>CM061142.1:492928059-493199640 GCA_030789695.1 Scilla litardierei | reverse complement strand
AAGATTGATTTCATATTCGCATTTGGACTTTGATGATTCAAAGCTGGCCAGCCAATTGTAATCCAGATGGGATTCAATTGTTGAATATAAAGTATAAGAAATGTGAAGAAATAATCTAGGGTAAAGCATGCGTTGAACTACTCAACTTTGCACATTCGAGGTCGTTGTGTATCTCTAACAAGTGCACAACAACAGACTCTACGCGCATGACGGTCGCACGGTCTATTTCTCGGTATGATAGATGAAAGAACTAAGAGAAAGATGTTCTCTTACAATCCCCTCAAGTGTGAGTGGGAGATGTTGGATATAGAAGACGTTTGTACACCCTTGTAGGGGATGTACGAGGGAATACGGACCTCGAACGTCGCGTACACGAAGTCGTGTGCAAAGGGAATCTGTTCCCTTGTGGAGAGGATCTCTGGATGAGTGGGAAAGTCGCATTATATATGCATAAGTGCATGCGACATATGGCTAATAAAGGGGGAATATCTTAAGCTTATGTTGTACCATGCATATGGTACAACTTAAGCTTATAATGTGCCATGTATCATGGTACACCTTAATTAAGTTGTTCCAAAGGAACAACTTACCCTAAAATAACTACCTTGGGGGCTATAAATAAGACCCAAGGGTAAGCCATTTCTTACACCTTTTTTGCATGAAATTCATGCATGCAACTTCATTCTAGCGAAGCTCTGCAGAAATCCTTTCTCTTCCTCTATCCAAGTTCTTAATCTAAAGTAGAGATTTAGATTGTGGATTTAGTAGCCTTACTCCGTTCGTGAGAAGACTCGATCCGTCGTGGCGAATCCGAAGGCGAAGTTCGTAGACTACCGTGCCGCATACGTAAGCGTAAGTCTAAACTTCATATTATCGATCCTAACTCTGTTTTGGCAGGATCCTACAATTTATTCTTGATGGTCACCGCATTCAGCTCCCGATAGTCCACGCACATACGACGAGAACCATCCTTCTTCTTCACTAGCAGCACTGGTGCTCCCCACGGAGACACACTAGGATTGATATAACCCTTCTGCAAAAGCTCATCCAGCTGCTTCCGCAATTCCTTCAACTCTGCGGGTGCCATACGATATGGCGCCTTCGAAATTGGCTGCGCTCCCGGAATAAGATCAATCGAAAATTCGAGAGCTCGATCGGGTGGCAACCCAGACATCTCCTCGGGGAAGACGTCATCGAAGTCCCGCACTACAGCAGGCCTCTCCAGCTCCATCTGCATAGCCACAACCTCCACCATTCTGGCCCGAAATCTGACAGGGCCAAGCGAACTGCTACCTCAGCTGAACTCGAATACTGGATGTCCGGGAATCTCGAACACCACCTTCTTCCTCCGACAGTCGACCGTAGCATAGAAGCTCGCAAGCCAATCCATCCCAAGGACAGCATCATAGTTGATGATGTCGTGGACAATGAAATCAGCGTAAAGCTCATGTCCACAAACCACCAACGAGCAAGAATTGCAACCACGATGCACCGAGATCACGCCATTCCCTGTAACGATATTCCAACTCTTGGAAAGAGGGGATGTCGACAAGGAATGCTTCTCCACTAAGCTCCGAGAAATAATGCACATCGATGCACCAGAGTCAAAGAGGACTCGTGCAGGAAATGTGCAAACCAAAATCACACCTACAAACAGCCTAACAATCAAACCCTAGTCTAGCAAACAATCATGTGCAAGCAACCAAACATAATCTAACAATCAAAACTAGCTAAGGAAGAAACAGCTAGAAGGAGAGTTACCTGCGATAACCTCATCCACAGCCATGCTCTCCACCTCAGTCATCAGAAACGCCTGCCTCCTCGGTGGAAAAGCCTGCCTCTGTGGGATAAGAGCTGCTCCACGTCCAGCAGGAACAGGCGCTCTCTGCTGCAACGGCTGTGCTGCAACAAGTGCCTTCCAAGGCTGCTTCGACCTCAGACAATCCTTCATGGTATGGGTAGGATCTCCACAGACAACACACTGGCCCAGGAATCTCCTACACTGATCTTTGATATGCCTGGTCTTGCCGTAGAAATGGCAAGTCTTCTGAATAGGCCCTCCTGGCCTCTTGAACTGAGCTGGCTGGTTGGCCCTGAACCCCTGCCTTACCACAGCCCTGGCCTACTCCACAGGCCTCTTTCCAGCACCAGAAACATGTCCTCTCCTCTGGCTCAGGTTCAGCTCCTGCCTCCTCGCAGCTACCAGAACCTTCTGATAAGAGTCCAGATCAGAGGAAGACACAAAACTCTGAAGCTCCAAAGCAAGTCCCTGCAGGAACCTCTGAGCCCTCTCATCAGCATCCTGCACCATCTTCGGTGCGAACCGACTCAGTCTGGTGAACTCTTGCTGGTACTGGTCCACCGTCAAGCTCTTTTGCTCCAGCTCAATAAAGGGCTGCAGCATCTCCTTCCTAGCAGCCTTCAGAAAGAACTCCTCATCAAACTTGGACTTAAAGGTAGCCCAAGTTATCGGCTCCACCAGCATCTTCTCTTCCGCATCCCACCAGTTCCGAGCATTGTCCTTGAGTTGCCTCTTCGCCAGATCAACCCATCCAGCCGGGCTGATCTTCGCCATCTTCAAAATATCCTCAATGTTCCGAATCCACTCATCGGCAGCTAGAGGATCCTCAGACCCATCAAAATAAGCAGGACCCAGCTCCCGAAACTGCTTCGCTCCCGGCTCGGAGCGAGGGGCATCCTGGATTGCCCGAGCAGCTCGAGCAACTGGAGCATTCTGGACTTGCAGGAGCACGCCCTGCTGCACCTGCATCATCTGAAGCATCATCCGCATCATCTCCCCATTGGTGGGCTCTCACTCAGGCTCCTCATCATGAGGGGGCGCGCTACCACCACCACGGGTAAATCGCCTTCCTGCCATCTAATGACACAGAAAACGAAACAGATTAGACTCATAGCTTATGACTCAGATGTCGAACTTAGTTTATTGGACATTCTAATATTATTATCGTTATTCCAATAATCACAGTTACAGAAGAGAGACCTGCATGGGCCACCAACAAAACCTGTCACGCCCTGCTTCCCTAAAATGGAGGCGAGACGTGAGAAGGTCCGCACAGACGTGAAGCTGTGAAGCTACATGCCTGATAAGCGTCAATAAAACAAGTGCAGGTCCCTGTAACCACGAGCAGAACAAGATAATAACACAAGGAGATACAGAAATAAAATCCCAAATCTCAGCAATGTCCAAACATTAAAATTAAGTTCAACATCCAGAAAAGCCACCAGGCTAAAGAAAAGAGTCTAAAGGCCCAGAACAAGGCCAACAAAGACAAACATAAACAGAGTATTGGTTCTACGCACCGACAACAAAAACAGTCTAAAACGAAGAACACAAACAGCCTCTACGACTAATCTCCAGTGTCCTCGTACTCCTCAATAAACGCAGGCTCTAACTCAGCGTCAGCAAACACCACGTCCTCCGCAGCACTCTCAGGCTCATGATCTAACATGTGTCACCCAAAAGAGTAAAGGGGCACATGTCAGCAAGTCTAACAAGATTTGAGCAAGGAAACGAAAGTGAAGGCAAACTAGCAACCTAGCAGTTCTAGTATGATGCATAACGTGGCAAGTATAGTATGGAAGTGACAAGTAAAGGGAAGTACAAGTAGCAAGTGGCAAGTATGGCATGGATAACAAGTTCTACAAGTGAAAACACGGACAAGTACAAGTCAAGTAGTTCACGTCAAGTAAACAAGTTATGCACATAGATTTCGTCTGCTGGCTAGAGTGGCTGATCGGGCCAACTCGTAAGCTCAGGTGACCGCTTATCCCTACCCCTCCACGTGTATCGAGCCAGGGCATTACCCCCGAACACGGAATGCTCGCTTCTGGATCACGAGCCAGGAAGTGTATTTAGCATAGGGTTGTGCCCGCTAAAAAGCAGGTGCCTAGCCTGGCCTAGGGTTATGCCTGCAACGCAGGTGCCTAGCCGGAAACAAGTAGATCAGGCATTGGCTATCGACCAACACACGTGGCCCGCTTCTGGAACACGAGCCAGGAAACACAAGTATTGTAGCGTGTGCTACGAATGCGACATTCAACATGGATGACATGGCATGGCAAATAGTAGTGCAAGGCGTACAATTAAAGTATTAAACATGGCAGTTAAGATGCATGGATGGCAACAAGTGCAAATAATGAAAAGTAGTCGGATCAAGCTTCGTTGTCAAGCTAGATCCTGAAATTAGCGCCTAGGCGAGTATCATTTCGTCGCCTAGTCTCTTTTATGCCTACAACAAGTAAATGGCCTAAAACATGGCCTAAAACCTTAAGTGGTAAGTTTCACTTGCCTAATACCGACGATGACGATCGACGGTAAAACGTCACACAACTCTATTCTACGGAATGGAATCGCTGCCATGACAAAACAACATTAGAACAATATCCAACCTAGTTTTATTAGGGTTTAACAAAAATCACAAAACGGGTTATGAGAACATTAAAGGATCGATTCACTACCGTATTGGAGCGGAAGATCGATGCCGAGCAAGCACAGCAACGGAAGAAACGATCCGGGGAACCACGGTTCAGATCTGGAATGGATGGAGAAATCTGGAGAAAATGAGGTTTGATGGGGTTTTGGGGAAGAACGACGGCCTAGGGGTAGTGGCCGGTGCTAGAATGCGTGAGGGGAGCTCGGGGGATGAAGGAATGGCTCAAGAGGAAGGAGGAAGGGTTTAGGATTGAAGGGGAAACAATGGGGAAGAACTAGATTTAGAGGAGAAAAAGAAAGAAGAAGAAACTGATCGGCTATTTATATGGGTGAACCGACGGCCGCCCAAAAATTAGGGTTTCTGAGTTGATTAGTCGGTCAAAGAAGGGTTGTTGACCGACTAGTTTAAGAACTAGTCGGTCGATCTACCAACTGTGACCGACTAACACCAAACAGTAACTCAGGTCGTCAAAATGGTCAATGAATTAGTCGGTTAAAGAACAATGGCTGACTGACTAGTTTGCAACCTAGTCGGTCGGTGGTTGTTCTTAGACCGACTAACGATAAATAGTAACTCAGGTAAAATTAATCAAAAGAACTAGTCGGTCTGAGAGCAAGTTCTGACCGACTAGTTTCACATTTAGTCGGTCGGTGGTTGTTCTTAGACCGACTAAGAGTAAACAGTAACTCTTGTACAATTGATTCATTGAACTAGTCGGTTCCAGTAGAGTTCCTGACCGACTAGATCTCAATCTAGTCGGTTGGTCCCCCTCCTTGAACCAACTAAGGTGCACAAAAAGTGCCGAAATGAAGCGCGAAGCTTCGGGAAGATTCATATAGCTTCTAAGATCACTCTAACTCTAAAATATGAGCGATTTGAAGTTCGTCATGAGCGACTTACTCCAAGATCAACGATTCTAAGGAAGAAGCTAGAAAATCACGACGAAACGATCGAAAACGAAAACTACGGAGACGGAAACCACACATAAGGAGAAAATCCACCAATATATATATATATATATATATATAAAATATATATAATATAGATAATCCAAATACATGAAAAACCAGTCGTTACAGAGGTGGTGTTGGAATCGGGAAGAGACGCTCTTCGAAGGAAAAATGAGGAGGAGTGAAGATGGCCATAGGGTTGAGAGCAGGTCTTCAGGCTTTGCAGGGCTTGCGTGCTTCTTGTGGCATCTCCTCAAGATTCCTCTTCTTTTGATTCCATCTCCTTGCCTTACTCGCTCCTTTCACTTCTTTGACTCTTTTGTCCTTTTTCGCCTTTTTAATGCTACATTATTTTGAATTTGTTTCCTTTTTCCTGAAACACACATATTGGAACCAAAGAGTAAAATGGAAACAAAAGCGGATGAAATCGAATGAAACGGTGAATAAAATGAGGCGAAAAGCATGTTAGATGAGCGTGAAATATATACATATAAACCACTCATCAAAATCCCCCAAGCTAAACTCTTCCTCGCCCTCACAGAAGACAAAGAAAGAGAAAAGAGTGGGGTATGCATGCATTCAACAAATTATATCAAGAATTCCATAGCGACAAGCACATATGCATGGAGAGCAAAGAATTTCCGATTATGGATTTATAAGCACATCAATTCCCATCAATCTATCGTGGTATAGATTGAAAGATTATTTCTAACATAAATAATCATGCAATATACAAAATCATGCTAGCGCTCAAATCTCCAAAACAGTTCCTCTATCTGCATAAGCTATAAAAATGGAGACCGAAGTCATGCGATGGGTCGAGGAGGAGCTAGTGTCGTATAGCTGATTGTGAACACCTATAGGAGGTGGTATTTATGATACGTTATCGTTCCATGACTCGTAAGATTGCTAGCCTCTTTCATGCCCAAAATTTTTCATCATATATGTTTTTTTATTTTTGGATTCTTGGTTGATTTGAGTAAGGAGCATTGGGTCGATGACTCCTAGATCAGACGATCTTAGGGCATCGGGCCAAAAAGGACCCATCGGACCTACTAGCTCAAACTTGTTGGATCCTGTGGATGGCAAACAACACTGGAAGGGGGGTTGAATAGTGTTGTATAGAATAAACTTTTTCTTTCTTAATAGATTAGCACAATTCAAAGCCTTCTAATATTGCCTAAGAAACCAAGTAGAGTGATCTACGCTTGGTTCTTAATCAACTTAGTAAATCTTCAAAATCAAATCAGAGATAAAACTCTTCTGGTAGTCGACTCCTTATGAACAGTAGTCGACTCATAGAGGGAAATTAAGCACAGCTCAGTTAATGAAATACTTAATGAAGATATATAAGATTGCACAGAAGTATAAGAGAAAAGCAGATACAAAAATTGATCTTTGCAATATATTATAATGAGTTACAAGAGTAATATTCAATTAATCAAGAAAAGAAAATAGAGATAAACAATCACAGAGAGTGCAAACACAAACACAAGGATATTTATCCTGGTTCCCCACAACACTGGGTACGTCCAGTCCCCGACCAATCCGCTACGAGATTTCCACTATCTGCATTGGCAAATACAAGCACATAACTTCACTTGTTAGGATTTTCCCACACACCTAGCCTTAACCAGGATTTCCGATTGCAACACTGCAATATCTCAACACCTAGACTTGTCTAGGGTTTCCGACACATTCACAACAAAGGGCAAACACAAAGTGAAAAATCGATATCCAACACCCCACAATATTTGGTGGAGTTGGGATTTACACCCAAATTCTATAATCAATAGTAATAGACAACTATGTGTATTCGTGGCTTGATAGAATAAGATTTTAGATCACACAAAGATACGAATATAGTCTTTGTGATCTAAATCAATGTTTTTCAAAATCCTTTCAAAATAAAATCAGAGAATAAAGAATATGGATTTTGAAAACAAATAGCCAAATAGAAGTTGATCTTCAGAAAAATAATATCTTAAAGAAAAAATAAGATCAAGAATGTAAAAACAGATTTGGCTAAAAAATGAGAGCTGAGAATTTGAGAACGTTTAGAACTTTTGCGTAATAGAGAATTTTGATTTCAAATATTGTATTTTCTCTCAAAGAAATAGTCCTCTATTTATAGGTAAAATTGAGAATTCAAAATTCAAATTCGTTTGAATTTTGCCCCGAGAATCATGGGAGCAATAAGTGAGACAGATGTCAAAAGTCAGGTCAAACGTCGAACTTTGAAAGCTAATAGTCGACTCCCTGGGATTGGTAGTCGACTCCCAGTGTGTTTCAGGAGAAAATAATTCTCAGCTGGTAGTCGACTCCCAATCCTTGGTAGTCTACTCCCAGTGGAGTTTCTTCTGAGACACGGCTAGTGAGACATGTAGTTATCTCCAGGGTGTAATGGAGTTTCAATACCAAAATGCAAAGTGACCAGCAAAAGCTCTCAATAACTTTGAAAATGATTTTAAAAGTATTCAAAATATTTAACTTTGAAATCATTTGTGTGTGTGTGTGATCTATACTTTTGGCTTTAACATAACCCTAAGAAGGACACGACTCACACACTGTAGACTAGGACACGTCGAAAGCTTGATCCACTGATGATGATGTAGATGTGAGCTTCTCTTGAGCTTCTGTTCCATTTGAGCTTTGAGCTTCATCATCGATCTAGCAACGTTCGTCCTTGCCTTTGCTAAGTGAGCGTAGATTGTGCTTCTTCAGAGTATGTATAACGCTTTCCATTTGTCGCATAATCTGCACACTTAATAGTAGTGTAGTTAGTACACTAAGTTTCATTTGGTGTGCTCATCATCAAAATTATTTAGGGTTGAATTCAATTTCCATCTAAACCAACTAAAAATCTTATTTATATGCACTCCCCCAAGCTAGACCTTTTAACGCGAGGCCCCGACGGTTTCTATCATGGGGATCCAGTTACTCAGTGTTGCTGGGGGAACGTTGCATGATTTATTCTTATATATATTATTATTATTATTTATTTCTCTCCTTTTCTTTTCACTTTTTTTGGACATGAAAGAACTAGACAACGATACTCCTCAGTACTAGATAGTATGTCGCAAAACCAAATCTTATGGGTCCACTAGTCATTATGCTCAACTAAAACCACCAAGATGCATGCATGAAGTAGGTTTCCATGATATAATATAACTCATGCCTGTTTCGAGTACTTTTATTTCAATGATTGTGAACATGAGCATGTTAAGCATATTACAATGAGATCTAGCATTAGAAGCATTTCCAAGTATATATCGTGATGAAAAATAAGGAATTGATCGAAAAAAATATATAAATTTGAAAAAACTTTTGTTGAAATAGGCATGCATATAGGAACTTGGAGCAATGGAATTCTAGATATAACATACATGTAAACCAAGCATGCAATGCACCCTCCCCCAAGCTAGAATCAAGCATTGTCATCAATGCTAAAAAAGAATGTAAAATATGGGGGAGTGAATGATGCATGAATAACGGTTACTCCCCCAATCTAGCATAAATGCATACCCTTAATAAAATGAGTAGATAGAAGTTAGGGTCCATGTGTGGGGGGGGGGTATGGATATGAGATTCATAATACATGAGATTATGGAGAAGAACGGGTAATGAAGCTCATATTGGGTTTTAGGTTAAAATGTGAGTGCGCCGCAAGAGATGTGAGGGGTTATTCATTTATTAATAAACTAAGTAAAAGCAGAAAATCCTGATACACTCCCCTCGCTATCAAGGGAAGGCGAGTTTATTTAACCTACCTAGAAAGCATATAAAATTTATCTACACTACTGGATTTGGGTTCACCTGATCAAATGGTGGATCCAAGATTTTCAATGGAGCAGGTAGCTGCTCTTCCTGCTCTTTTCGTGGCTCAACTGATGTCCTGGTGCCATGAATACCAACGAACTCCAGCAATGCTCCCCCAGCTTCTTTCGAGGATGTCCACCTAAATCCTGTGAAAGAAAAGGAGCATCAGTCCGTGGTGATAAATTCTTCCCCGTAATAAATGTATCCCAATGAGTATCGTCAAAGTGAAATATAAAGCATGGAAAAATTCGATGATGACTCCCTGAGAATGTGGTGCTATGCCCTGGTGATGACGCGATGATCTCCTGGCCACGTTCATCGACGTGCTTGTCAGGTGTTGACATGTTCCAACATACCTCCGTATAATGTGAATCTGGATGCTGTGGAGGGTATGTCATGTCAGTAGTATCTGAATCTAAAAATACAGGAAAGGTAATATGCGATTCAGAAAAAGAGCATGTAGGGTGTAAAGAGTCTCCCTGAATGGCGTCATGCTCTGGTGGATGTGATGCCTCTGGTGGTGTGAGGATGGGCTGTGGAGGTGGTAGTGGAAGCGAGAGTGTGTCAGACCTGCTAAAATGTGTCATGGTTTCTATGGCCTCACTCTCTCCCTCCTCGTCGATGTGGATATCCTCCATGACCTCATCGGTGCTCTCACGTGACCCTTTCTCGATAACAACCTCTTCGAAAAAGATTTTTTCCATCTGTGGCCCCGTGCATGGCTCGTCATCCATCTAGGGTGTATAGTCTGAGGCATGGTGATGGATGTGAGCGTTTGTGGTGTGTGCCTCAGGAGTGGTACCTGCATGGGGAAGGAAAATCATATTAAAATTTTCAAATTGTAAATTATATGAGTTATCTTCCGCGGTGCAGGCTTTCGATGATATGCGAGACACAACCGTTTGATCCCTAAAAGTAGAGGTGGTGGACGTAAATGAAAATGGTGAATCCATCTGGCCCTGGGTTACCATGGAGTCCTAGGGTGATGGGATCGTTGGGCCTTGGTTTGCAAAGGAATTCTCCACTAATAAATCAAGATGAGATTTGGATGGTGGAAATAGGGGTGTGGTCATCTGGTGTTGGGATGCTAGGGAACTCTCCACTAACAACTCAAGTTTAGACTTCGGTGGTGGGAACGGTAATGGTGGTGGAGGAGTCCATTGGGTTTGGGTTGCAAGGGAGTCTTCCAATATCATCTCAATGCATGATTTTGGTAGAAGCGTAGGTGTGTAAATCTGGGGACATGAATGTGAGGGTTCATAAGACAGGTCATAGGTATATGATGGTGGGTTACAGGGTAGGGTGTAATGTTGGCATTGGGTAAATATGTGCCCCTGCATCCCACAAAATTCACAAAACTCTGCAACTTGCGAAAAATTATTGTAGCCTCACATCTGAGCACTATATGATGTTGATGCATTAAAATCTCCATTGTATGATCCATCGGACATCCACATAATCTATATAATCCACCTGACAAACAAAATTTTTGGCTAAGATAAGCGCGTTAGTGGTATAAGGGATATCACAAATTGATAATGGTGGTGGGAAAAGAATTTGTTTATTATATTTATAAATTTTTATGTATATGGCACGTAGTCTAACTGAACCAATCGACAAAACTAATATCAATCAATCCAACCTCCTCGACAACGGCGTCAAAAAGCTTGTTCGCTTACACGAAGCTAATGAAATTTATAATACCGTAAGCGCACAACTGTCATCGTAGTGCTTTACGGGTCGTCCGCAGGGAGGATGGGTAATCGAGTACCAATTTCGTCCTAGGTTATTGTTAGCTATGTGAATCGATGAGGTAGATTAACAAGCATCAGAGAAACATCAAGAAATAACGAGAAAAACAAGAAATGAAAGCAATAAAATACTTATCTCATTGAATCACAAGCAAGAGTTGTCAATCATTAGTTACAATCCATAAGAAAAGTAATCTAAACTAATCTAAACTCTAATCTACTCCTAGAAAACATGAAAATAGGGGAAAACTGGGTAAAACGCACTCCCCAGCCCCCTCACTCACTCTTACGGTGCTCAAATCCTTAAATAGAAGCTCCAAAACCCTAGCAGATCGGGCGGAAATCCGACCCAAAATGACCGCATCAATCAAACTACACGACCGTGTCGTTTTGAGGAAGTTACGCACGATGTTATCTTCGAAATCTCCTCATTTGATGCGGTCGTTTGGAATTCCAAACGGCCGCGTCGCTGCTGCTTGCTGCTTTTGCTTTTGCTTTGGCTGGAGGAGGAAGTGACACGCCCGTATGGATTAAATCCATACGGCCATATGAACTAGACTTCATACGGCTGTACGGTGGCTCAAACATCTGAAAATTCTTTCATACGGCCGTATGGAAATCCCATACGGTCGTGTGGAATTTCTGCAGAATTCTGCACCAAGCCGCACTCTAGAAAATCTAGAAAAATCTAGAAAAATCGGATTTGAGAAAATGAGGTGGCGTTAGAATCGGAAAGAGATGCTATTCGAAGGAAAAATGAGAAGGAGTGAATATGTCCATAGGGTTGAGAGAATGTCTTCAGTACTTGCAGGGCTTGTGCACTTCTTGTGGCGTCTCCTCGAGATTCCTCTTCTTTTGATTCCCTCTCCTCACCTTACTCGCTCCTTTCACTTCTTTGACTCTTTTGGCACTTTTCGCCTTTTTAATGCTCCATTGTTCTGAATTTGTTTTCTTTTTCCTGAAACGCACACATTGGAACCAAAGAGTAAAATGGAAACAAAAGCGGATGAAATCGAATGAAACAGTGAATAAAATGAGGTGAAAAGCGTGTGAGATGAGCGTGAAATATATACATATAAACCTCTCATCAACAAACAACTTTCTGTTTTTGATATTTTATTTCAGCAGAAATAATGATAATGATTTTTTCTAGGCGTACTATCGTAATAGTGTCACTGTTAAATTGTTTAGCTACTTAAACTTCTCCAATCACATGTGGAACTTAGTTCACCACAATCAATTAGAATATCTTAGCCAACCTTCTCTTAAATTCTCCCACTCACAAGACACTAAGGAACACACGAGAACAACTTGAAAGTGAAGAACTATATTACATTTACTTTGCTAAATGCTTTTGATTCTATTTGGATACAAATGGCTTCTCCTTGCCCCAATTTATAGACGAGGCGTCCATATATTGAATGGTGGAGATTTGGATTCTAGAGACTTTTATGATCTAATGGTTTATGATGAGTTTATAAAAACTTCTCCATAAATGCCAACAATGGACTCCTCTTAAAGAGTTTACAAGAATGTACAAGAACATTCCAGATCCATATTTACAAACGTGTCCTTATGAAGTTTGCGAGAGAATTCCAATTCACTTGTTAAGTAAGCACCAGGTAAGCATTAAGTAGGCAATGACGTAGCATCTGTGACATTCTCCCCCACTTATCTCAGCGATGCCCTCATTGCTTTGCTTTCTTCTTGTAGAACTCCTCCACCAAGTCTTCGAACTGCCATATAGCATTTGTAGTTTTCCAGTTATTTTTGCTTTTCGACGATCCTTTCACTTGACAAAGTAGTCCAACTGTAACTGATTGTGAGCTTCACGAACCACCCTGTCTGCTAGGATCTCTCGGACTCTTTATCGAACTCCATTTGTATTCCTATTAGGCACGAGAAGATTTCCCTCGGCTTGAGTCATTTGGATCTCCATGGTATGATTTCAACATACTCATATGGAAGACTAGATGATATTTGATTGTTGGAGAAAGTTCCACATTGTAAGCAACGTTCTCCACTTTTTTCACGATCAGAAATGGGCCTTCATACTTCCTTATCAAACTTTTATGTAATTCTTTATGTCGATCTAGCATAGATAGCATGACATGGATCAAGTCTCCTACTTGTTATTTTGTATGTCTTCTCTTCTTATCAGCATACTTCTCCATCCTTTTTGCAACCTCTCTAAGACACGACCGTGTCAACTCACTTTGTTCCTGCCATTCCTTAGCAACTTTATAGGCCGCTGAACTACTCTCCTTGTAGCCCATAGTAAGAGCATTTGATGTGAGTGGCTGTTGTCCTATCACGATCTTGAATGGACTTTCCTCGTCGACTCACTCCTTTGGAGGTTGTTTGAAAGTTGAGCTACATCCAGCAATTTTGCCCAATCTTAATGGTTGATAATCACATAATTCCTTTAGTACATCTCTAGTAATATGTCCACTCTTTATGTCTAGCCATCCAACTGAGGGTGGAAACTTGTAGAAAATCTCAAATCAGATTCCAGTAATCTAAAGAGCTCAAACCAAAACTTATAGTGAGCGAACATCCCTATTGCTTATGATGATGTTTGGTAGCCCCAGTATTTCACCACATGCTTTAAGAAAAATAAAGTCACTTCCTCTACTAAACACTTTGTGGATGCTGGAATGAAGATCTCATACTTTGAGAATCTGTCGATCACCACTATGATTATGTTGCATCCCTCAAACCAGGGCAATCACATGATAAAGTCCATAGAAATGCTTTCCCTTGGTTGTTTCAAAATCACCAATGGATCGAGTAGTCTTGCTGGTACACTTCACTCCATCATGTCTTGTTTGCATATAAGACAAGTTTTCACATAGGCCTCAATATAATTCTACATACAAGGCCAATAGTAAGTACCTCGAGTAGTGCATGTTGGATCTTGGGATTGACAAGGCAACACAAGGGGGAATAGTGTCTTTTAAAATTAATCAATAAAGATACCAAGAGAGTTATCAATTATTATCATTCATAACTAAATTTGCAAAGAAAAATAATATAATCGTATGCAATTAAGTAAAAGAATATTGATAAGAAAACTAGAAAAGACAGTCGAAAACACAAGAGATTTATTTTGGTTTGGTCTCCCTTGACATACTCCATTCTTGCTTGAGATTTTTCATTATAATCTTCTTACAAACCATAAGAAATACAAGCTTGACAACCAAACCGGTGTCAAGAGCTTTACACTTCTCTTAAACACCTTGAAAGAACTGTTTACACATAATTAATATACAAATATCTTATACCCTTGAAGATATATGAAAATGGATTTGATGGAGGCTAAGGAGTAGGATTTTGTTCTAAAATATGAAGGTAGAAGAACATAATTTTAGAAAAAAATGGGCTTTTTAAAAAAGAGGGAGAAAAATATTGTTATCTCTGTTGGGATATATATGCCTTTGCATCAATTATTGTAATTGATACATCTTGTTTAAAATAATAGTATGCTATTTGATGATTCTTATCTATGTAATTCTTGAATACAATTGAGTATATATAGTTATTATTTTGTGATTGCATGGATAAAGTCCTTATATTTATGTGAGACATTGGGATCATGACAAGATCATGATAATAATGCCCAACGGATTTGCTTGAGCATAAATCCTAAATGTTCCTGGTGGTAGAAATATTAAGACATGACATAGATATTCCAGATAGACCAATGTACGTTGATCTCTACCTGTTGAATACTAGGGCTGGCACTCAAGGGAAGGGTCGTATTACGCCAGCAAGCCCGTCTAGACATTTCCTTGGCCCACAAAACCGGCTGGGCCCACAGTCGCAACAAAATACCGACTCAGTCAACACTTACGCGTCATCTGCCCGTTGAGCTTCCATAGCTCAAGGAGGTAATCGTTAATGGCATATAATTGGCGAAAGATGTGGTTAAGGTTACCCCTATTGATGAGGGAGGATCATACCGCCATAATTGGTGACCGTTAGCTCCCTTAATGTCACTGAAAGGACTCCGAATTCTATAAAAACCGAAAATACAATGAGAGTAAGGGGGCTGAAAGGTACGAGAAAACTACATTCTTACCTTCTTCTTTCGATATCAAATTTCCTCCTCCAAATAGCATGCATTGACTGATTCAAGGCGAATCTCTATGATTCGATCTTGACAGCCCCTAGCTCTCCCTTAAGTTCTCGATTCTAACTTAAGCATCAGAGCGGATTTGGATCAGAACCCAGATCCGACCCCCCTGACGTTCATTTGTGGTGCAGGAGATCTAAGCTCGATCCGATAAGAGACTCGTACATCTATTCTGTCCAGTCATCCTTAGAGATATGACTGACACGCCCAGAACTTACACCTAAAAGCCACCTGGCAGTGTTACGATCGTCAGACGCTGTATGGTTCCTAAGTGTCGATTCTGGGTTCTATTCGGAAGCGGACGGTGCCAAATTATAGTATAAAAAATTGTCGAATCCCACAGAGACAGTGACGGTGTATTGGGTCTCAGAATATTTCTGAATCTCAGAAAGAACTAGAAGTCGGTTGGAAGATTGTTTGTTTGATGTTGTTTGTTCAATATAAGGAAACTAGGGCCTTAGGGATCACCGCTAGGACCGTCAGAGGCCGATGTTAGGCTAGGGTTCCTACGTTGCATTGGTTTTACCGGATTAATCTCTCAGCTCGTACCACTCTCGTGGATTAGAGCTTCAAGGTACTTTGGTGGCTCTCATTGGCGCAATGGCAGTAGCCGTCAATTCACTGATATAGTTCATCGGTAGATCCCCTCAAGGCACGAGCTGTGCATGGTCACGAGCCTTGGTTGGATCCACTAACTCTCTAATTAAATCCTTAGGATACTCCTTAAGCTAATCAATTACACAGACCCTGGGCCTGATCTCAGTACGAGTTCTCTTAGGGATTTGGTTGGATCAACCAAAGTACTCCCCTTTTATTCCCAACACAACCTAAAAATCCCACCTTTACATCTTTTTCATAAGATCCTAGGGCTAACCCATTAGTCCTAGATAAGACTACTCAGACATAGCAGGTATAACAAAGAAAGATGCGATTTTTATATATGAATTCATAATAGCAATTAGAGAAAGTGAGAAAGTTGAGATTTTTACGTATAGAAAGCAAGTAGCGCGATAGAAAATAATAAGAAAGTTAATATCCAGAGATTCCATGCAATAAAAAGTAATAAAAATGTCGTCTTTACTTCATCAGCACAATAACTCCAAAGCCTAGATCTAGAACTCTCAATAAAAATTAAAACTAAAACTAAAATTTAACCTAAAAGCTTCGATGTCCCTAAAGAGTCTGGAAAAACGAATTAAATACATAAGGGATGGACCCCACAAGAAAAACTTAAAATCTGGAAGTCTGGGGCCCACTTGTCGTTGGCCGCATCGGCTGCTCGACCGAGGAGGCTGCTGCTCGGTCGAGCAGACAGGACTCTGCTGCTGCGCTGCATGGAATGGATACGGGCTACTTGGTCGAGTAGCCTGCCTGCTCGATCGATTCGTCAGGGGGTCTGAGCTTCTCCTCAAATTGTCGTTTTGCCTGCTCGGGTTTTTGCTCGGTCGTGTCGTCAAGAAGCCTGGATTCTTCGCCCAAAACATTGCTATGTCTGCTCGGGTCGAGTAGGTCCTGCTCGGTCAAGTCGGATGTCTGATGGATGAAGCTTGAAATTGGGTTGACTCGATCGAGTCACCTCTCTGCTCGATCGAGTGGCTCGTTCACACTGGCTAAATCTGCGTGTCAGCTCAACCGAGCAGCAGAATGCTGCTTGGGCCGAGTTGCCTAGGAAAGTGACTTGGGCCTTGGCTTTTTCTCCTTTCTCTCGCTTGCTCCTCCTCCTCTCCTCCTACTTGCTTCTAAACTTCGACGAACTCCTGCAGAGCCTTGCCTATGACGTCCTGGATGTGTTGGATGTGTCCACATCCCGAATCAGCTCCAAATTGCTCCAAAATCCCTGCAAGTATAAAAAGCTATACGAAACTCGGATATGGCGTTAGAAGAGCGTATATGTATGAAAATAAGGGATTTGGATGCGAATATGACATGGAATGAGATGACATGATGCTATAAAAAGATGTAAAATATGGACACATCAAAATCCCCCAAGCTTACCTTTTACTCGTTGAGGAAGACGAATACTAGGCTAGCCGAGCGATAAAAATAATAAAGAAAAAAAATGGAAGAGATAGGAGATGGAGGGGAGTGCTAGAATATTCAGTCAGATCTCAACCCCAAGCAGCTTATTATGATACTTGGAATAATAAACCACATGATAAAAGGAATTTCAAATCTTAGCTAATCATATGGCTTGCAAGCATTAAAGACAAAGATAGGGATCTCCTAAAATCATGCCGTCAACTCATATCAACATCGTGCAATTCATACAGTCTAGTATAAAAAGAGTTGGCAACACACTTTTCAATCAAGAGATATAAATGAAGCACATAGAGATCACACCAAGCATGCAAATAGGGAATAGAAAGCAAATCATGGCATTCAAATATTCATTTCGACTCCTGAAAAATCTCCAAAGCTAAAATATTTCGTAAAGTTTAAGCATTATCGAACCTCCCCATTGTGCATAGTCTCCACTCTAATGTCATACTCACTCATATAATCAAATCGGTTCACCCCCAGCTTAGCTCGAGGCGTCACATCTAAGAATTGGAAATAGAAATTTTTGGCTTTTCCCGAGTAATTTTGTAGCTTCTAATACTAGGATAAAGAAAGATATTCTTTTCTTTTTCCGATATATTTTTTTAACCAAATGGGAGCAATAGGATATACAAATATGTTTTGGACTCCTTTTTGATGTTTTTGGATTTTTGGAAGCTACCTTTTTCTTTTGGGATTTTTGGGAGATAGATGCGGTATAAGTAGCTGCAGGGGGTGAAACCAATTGACGTGTAGAGAATTTATAAGATATGTGGAGAAGGAAACATAATATCGCTTGGTTCACTCATAAGACGTGCACAACGGTTCAATAAGATAATACCCTAACTAAACTCATGGATAGCAGGGCTATTCTCATTCATTTTAATAAATACCGAAATCGTGCGATGAAGTGCACAATCATAACAAGCATGTAATCAGAAGTGGATAAGATAACAAGCATGTGCTTCAAATACTCTAGTGATGCGTGAAGCTTGGTGCATTACCCAATAAAGAACATACTAGATACTACTGCATGCATTCAGTTTTGATTTATATTGGGCATTCATTTAGAAAGATCATCAACAGAATATGCAAGCATATAATAGCAAGACTGAAATACTCTATATAGCATGTAAAACGAGATAAGTATTATAATAAGCTACTGAGGGCTATCAGAGACGTCATCATGCAAAATAATTCTAGCAAAAGTGAAAATAAGGTGGAGAAAGTAAGGAAAAAAAATAAAATTAAGCATGCAGGCATGGCAAAAAGTGGAAAACGTGATGCTAAATGTGAAAAAAATAAAGGTGGAAAATGGGTGGAGAATGGAAATAAAGAGGTGTAAAATGATAGAAAATAAATAAAAAAATGAAAATAAAAATAAAAATAAAAGCAGTAGCACTCATCCCCCAAGCTAAGCACATCAGTGTCCTTACTACTGAGAATACGCTGGCATGTGGGAAAGGAGGCTACGGTGGGTGGGTGGATAAGGAAATGGAAAATAAAAATGGAAAAAGATGAAAATGTGCAGATGAAAATGGAAAAGAGAATGATGCATAAGCATGGCCTAATGCAAAGAGTGCGAAAATATCCATAGGCATGCAGGTGATGATATGATGCACTATACTGATGGAGATATATACAAGTGCAAAAGATGATATGTATAGATGAAAATGATATGTAAATACGTATGATATGCAAAATATGTCATCCCCCAAGCTGTGCGGAAGCAGGGCCCTGAACAGACAGACGAGCACGATAAAATAAATGGGAGGGGGTGACCGGAGCAAAAGGGCAATAGGGACAGCATCAAGAGTGGTACCACCCTCTGGAGGTGGTGATGGGTCTCCCTGCTGTGGACCAGGAACTGTGACAGTGGGCTGGGGCTCGACAACTGTGTCGGCCAGGTGGTCAGCAGAAGAGGAAGCAGCTCAGCTGAAAATGGGACAATGGCAGTCTCGACTAGTGTGGAAGTGTGTGTGTCGACGACTGGAGTGCTCATTACCGTGGCTACCGACTCAGGTGTAGAAGTGGCAGGCCCTGCAGAAGCCTGAGAGTGTGGGGCACTGATTGGTGCGACATAAGAGACATGGGCTGGCCTGGGAGGAGGGGCGCGGGCAAGGATCATGGGAGGTGGGCCCCGTATCTACAGCAGGTCTATAATTGAAGCGAGGTCTGCCACGACTCTCTGTTGGTGGGCAGAGGTAGAGAGGGCGAAGTCGACGAAATCCTTCCTAAGGCGAGAAGTCGCAGCCTCCACCACTGTCAGACGCCCGTCGGTGGTACGAGAGTCGAGGGGAGGATGGGAGCTGTGAGACTCGTAAAACGGCCCTGTGGAGAGGATCCACGGTGCCTAGGCTGAAATGTCGTAGAGGGTGAACTCGCAGGGATCTCGACGGAGGTAGTGGGCAGTGTAGTGTGGCCGAGATATGGAGAAGTGGTGGAAGCAGTAGCAGCAACGACAGCAGAAAAAGGAACTGTCGTCGATACAGTCGTGTGGATAGAAGTCGAGATGCTCTCGGTGAGGATGGCTGCTGCTGATGTGGTGGTGCCAGTGAGTGGCGTAGGGGACCCTAATGAGGTAGGCAAAGAAGCTAGAATGTCCTTAAGCGGTAGAAGGGTACTGGCTAGGTCCGGCTCTGGAAAGTGTAGAGCAGTAGGCTCGGGAGTGGACGAGACTACCTGACGCGTGTTCATATTTCACCTTTTGCACACGCTCCTCATCGTGTTTTCATATGCGTTTCATCTCATTCAATGTTGTATATATCACATTTTGGTTCATATTGACTATTGGGTGTATTGTTTGTATTTCAGGTAAATGTCGGCATTTCGGAGTCTTCTGGAGTCAACCTTGCATGTCGGTACCAAAGCGCATTCATATGGCAAAGATCCGATGGCCAAAGATGAGGATTTGAAGTTTTGGAGCTTCAATCGATCGGGTGGACAGATCCACCCGATCGGTTCATGAACAGTATTAGACCCGAGGATAATCAAGGATGAGGCAAATCCCAACCGATCGATTCAGTGATCGGTTGGGTGTGACAGTGTTCTCTGTTTTGTGGGCCAAAATCCACCCGATCGGTTGACTTGTCAACCGATCAGGTCACCTGTAGTCGAAGCTTCCCCAGCTCACGACACGACGACTCACCCGATCGGTTCAACGATCGGGTGAAGATTTTCAGAAGCTGTCACCCGATCGGTTGACCTTCCAACCGATCGGGTGGCCCTTTTTCAGCGGTTTTAGTAGGTTTTGGACCCGAACCGTTAGAGTTTTGTGGGGGCCTATAAATATGAGATTGTGCACGACTTGTAGGGGAATTCCCCTCTATTTTTCAGGAGCTTTCTGCCCCTTTCATGGGAGCCTTAGATTAGGTTAGATTAGGGTTTCTATTTGAATAAATCTTGTAATGGATTGATAGATTCAAATGCAATATAAGTATTTCTTTTCTTATTTCATTTGCTTTGTGTTATTTTCAATAAGCTTGATGATGAATGTTTGTTTGAATTTATAATTGCTTGCTATCATGTTCTTCATCATTGAGTAGTTCCTGATGAACCCTAATATGGATTAAAGTAGGATTGATGCTTGGGATATTTCATTTGACTTGATTGCATGACAAGTGTTTGATGGAATGTGTTAATGTGGATGTCTAGCAATCTGAGACCAATCCGTACGGCAACACACTAGATGTGTTAGGGGTTGGGCTCCGGATGCTTGTCCCGTCAAGATCCGCTTTGATGTATTGCTAGAAATCACATTCGACCTATTTGGCTATTAGGGTTACGCGGAGGCGTTTTATTGTCTCTGGTGGGAGAAAGACCGCCTTTGACCGTCGGGCCAAGGGAAAATAAAACGGGAGTTTGATCCCCTTGCCATAGCTCACACCCCTAGCGTTGACATCGAGTCCTCGCGCATGGGAACGGCTTGGACGAAATGTTGGGAGTTATCATTGTGGCCTTAATGCTCCCGGTTGCAGAGGGTGCTGGACATAGGAATGCCCACCGTCCAAAACCGGGTACACTTAGCTATCATCCTGGGCATCGACCGGAATATCGGGCCCATGGGGCACTAGGTATCACCTTTTGGGGCAATGTCTCACCCTAGGTCGAGTCGAATACCAAGTGTCATGAGTGCTCTAGCCCGTGTTAGCGGAGATTCATTTCTTATCTTTTTATTTATTTCCTTTATTTCTACACTACCCACTCATATCATCCGCGTAGCTCTCACACAACCTAGGCGAGGCTAGTAGCCTTCAAGCCACCACCTCCCTGTGTTCGATATACCCACACCCTACACTAACCGTGCACTTGCGATAAAATGACACCGCGCACTAATCATAAATGGGGCGCCGGTCATGTTTTTGGCGCCGTTGCCGGGGAGGCGTTCGGTTTGATATTAGCTTAGCTTAGGTTCGTTAGACTACGCATAAAAACATTAAAAAACAAAAAAACAAAAAAAACATTAAAAACATTTTCACCCTCGCCACCATTATTATCATTTCTATATTCTTTTGTGCCACTGATATTTTCCTCCAGGTATGTATCTTTGTTGATCAGGTATAATGGATTACACTACATGGACCACAAATTTTGATCAAAGTGCTTAGATGGGAGAATACTATTTTGATCAGAGTGCTCAGATGGGGACAATACTATTTTGATGAGAGTGCTCAGATGGGAGAATACCTATTGGATGGGATGCGTGCTTCCATGTGGACCACAGATTCTGATTAGAACGCTCAGACGGGAGATCACCTTCTTGATGAGATGCTTGCACATCAGATTGAAATGCAAGCCAAGATTGAAAGGGGTGATTTTCTGTTGGAATCGGTGAAAAGAGACCTTGAAACCAATGCTCTCATGCCTAAGGCTGCAATGATTTCTAAAGATATCAGTTCTGCTTCATCCTCTTATGGGCAAGAATCATCGCCAGTCATATTGCCGGAGCTAGAATGTGCCATCGTCGATCCCGCTTCCTACGATACAGCTATTGCATATGAAGGGTAGATGGACAAAGAGGCAGTGGGGGAAGCAGAAATTGAATCATATGCATCGCCAGAGGAGGACACGTTTCAGAACTTATTGGAGGGCCTCTTTGAGTCAGTAAGGTTCACGTGATCAGTTAGCACTACAATAGGCAATGCATTTGAGCTACGCTTTGCAAGTTTTGTTGTGAACCATGTTTTGGCTGCAGGAACGATTGAGGAAGACATCCATGTCAGTCTTGATTTTTTTAGGGAGTAGACTACATTTTTGGATTGCTTGCGGGCGTTCTCCTCCATACAATACATCCCCACAAGTTGACACACATGAGCAGCCAGCATCACTATTCCAGAGAGAGCCTACATTGACAGTTGATGAGGAGGTAAAAGAGCACCATGTGGAGCCAGAGCATATTTTTAAGGAGGCCTTACATGCGGAGCTAGAGCTTATCGACGAGGAGGTTGTGCATTGAGACGAGGACACAACCATTCATGAGGATCCCGAGCACTACCCTCCTCCATTAGACCTTTCGAAGCCACCTCATCCTTCCACTGACGTCGAGGACTATCCCACAGAGCTTACTGCTCCCATCCAAGGAGATATTTCTACCCATTCCATTTCTGAATCATGTATTCCATTTGATATTTATTTTGATTCAGATATTCTTGACACATCGTACCTTTTGTAGCACACGCACGATTATGTATCGGAGGTATGCTTGGACGTGTCATATCTAAATGACATTGTCAAGGAAGTCCACACATATGATCCATATTTACCTGAGCAGCTGAGATAGGACACCACGGAGATAGCTATCACGACACAAGATGATATTGAATTATTTTCAGGGAAGTATCGTCCACCACTATTTATTTCATATATTTCTATAGACGATCCTCTTTGGAATACTTTTAATATGAGGGTGAAATTTTTGCAACGAACTGATGCATCCTATTCTCTGCAGGGTACATGTGGAGTTCTTGTGGGAATGCTGTAGGATGCATTGCTAGAGTTCGTAGGTGTTCGTGGACACACGCGCCTGGCGGAGCCACAGAAGGAGCAGTTGGAGCAGCTACCTGCCCCACTCCAAATTCTGGATCCGCCTATGCTCAGGTGTATCCTAATCTAGTGGTGTAAATATTTACCGCTTTCTAGTTTAGATTAGAATAATCTCGTCTCCTCTCATTAGCGAGGGGAGCGTATCTAGGGTTTGATTTTGCATCATAATAACCCATCATGTTGTGCCCTACTATCATTTCACCCCAATCACCATATCCTTGTTCTTTTGGCAATTTTCTTGGCCCCGTTATCATTTTTCTCCATGAGACCCCTACCACCTCCAAAGGGTGGTGATGCCTGTTTTGCCTATTGTTCACTCTCTCCTTTATCTTTCATGCACCGTATCGGATTTTCATATCTTTTAGGCATAGCTTATATTAGCTTGGGGAAGGTATCATCCATAGTCATTTTTGTTATTTTTGATGCATTTTCCCTCCCATTTTATCTTTGCCCTCTCATGAGTGATCTTATTACATTGAGGGCAATGCAAGCTTTAGCTTGGGGGAGTTGCATTTCATGCATATTTCCTTTATTTTCTTCCATGTTTCACCTTTTTCATGCATCAAAAAAATTTTCTTTTCATTTTTATGCATCATTCCCATCATGCATTTTTCTTTCTCCATTTCATTCTTGCCTCTTTCTAGAGATGAACCCTCAATGATATTTTTCCACTCATGCTTCACTTTTCGCTTTTGAGCACCTTTTTCCATCACGATATTTCTTTGATTATTCAATGCTCATATACGTGTTTTGCCATCTTTTGGGTTTATTTGCTATATTTCGAGATTGTTGGTTGTGATTGTGTTTAAGGCATGCTTCTAGCTATGTATCATATTTTAATATGCCCCTCTATTTGAAGTTTCTAGATTTTCACACTTCATTTCCTACCCACGTGCTTCTAACTCTTGCATGAAATACTATATGTGTACTCTTATCGCATGTGTTTGCTACCTTTCAACGGGATTAGGATATCCACACCTTTGTTCCATGCTTTAATTCATGTAAGATTTTATTGCCATGCTTGGATTTCTCAAAAATTCTCTTTTGTTTTATCTTTGTACATTCCCCCTCGTCGTACATCGTTCTCCCATTTGGGGGAGTGCAACTTTTTATTTTCCACAAAAAACATTACCCAAATAAACACTTTTATACATATTTTTGTATAATGGTCCTTCGGGGTTCTTCGTAACCCGATGCCCTAAAGCAATCTAACTTGGGATGCATAGGCCGCCCTTGCATTCCATTGCGATTCTGCAAGTTTGCAAGACAAAAATATTAAAATCAAATCAAAAACAACAAAAACAAACCAAAAACCAAAAATATGTATATATGCCACATTCTCCCCTTTTCCTTCGCTCTCCACATCTCCTATAAATGAGAGCACCAATGTATATAGGGAATGCGAGAGTTTGTACAAAGTGATCTTTCCACATCTTCTCCATCTCCTTTTGAAAATACAAACAAGGCAAGAAAGTGTTTCAAAATCAAAAACGACAAGTGTGTGTGGTGATTTCTTACATCCTAGAGATTGATAGTTATTCCCATGATTCATATCTATTCTTTCTTACTTCTTCATGCATGTATGGGTATCTCGTATTCACCGTTTGGAAGATTTGATATGAATTCTGAGCTTCCTCATATTTGGGCATATTATCTACTATAACATGCGATGATAGCTATACCTTTGCCAATGTCACGCTTCTATCTCTTTTGTGCTCTATTGATATAAACCCATGATGCTATATTATGAGATTGAATTCTTGATTTAGATTGTGATATGCGTTTCCCTTGTGCTTAGTTGTGTTGGTGACTACATTTGTGGTTTGGAGAGGGTGATCGAGGATTCTTTGCTTTCCTTTCTTGCTCTCGCACCCGATCTTCATTCCAACTCGTCTTCCTCGGGACGAGGAAGAGTTTAGCTTGGGGCTTGACGCGTGTTCTGTAAGGATCGCCTTACCCTTGTAATACTAACAACAACACACTAGAGGGGGGTGAATAGTGTAATGGAAATAAAATTGTCCAATTAAAATTAAACTTGCAAATGCGGAATAATAAATGTAAGAGGAAATAATTGACACAATCAATCCAAACGCAAACACAAGATTTTACCCTGATTCCCCAAAACTTGGGTACGTCCAACCACACCAATATTCACTATATTCTCACAAAGAGAAGTGAATAGAAATCCCACAAAGAGATACCTCAGCAAGAGGATTTTGCCCTACACAAGGACCCAACTAACCCTACACAGGGGTAAAACTCCCACCTAGAGAATTACTAACTCCCACTCAGAGAATTAGGGTTAGCCCTACACTAGGACACCAAACTCCCACTAAGAGAGTTACTCCCATAAAGAGAGTTATTCCCACCAAGAGAATATCATTATCCCACAAAGAGATAAACTCCCACAAAGATTGAAAGACTAATTCCCACAAAGAGAATTAGTGTTACAAGAATCACCAAGTAAAATAAATAATCTTACCTATGCCTTGAGATGCTTACTCATAGATGAATACAAGTCATGGAAGAGGATCTCCAAGTGTTGAGATTGGCTTGAAAGCACTAGGATGATTTCCCTTGAGCTGGACTTCAATGCATGAAGAGGAATGAGAGCTCAAAGAGGGAAATGAGAGAGTTTGAGAGTGGCTTATTGATCTCTTATGATTTTCAATAGCATCAAGAAGTTCTAATGAACTCAGCACACCCATATATATAGGAACCCTATATCAACCCTCAAAACCCAATAAAACAGCAAAAAGCAGAAAGCTGCAACGACTAGTTTCTGGGCAGAAACGTCAAGGACAGTCGACTGATGAACAAATGACAGTCGACTGGTCAATGGCTAGAAAGTATCCAACTGTTATAATCTGAGCCAGGACAGTCGACTGATGAAGTCTATACAGTCGATTGTAAACAGGACAGGCGTCTGTAAAACCTTCAGCAGGCGATTGCTGCAGGGGATGGAATAAAACAGAGAGCTGCACTCTTTCTCCAGATAAGCATAAAGGCGACTGATGTCAATAATACAGTCGACTGTAAAATAGTCAGGCGACTGTAAATCTTTCATCAGTCGACTGCTGTAGGAGATGGAGAAAAACAGAGAGAAGCAGTATATGCACTTACGCTACTCAGACAACTGTTGACCAATTCACAGGCGACTGTAAATATACAGGCGACTGTAAACTGAGCATCAGTCGACTGTAGTGAAAAGCTCAAGTAGAGTCAATAGAAATGTTGACTTGAGCAGTGCATATCAGTTGACTGTAGAAGGATCGACAGGTGACTGGAAATCACCCAGTCGACTGTAAATCCTTCAGCAGGCGACTGATGGAAAGCCAGAGACTCCAAATGAGTCTTTGGTCAAGATGAACCTATTAAGTTGGATTCTATGATAATCCTAAGGCTCACTAAGATGGCTAAATGCATATGCATGAATGAGTAGACCATCTATCAAGGCATTACATTAACCTAGACTCAAATGAGAGAGAAAGCAATAAAGAAAATATTACATGGATTGCATTGCTTTCCTTAGAGTCTATGTCTTCAATCTTGATGCCTTGATGCTCCCCATCATCTCCAAGCTTAGGCACCACTTGAGTCCAAGCTTTGGCCCTTCTCCACTTGATGTCTATCCTGGCACCAAGTGTTTAGTCTTCAAGAAAGATATTCTTGAAATGAAACTATGAGACTAAAACAAGAGAGTCATTAGCAACAACATAATGCTGTGATCATCATCAAAATAAGATTGGTATAAAACACCAATACTCAACATGTTCATATTTCACGTTTTGCACACGCTCTTCATCGTGTTTTCATATGCATTTCATCTCATTCCATGTTGTATATATCACATTTTGGTTCATATTGACTATTGGGTGTATTGTTTGTATTTCAGATAAATTTCGGTATTTCAGAGTCTTCTGGAGTCAACCTTACATGTCGGGACCAAAGCACGCTCATATGGCAAAGATCCGATGGCCAAAGATGAGGATTTGAAGTTCTGGAGCTTCAACCGATCGGGTGGACAGATCCACCCGATCGGTTCATGCACAGTATCAGACCTGAGGAGAAGCAAGGATGAGGCAAACCCCAACCGATCGGTTCAGTGATCGGTTGGATGTGACAGTGTTCTCTGTTTTGTGGGCCAAAATCCACCCGATCGGTTGACTTGTCAACCGATCAGGTCACCTGTAGCCGACGCTTCCCTAGCTCACGACACGACGACTCACCCGATCGGTTCAGCGATCGGGTGAAGATTTTCAGAAGCTGTCACCCGATCGGTTACCTTCCAACCGATCGGGTTGCCCTTTTTCAGCGGTTTTAGTGGGTTTTTGGACCCGAACCGTTAGGATTTTGTGGGGGCCTATAAATATGCGATTGTGCACGACTTGTAGGGGAGTTCCCCTCTATTTTTCAGGAGCTTTCTGCCCCTTTCATGGGAGCCTTAGATTAGGTTAGATTAGGGTTTCTATTTGAATAAATCTTGTAATGGATTGATAGATTCAAATGCAAGATAAGTATTTCTTTGCTTATTTCATTTGATTTGTGTTATTTTCAATAAGCTTGATGATGAATGTTTGTTTGGATTTATTATTGCTTGCTATCATGTTCTTCATCATTGAGTAGTTCTTGATGAACCCTAATATGGGTTAGAGTAGGATTGATGCTTGGGATATTTCATTTGACTTGATTACATGGCAAGTGTTTGATGGAATGTGTCAATGGAGATGTCTAGCAATCTGAGACAAATCCGTACGACAACACACTAGATGTGTTGGGGGTTGGGCTCCGGATGCTTGTCTCGTCAAGATCTGCTTTGATGTATTGCTAGAAATCACATTCGACCTATTTGGCCATTAGGGTTACGCGGAGGCATTTTATTGTCTCTGGTGGGAGAAAGACCGCTTTTGACCGTCGGGCCAAGGGGAAATAAAACGGGAGTTTGATCCCCTAGCCACAGCTCACACCCCTAGCATTGACATCGAGTCCTCGCACGTGGGAGCGGCTTGGAAGAAATGTTGGGAGTTATCATTGTGGCCTTAATGCTCCCGGTTGCAGAAGGTACTGGACTTGGGAATGCCCACCGTCTGAAACCGGGTAGACCTAGCGTATCATCCTGGGCATCGACCGGAATATCGGACCCATGGAGCACTAGGTACCACCTTTTGGGGCAATGTCTCACCCTGGGTCGAGTCGAATACCAAGTGTCATGAGTGCTCTAGCCCGTGTTAGCAGGGATTTATTTCTTGTCTTTTTATTTATTTCCTTTATTTCTACACTACCCACTCATATCATCCGCATAGCTCTCACACAACCTAGGCGAGGCTAGTAGCCTTCAAGCCATCCACCTCCCTGTGTTCGATATACTCACACCCTACACTAACCGTGCACTTGCGATAAAACGACATCACGCCCTAATCATAAACAGGGCATCGGTCACTACCATGCCATCAGGTATGGGCACGGAGGAGACAGCAGCATGGGCCTCGAGGCAGAGGGTGGTGATAGTCCCTGTGGTCCCTACGGTGGTGGTGGTGGTGGTAGAGACGACAAAGGTAAAGACGGCTGTGCCTCCTGGTGGCGGCAGGTGCACAGGCTGTGCTGGCTGGGCTGCCACAATGGCAGTCTGGTCGAGCTCCTCATCCTTAGAAGAGTTGAGCACCCTGTCGTCGGCATCGACGTCGACGGGCGCTCCGGGGGGCTCGAGGACATGGAGGGCAGGAAGTGGGTAGACCGTATCAATCATCCAGCTCTACTGGACTGGCGCTATGGTAGTGAGGTGGGGGGCAGGCAGGACCAAGTGGGGTGTGTGGTGGGTGCCTAAAAGATAGGCTCAGTGACGCTCCCCATATGGCTTGATGATGTGCATATGCTCAAGCACATCCAAAGTAAGGCATGTGGGACCAGGGGAGTCACTAGGCCATCAGGAAGATCCAGGCCCAGCATCCGTGCAAAGATAATGAAAAATCTGCCGCAGCAGATATCCGTGGCAAAGCGGGTGTGGACAGTCTAGAGGAGGCGGTAACAAAGCCAGTAGGCTGCGTCGGAAAGGACGAAGGGGTAGAGGGAGCTGTCAGGGTGGTGGCACAGCAGCCAGGTCATTCCTATGAGATGGAAAAGCTCGGGTAGGGACATGGTCCCGGCCTCTGACCGTCAGAATATGGTGGTGGCAAGGTGACGCTGGGCATAGCAAAGGAAAGGGAGCACTATGCACGATGCCTTCACCTTACTGGGGCGGTAGCGGTCCAGACCGGTATGTGATCCAAATCTGAGTGGCATCAAACGTGGCAAGCTCATAGTCTGGGGAGAATGCAGCACGAGGGTCGAGAATGTCTGGGAAGTGGAAGTGGGCATGGATCTGGATGTGCGTGACCATGACGTCGTGGACCAACAGCCAGAAGCTAATTCCATTGCCTTCTGGTGTGCAAGCAATGGAACTCAACGCCTCTAGGGTGAGGCGGGTGTAAGTGGGTGTGTGTGTGCGGTGAGTAATCGGTCGAAACCGATCGTTGTGTAAAGCTTAAGGACCCCTTGCAGGAGTCCTAGGTGCTAGAGGGTGTGGAGGTGGATGAATCGTGTGGGTTCGATCGTACGCTACGACATCGTGACGAAGCGATCGCGGTGTGCATCGTCCTAAAAGGTGATGCCGAAAGTCCGCATCCGTGGTGGCAGAGCCGTGGGAGGGGCGGGCAGTGCGGTAGTGGGGATGGGTGCAGAAGTAGAGGGAATATGTGGGCGCTATGGTGGTAATCATGGGCAGGGAGAACGGCTAGTGGAAGGAGGGAAACGTAGCCTGAGGAGTCGGATGAGGACGACGAATCACCCACGTGCTCCTCCTCGGTGGTGGGTGTAATGACACGGCAAACGTGGCATGCGGGCCGAGAAGAGGAGGCACCAGTGGCCTTCCTCTTCCCCCGTCATGAAGGTGTTGGCTTCCTCAGCCTAGTGCGAGGAGGCATCGTGCGACGAGTAGGTGACATGCGTCGGAAAATAAGTAGAGGGTAGAGTGTACTGACACGACAGTTGTTGCCAAAGATATATTGTCGTGCATGTGCCTGGCTGCAAATCCGAGGTATCCCCCAAGCTGCTCCTATCCGTGTCCTCCACAGTAAGCGCAATACACCTGAAATGGAGAGATAAAATAATATCAGCTGGCACAAAAGTAGCGTGTAGGGGGAGACAGACGTGGGACGATGTGGGTGTAAGGAGGATGGATGCCGACCGAGCAGGGGCCGTGCTCGGTCGAGAAGGTCAGGTTGGGGGTGTGGTGGGTGGGTGAGGAACTCGACCGAGCACAAGCTGTGCTCGGTCGAGTAGGTCGGGCAGGGCATGCGATGGGGGCGGGGTACTCGACCAAGCACTAAGTGTGCTCGACCGAGTACGTCGGGTTGCCCTAAGGAAACTGGAGTCACTGCGGGGTGGTGGTGGCTGAATCAGAGAGTGGGAAAGTGGGGGTGAGGATGGTTAAGAGGGGGCGAGGAGTTGGGCGCGTCGCTGGCGCTAGATGGCATCGGCGGCGCAGCTCCGACGGTCGCTGGAGCTGCAGGGGTGAAATTGAGAGAGAAGTGGAGAGGGATAGGGGGAGAGAGAGATGAGGAGAGAGAGGGAAGCAGACTGACCGGAGGGCAGCAAGGATCGAGCGACGCTGACGGCGGCGGAGACGGTGGGGGCGGTGGCTGGTGGTGTCGAATGAGTAGGGGGGTTTGGGAGCTCGGGGTAATTTTGCGAGGGTTAAAAATAATTAGGGTAAGTGTTAAGATCGAGTCGAGTTTTATATAACTCGACTCGGTCTCAATGTGGCCCCTACATGAATTAAGTCACCTGCAACTCGGGCCGAGCAGCATAGCTGCTCGGTTGAGTCAAATAATTAAAAATATAAGAAAATTTAAGTTTAGAATACTCCCTCAGCTGCTCGACCGAGTAGGATATTACTCGGCCCGCGTAGACAGAACACAATTTTCACCATTTTGCTGTGCTCTCCTTAGCTCGATCGAGCATGTAAATACTCTATCAAGTAGGTGGCTACTCGACCGAGTAGGGTCTACTCAGGCCGCGTAGACAGAACACTGACTTCCTCGCTTTTCCTGCGCTCTCTGCTAACTCGACTGAGTAGGGGTCTACTCGGTCGAGTCACCGGTGGCTCTTTTTCCCCCAAGCTTGTTCTTCTCTCGGGTGCTCTTTCCTGGGATTCCTTGCCTTCAATACATCGTTTTGCAGGTTTCCCTCAACGTTCAACCTGTAAAGGGAGGAACTCGTCAAATTTTTATAATTTTTTTGTATTTTACAAAGCAAAACAAAAGCAAAAAAGAAAATCTAAGAGATAGAAAGTCAGGTTGCCTTCCGATAACCGCTCGTTTTGAGTCATGAGCTCGACTCCCTCCAGATCTTCAACGAATGATATTTGACGCATATGAGATGCACGCATCATGCTTGCCAATGATACCGTGTGGTGGTATTTGGCGTGCTTCCTCTCTGTGGTTCTCTTCCTGCATGTGGACAACGTCTCCCGGCTCTTGTTGGTGCAGTGAGTGGTCCGGCGGCTTCTCATCAAGCACACGAAGATAGGCATCAACCGCCTTATTGTAGATGGAGTCGCCATCATCATCAACGTTTGTCTTCATCGGGTCCTTCATGAACCCTTCAGTAGCATACTCACTTATAACATCATCTTCTAAGAGCTCAAGATAGCTCGCTCCTTCTTCTTGGACATGCTCCTTCATGGATTTTTGTAGCCAGAATTGATCTTCAATATTGCCCACACTCATGGAGAGAGTACCTTCGCAAACATCTATCAAGACACTGGCCGTCGCCATGAAAAGACGGCCAAGTATGAGTTGGGAACTCCCCTTTCGGCATATCTATTATAATAAAATCCACCAGCACACATAATCTGGGCGGTATTTGTAGAATGATATCTCTAGCAATACCGACTAGATATGTAATTGAGTGGTCTGCCAGTTGTATAGACATGTTGGAAGTCCCCAACTTGCTTCCGATGTGTAGCCTCTTGAATATGGATAGTGGCATCAAGCTAATGCTCGCTCCCAAGTCGATCAATACACGGCTAATAGGTGTACCTCCAATAGAACATGGTACTATAAAGCTTTCCGGATCCATTAATTTCTTTGGGAGGTGGTTCTTTATGATGGAAGTTGAATCCTCCAAAAGCTTCACTTCTTCATGTTTCCGCTTTCTGGTGATGAGGTCTTTCAAAAATTTTGCGTAGATGGAAATTTCTATAATAACATCCATAAAAGGGATGTTGAGTTGAATACTCTTTAGGAGCTCCGTAAACTTTGCATACCTTTTCTCCATCTTTACCAAGGCTAATCTCTGTGGGTAGGGTGGAGGAGGTCGGCTTCCCTTATCATTGGCGACGTCCTTAGGAGTTGACTTATTGGAAGTGGTTGTATCATCCTTTGGTGCCGGTGTGATGGTGGACAAGGTGGAAGGCGAAGCCTTCCTCTCTCCATTCATGATAGGCTCATCAGTATCCTCTTCCTCATCGTTGCCAATAGGGACATCATCAGTTGTACCTTGAATCGTCGGTCCTTGGCTTTCCTTGCTTGTAGCCAGCACCATTACAGTGTCAGTTATCCTACCTCCTCGCATGGTGATGTCGACCACAGCATTTGCTTGAGCTCTTGGATTTGGCTCCGGTTGCGAGGGCAACATTCCTTGATGCTTCAACAGTTGGGACATCTAACCCTTTAACTCTTCAAGTGATGTGTTGATGTCCCTAAATTGAGCCGTTGTGTCTTGATTGAACTTTATTTGTCTGCTCATAAACGATTCCAAGGTAGCCTCCAAGTTAGGACGTGGTGGCACTGGTGCATAATTTTGCTGAGGTGGGTGATTGAATTGGTAGCCCGACGATCTATATGTCCTAGATTGTCTAAATCCATTCTGCTGCTGATGTGTCGGCGGTCCTTGTTGAGGAGGAGGAGGAGGTGGTGGCCTCTAAAACTGTGGAGGTTGCAGCCCTCCATTTGGATTTCCTTAGGACAATCCATGGTGATTTCTTGCCACCGGATGTTGCCACTGATTGCGTCCATCTCCTTGTACATATTGTACTTGTTCAGATTGTGATTCGGCTCCGTTAAATGGTCCTTCGTTGGGAGCGTAGCCTTGCTCAGTATATTCTTCTTGAGGATGATAAGCTGGAGCGCTGGTAGTTGTTGGAATATGTCACGACCCGCTTCCCTAAAATGGAGGCGAGGCGTGAAAAGTCTGCTCAGACTTGGAACTGTGAGACTCCAGTCTGTAAAGCGTCTGGAATAACCAAGTATAGGTCCTTGCAAATACGACACAGAACAAAGATAATAATAAAGAAAAGAGACAGGTAAGATAATTTCAATCTCAGAATGTCCACAATAAATTCCAACATCACAGAAAAGCCACCAGGCTAAAAGAAGAGTCTAAAAGGCCCAAGCATGGCCAACAGAAATAAACAACGTACAGAAAGAAAGTTGCTACGCACCGACAACCTAACAAGAACTAATCAGAAGCAACACAGAACTACGTCTCTACGACTGGTCGCCGGTGTCCTCGTACTCCACGTCAACGGTGGACCCAAGCTCAATGTCAACAAATGCCTCGTCCTCAGCAATGGGCTCTGGCTCAACAACTAACATGCGAGACCCAAAAGAGACGAGGTCGCATGTCAGCAAGTCTACAAGAGACTTGTGCAAGGAAACTAAAAAGAAAGGAAACAACCTTGCAGTTCTAAAAGTATGCGATGACATGGCAGTTTAAGATATGAATGCAACAAGTAGTAAAGTGCAACAAGTATGACATGGCAGCTAGTATAACATGGCAGCAAGTATAACATGGCATGGGTAGCAAAGCTACTAAAACAGTTACACAGATTTTACAAGTCAAGTAAACACGTCAAGTAAATATGTTGTGCACAGAGATTGCGCCTTTTGGCTGGAGTGGCTGTACGGGCCTACTCCTAAGCTCAAGTGATCGCTTATCCCTACCCCTCCACGTGTATCGGGCATTGGCTTTTGACCAACACATGTAGCCCGCTTCTGGATCACGAGCCAGGAAGTGTATTTGGCATAGGGTTGTGCCTGCAACGCAGGTGCCTAGCCTCAACAAGGAAGTACCATAGCGTGTGCTACGAATGCAACATTCAAGCATGGATGACAAGTAGGATGCATGGCATGGCAAAATTACAATTTAAGAGTGTACAGTTATGGAATATAAACGTGACAGGCATGGCAGAGGACAAATAACGAGCATACATATATGGAAATTAAACGTGACAAGCAAAAATGAATGAATGACATGGCAGGGTGTCAGATCTAGCTTCGTTGTCAAGCTAGATCTTAAAATTGCGTCTAGGCGAGTATCATTCCGTCGCCTAGTCTCTTTTACGATAAAAACGGGGAAATAGCCTAAGACATGGCCTAAAGCACAAATTGGAAAGTTTCACTTGCCTGCAATCAGTCGTTCTGAAGTACCGTCCAATCAGTCCAGTCTACCTATGTGCTCGGATCACCAGCCTATAGTCCCAAATTAAATTATCTTCGTTAGTGATTTATCAACCAAAAATTACTGATTTTTATATTCATTAGCATGCACTGGTTGGGGGTCCTAAGAGTTCAGAAATTTACCCTTACATGACGCGAGAGCTACACTGGCGTCGGGTAGCGACGCCAGGGGTTGGAATAATAGAACGCACTCCTAATCCAGATTCCAAAATTAGATTCCGTGCACGTCAATCCCCGAACAGTGACGAGATCAGTGAACAAGATTCCAAATAGCGATCAAGTGATTGGTAAATGTTTTTACGGCTCCCAGGAAGCCGTAACAACGAACCGGGATGAACGGGTCGACATACACGGAGACTACGACGTTGAGCGTCGTAGGGAACGATCGTGATGTCGAGAGATACCCCTAGGAGAGGTAGAGGGCTGTCGAAAGAACCCAACAGTGAGAGGGGACGACGATATCTCAACGACGCGATGATACGTCGTTAAAACACAAAACCACGAGCACCCTCGCTGTTTCAGAGCATGGTGGCCTGAGGTGGAACCCAGACAGCAGCGAGGGGCCAAGGGGGGGGGGTCCATGGACACCAGAGGGGGCTGCGGCGGCGGTGGCAACGGTGGCGACGGCCTCTACTGCTGATGTGGGCTGCAGTGCGAGAATTTCGGCGCTTGGGGGCTTATTCCGACGGTCTACGGCGGAGCTACGACGGCCTGAGGGAGGAGGCACGTCGGAGGAAGGGAGAGGGAGGTCCGGCGATGGGGTTTGAGGCGTTTGCGAGTGGCGCATGTGCGTTGAGTTGTTGTGTGCAAAATTATTTAGTGCCGGCGGCTGTTTTCTTTTTGTTTGCTGTCAAAAAATATAACCCTAGGTTGCAATTAGAAAGAGGGGGGCTGAGGCAATCACGTGGGGACGTGGGGTGTAGGGCTGAACGTGGGGGCCTAGGGCTATAGGGTTTGTTAGGGTTAAAATGTTATTATAAAGTTATTGTTATCATAAGAAGAGGTCCCACTCTCTACCTCTCACACACGGGTGCTGCCAAGTGACAAAGGAGCTAGCTCAAAATAATTTTAGGTTGTATAAGATTATAAAATATTATTAGAGGAAAAGAAGCCAAGTTAAACTTTGGGTTAAACCAATAGATTGGGCAAAATAGTGAAAGTGGGTCAAACAGGACTATAAAATTATAAGATAAATACTGGGGTGACTGTACCGTCGAGAGAAACAAAACGAAGAAGACGGATCACCATTACGACGACGAGAAACGAAACTAAAAATAGAAAGGCCTCATGACAAAAGTGAAAATCGCGACGTCTCATCAAACAAGGTCAAATCGTGGGAGGACAACCCGTGAAATGATGTTCCAAATTAATTCCACAATTTAATATTCTTCGAGAGGGTCACAACGGCATATCACACTATAGGGTTTGGATATAGACAAAGTCTAAAATAAATACGTGCACGTAAAGCGTATAAAGGATACGGGGTCCAAAGGCGACAGAAATTCCAAGTTGGGCACACGTCCGGGTGTCGGCTTGCTAAGGATGCAACCAAGGTGCTACGGCCCTATCGACTCAACAACACGACTCACATACAAAGCAACAAAACCAATCAGGTACCCGATATTGCTATGCGCACAGCCGTATAACGAATAGTGAGTACCGGCCGTTACATCCCACCCACCTTAGAATAAAGTCTGTCCTTGGAATTTCTTACTATAAATATAACTCTATCCAGACTAGTAGCTATCCCAATCATATCACACTATAATTCAACCAGATATAGTCATTACAAGTGCTTATATATGCACTAGGTAGTCAAACATTAACACTACTAACATATATATATATTCACGCACATTACACACTTACACCTATCATAGCCAGTCAAATTCATACACATATTTCAATCATTCATATAGTCACGTACATCCTTATATAACTATTAATCACTTATTACATACCATGGTGCACATACTCACAAATAATTAAATAGTTCACACCAGCAAATACAATCGTAATACTCCACGTTTAGATAACTACATATGAACAAATCAATAAGGATATACTACTCCATATATCTCCTAGTGTACATCCAATGCCAACATATCAACACAAGTAATCACACCACTCAATATTAAATCATGTTATTATATCTAAGATACATTTACCACTACTATAATTTCACAATTATAAAGTCATTCAAATGCATGCAAATATTTCACCATATATTCACATCACATACGGTCCTATAACTATATTCACGATACGCCACACATACCGTAGTCACCAACACCTATAACTAAGCACATACTTACCCGTGCATGGTGCACACACACACACGCTAACATTTCATTCATATATACCAATCATACCACTATATTCTCAGCATATCTACACACCTAGTTTAGCTAGCACACATACGTTCACACAGGTAAGTCCTTAGTAAATAACTATACCACAAGACCAACACCTATAACTATATACTGGTATAGCGACCCACAATCATGTGCGTAACACAACCAGGCACAAACAATCCTATCACTATACATACATCATCCATCACTATATTCATAGTATTACACGCAAACCACAGACATACGTAACAATATACTTAGAGTATACCCACTCAAGCTTGAGTGGGACTCAAAACACAAATCAGAATACTCTATACACGTAACACGGTATCTATACCTATACCAATACCACTCCAATGTATACACATCTACCAATATAACCATAGACATATCATAATGTCAATCACACTTAATATCTAGTCAGGTAACACTCACATAGTTCAATCACTTTATATACCATAATAATATTACAGACATCAACACACGTATAATTATAATACACTCCCTAATACATACGCATTCATCGTATAGTCACACACATGTAACATATATATTCACTCCATATCCATCTACCTATAATTAGTATATCTATACATCTACTTATCCATATATAATTAAAATATGCAATAATCGTGTATACCTCATGGTATGCATGCACACGCACAACATCTCTTAAAGGCAAGCAATACCAAACAGAATTATAATCCTACTACCATATGTATATCACATATATACTCATGCAGCAAATACCTAACTACTTACGTCTAAGCACAATACATATATACGTACGAGCACACACTCACATGTACTAACATATATGTCACATAATAGGCCTACTCACTTAACTATAAGTACACCTATTATCATTACACCTAACATACACACGACTTACTAATATATTATATACCAAGCATTTACAAGTATCTTCAAGATACTTACACTACTAGTATATACTCCAATACAATTTCTAATATATATACAGACATTCCTAAAGTGTTATAGCTACCCTCACATATATAATAACACCACCATATATACAACTTCACACATATATCACGAATAACACTGATTATACATACATAATACAAGAGTTAATTATTAATACCCTAAGGGTAGCACGCTCATACGGGTCCACACACTCTACCTATATGCATGCACCACCACGACACAACAACTTATACTAATGGGCCCACCAAGCTATACTAAGGTTGACACAGGCAACGACAAGCACTAATGGCTAAACAATAGGAAAGAAACCAAAGCCAAAGCGTGACGAAGGAAAGATCGGAAAGTACGAGTTCAGATAGGACGAAGATAAGGAGACGGCTTGGTTAGGTGAATCAGGGGTATAATTGTGAATGTTTAGGTGGGAAAAAGAAAGGTGTAATGATACTCTTATAGGATACAGGAAAATAGTGTGTAAAAGATATAAGTTAAAATACGAAGAGTACAAAACCGGTCGATAAAATGAGTCGTTCGAAATAAGTTTGAGTCGTATATGCATAATAAGAAGAATGGTTTATTAGCTTATTGAAAAATTATTATAAGGAAGAAGTAAAACATTCACACGAACACTAAAGACATAGGTTAGAAAATATTATGCGACAGTAATTTAATAATTTCGGTAAAAGTTTCGAAATTCATAGAATGAAATCAGATCGACTATAGTGTAGAGAATTTAAGCACATGCTAAATGTTTTCTAAGTCTTAAAACTGGAGAGAAATTTCAAATAAATAATATTGAAAATACTTTTAGAGAAACCCGGATTTGCCAAACGAACTGGTTTATATAAAGATCTTAAAGTACGAGTACCACGAACCTAGAACTGATATATATGAAAATAATTGAAGTTCTATATAGCTTGGAAAAAATATATTTTAAAGTATATATGGTAAATGGCTAAAATGAATTTCGTAGTTTAGAGAAAGATGGTATATCGAACTATCAAAATAGTAATAAAGTTTTAAAAACCAAAATGCGGGAAATATAGTTTAGCAAATAGCTACGCGATAGTAATTAAAAATTTCAACCAATAGACTCCAAAATCTACGAAAGGATTTAACTCAATCGAATAGTGAGGAATTAAATACATAAGAAGAGGGGTTTTAAAAACAAAATTTATACTGAGCAAAACTTTTAATCAAGGGAAAACTAAAAACAACTTTGAGAGAGTCAAGCTTTGCAACGGAGGACATTCGAAAGATCAACGATTATCGTAATGTGGTGATCATGTGAATCGAGAGCAATGAACGTGGTTGTACGATGAATGCGCCTAAATTACGATTCAAGAAAACTACGATGGAATTCTACGGTCAGCAACACCGAAGTGTAGTGATCAGGAAATGATAGAATCATGTGGTTCTAATTATCGGGTTGACTAAAGGTCAAGAGAAACTTAACACTAAGGCTTTCTAATGAGCTAGAATATATTAGAGACCTTAGGGAAGGTCCTAAGAGAATCAAGATCATGTTCTGTTGGGCCCGAAATCGATGAACCCAAGCGATCGACTAAAGAAATTCTAGAAGTCTATCATGGTCAGAGCTAAGCAGGAACCACTAAGGTAACTCCTAAGACGATTACATCAATTTCTAGCATGGAGTATAGCTAACAATCAGGGACCTCTAACTAGCAAGCACAGACGTCTTACTAAGTCTTAATAAAGTCTTAATCTAATGGATGTCCTACTAAGCTAAGACAAATGTTCGGGCAACACGTCTACCAGCCACCTAAGACATAGTAAACGATAAAAAAATTAGACTCAAGGCTTATGATTTGGATGTTTTAATTTATTTAATGGACGTTCTATAATTATTATCGTTGTTCCTATAATTCACAGTTGCAGTGGACCTGCATGGGCCACCAACAAAACCTGTCGCGACCTGCTTCCCTAAAATGGAGGCGAGGCATGAAAAGTCCGCTCAGACTTGGAGCTGTGAGACTCCAGTCTGTAAAGCGTCTGGAATAACCAAGTATAGGCCCTTGCAAATGCGACACAGAACAAAGATAATAATAAAGAAAAGAGACAGATAATATAATTTCAATCTCAAAATGTCCACAATAAATTCCCACATCACAGAAAAGCTACCAGGCTAAAAGAAGAGGCTAAAAGGCCCAAGCATGGCCAACAGAAATAAACAACGTACAGAAAGAAAGTTGCTACGCACCGACAACCTAACAAGAACTAATCAGAAGCAACACAGAACTACGTCTCTACGACTGGTCGCCAGTGTCCTCGTACTCCACGTCAACGGTGGACCCAGGCTCAATGTCAACAAACGCCTCGTCCTCAGCAATGGGCTCTGGCTCAACAACTAACATGCGAGACCCAAAAGAGACGAGGTCGCATGTCAGCAAGTCTACAAGAGACTTGTGCAAGGAAACTAAAAAGAAAGGAAACAACCTTGCAGTTCTAAAAGTATGCGATGACATGACAGTTTAAGATATGAATGCAACAAGTAGTAAAGTGCAACAAGTATGACATGGCAGCTAGTATAACATGGCAGCAAGTATAACATGGCATGGGTAGCAAAGCTACTAAAACAGTTACACAGATTTTACAAGTCAAGTAAACACGTCAAGTAAATATGTTATGCACAGAGATTGCGCCTTTTGGCTGGAGTGGCTGTACGGGCCTACTCCTAAGCTCAAGTGATCGCTTATCCCTACCCCTCCACGTGTATCGGGCATTGGCTTTTGACCAACACATGTAGCCCGCTTCTGGATCACGAGCCAGGAAGTGTATTTGGCATAGGGTTGTGCCTGCAACGCAGGTGCCTAGCCTCAACAAGGAAGTACCGTAGCGTGTGCTACGAATGCAACATTCAAGCATGGATGACAAGTAGGATGCATGGCATGGCAAAATTACAATTTAAGAGCGTACAGTTATGGAATATAAACGTGACAGGTATGGCAGAGGACAAATAACGAGCATACATATATGGAAATTAAACGTGACAGGCAAAAATGAATGAATGACATGGCATGGTGTCAGATCTAGCTTCGTTGTCAAGCTAGATCTTAAAATTGCGTCTAGGCGAGTATCATTTCGTCACCTAGTCTCTTTTACGCTAAAAACAGGGAAATGGCCTAAGACATGGCCTAAAGCACAAATTGGCAAGTTTCACTTGCTTGCAATCAGTCGTTCTTAAATACTGTCCAATCAGTCCAGTCTACCTATGTGCTCGGATCACCAGCCTACAGTCCCAAATTAAATTATCTTCGTTAGTGATTTATCAACCAATTAAATTGCCGATTTTTATCTTCATTAGCATGCACTGGTTGGGGGTCCTAAGAGTTCAGAAATTTACCCTTACATGACGCGAGAGCTACACTGACGTCGGGTAGCGACGCCAGGGGTTGGAATAATAGAACGCGCTCATAATCCAGATTCCAAAATTAGATTCCGTGCTCGCCAATCCCCGAACAACAACGAGATCAGCAAACAAGATTCCAAATAGCGAGCAAGTGATCGGTAGATGTTTTTACGGCTCCCGGGAAGATGTAACAACGAACCGGGACGAACGGATCGACGTACACAGAGACTACGATGTTGAGCATCATAGGGAACGATCGTGACGTCGGGAGATACCCCTAGGAGAGGCAGAGGGCTGTCGGAAGAACCCAACTGTGAGAGGGGACGACGATATCTCAACGACGCGACGATACGTCGTTAAAACGCAAAACCGCGAGCATCCTCGCTGTTTCAGAGCATGGCAGCCAGAGGGGGAACCCAGACAGCAGCGAGGGGCCGAGGGGGGGGGTCCCTGGACACCAGAGGGGGCTGCGGCGGCGGTGGCAGCGGTGGCGACGGCCGCCGCTGCTGCTGTGGGTTGCTGTGCAAGAATTCCGGTGCTTGGGGGCTTATTCCGACGGTCTACGACGGAGCTACAACGGCCTGAGGGAGGAGGCACGTCGGAGGAAGGGAGAGGGATGTTCGGCGATGGGGTTTGAGGCGTTTGCGAGTGGCGCCTGTGCGTTGAGTTGTTGTGTGCGAAATTATTTAGGGCCGGCGGCTGTTTTCTTTTTGTTTGCTGTCAAAAAATATAACCCTAGGTTTCTATTAGAAAGAGGGGGGGCTGAGGCAATCACGTGGGGACGTGGGGTGTAGGGTTGAACGTGGGGGCCTAGGGCTATAGGGTTTGTTAGGGTTAAAATGTTATTATAAAGTTATTATTATCATAAGAAGAGGTCCCACTCTCTACCCCTCACACACGGGTGCTGCCAAGTGACAAAGGAGCTAGCTCAAAATAATTTTAGGTTGTATAAGATTATAAAATATTATTAGAGGAAAAGAAGCCAAGTTAAACTTTGGGTTAAACCAATAGATTGGGCAAAATAGTGAAAGTGGGTCAAACGGGGCTATAAAATTATAAGATAAATACTGGGATGACTGTACCGTCAAGAGAAACAAAACGAAGAAGACGGATCACCATTACGACGACGAGAAACGAAACTAAAAATAGAAAGGCCTCATGACAAAAGTGAAAATCGCGACGTCTCATCAAACAAGGTCAAATCGTGGGAGGACGACCCGTGAAATGACGTTCCAAATTAATTCCACAATTTAATATTCTTCGAGAGGGTCACAACGGCATATCACACTATAGGGTTCGGATATAGACAAAGTCTAAAATAAATACGTGCGCGAACAAGACTACCTGAACGTAAAGCATATAAAGGATACGGGGTCCAAAGGCGACAGAAATTCCAAGTTGGGCAAACGTCAGGGGGGTCGGCTTGCTAAGGATGCAACCAAGGTGCTACGGCCCTATTGACTCAACAACACGACTTACATACAAAGCAACAAAACCAATCAGGTACCCGAAATTGCTATACGCACGGCCGTATAACGAATAGTGAGTACTGGCCGTTACAGAATAGCATCCAACCGTTGTTCGTTCCTTGACACATGTTTACAGAGAGTTTCAAAATGAGTATCAAGGTCGCTAACGACTTTTACCTCCGGAGTCATGGTGATGATGGTGCGCTCCACGCTCCATTGTTGGTTGTTTGCTGCCATATGTTCGAGCCGGTCAATTGCTTCCTCAGCTGATTTGTCTAGAAGGGCGCCTTGTGTGGTGGCATCAATGATTATCTTCGTAATAGGCTGCAGCCTGCTGTAGAAAATTTGGACTAGATCCCATGATGGGATCCCATGGTGTGGGCACTGATGCTGTGTAAGGACCCTGTCTATGGGAAAAACACTAGAATGGGGTTGAATAGTGTTTATGCAAATTTAAAAGGAATTTACGCCAAATAAAATGCAATCCAACAAATAGTGCGGAATAGAAAAACAATCCAAAAAGAAACACACGCAAGCTCAGAGATGTTTCAAGGGTTCGGATTACCCAAGTCAACTCCTGACTTGTTCCCTGTAATCTTACGTCCCTACCACCCGGATACCACCAGATACACAAGTTAGAATCCTAACTTGAGGTTTCCTTAAAACCCACTTGTAACAACCCTACAAGTGCAATCGAATACAATCGATGTCCTTGACTCCCACAACCATGGAGCAAGCAAAACCACTCTCACAACCGAGAGCACAACTTAAATAACTATAGTTATGAACTTACAATCACCTATGCCTTGAAGTAGAACTTGAAGGTGGAGTGTGATGTGTGTTGAAGAACTCTCTTGGAAGATAGGAGAAGCCCTTTCTCTTGACTGCACCAATTGCCTAGAAGATCACTCTTTGGTTCTAGGTTGGAGAGCAAGAGAACAAGATTTGGAAATACTCAGGGCTTTGGATTTGAGAGCTTTGATCTTTGGAAATGAAAGCTTGAGAGATTTTGCAATTGAATGAGTAACCTTCCAATGGAACAGTAAAATATATATATATAGTTTTCTCAAATTCATAAAACAGTTTGGGCAAAAACCCAATTGGAATCCGTGAGAAAAATCTCAACGGATAGAATCTGAACTCACGACAGTCGACTGTCGAACAATCCACAGTCGACTGTTGCAAATCAGCAAGGGTAGGTGAGAATTCATAACAGTAACTTACCACGTGGACAGTCGACTGTTAAACCAACAGGTGACTGTAATTTCTTCGAATGCGACTGGCCGAGAGATGGGTACGTTAGACAAATACTGAAAATCTTACAAGTAACAGGACAGACGACTGATGTAAGGAACACAATCGACTGTAAATCAGAACAGGCGACTGTAAATCCTTAAACAGACGACTGTCAAATGCCTGAGAAATTTCCAGAGAGCTGAGTCAAAGGAATGACTCACAGACAGACGACTGTTGCATCATAGACAGTCGACTGATCCAAGATATAATCGACTGTATATACAGCATTAGTCGACTGGCCGTAAAAGTCAGATCAAACAGAGTTTGGCCAAAGGATAGACAGGCGACTGATTTACAAAACACAGTCGACTGTCACTTGGACAGGCGCATGTATATAGTTCATCAGTAGCCTATGCGAGAAAATCAGAGAGGGCCCAAAACTGTATTGTAATATTCTGTGCATAACAGGTGACTGTAGAACAAAATACAGTCGACTGTTTTTGAGGCAGTCGACTGTAAACTGTTCAGCAGTCGACTGTTATAAACAATCCTAGCACAATCACTAAAGAAATGAATTGGAATCAAAGGACAAATGATCTAATGAAGTCCTATGACTGAATGTAAACGTGTGTGTGCTCCATCAAAGTTCTACTTCTAAGCTACATACTAGAAGAGATAAAAGAAAAATTACATTGACGAATAATCTCTTCTTTCCATCGTAAGAGCTTGAAGTCTTCACAGAGCTTCAATCATAATCTACGATCATCCAATTCATGTCATTTTCCTTCAATGAAGTTTGTGAGTCATCCATTGCTAGTAGATCTTCATAAATAGCTTAGGCAATGGATTAACTGCAGAATAGGGGATTAGTCACAAGTATTTATGTTTTCTCATCATTAACACCAAGTAGGAAGAAGTCCAATACTCAACATGCTGAAGGTCCTTGAACCTTTCCCGGGCTTCATAGAGCGACTCTTGTGGCAGTTGCTTAAAGTTGGAGATAGCTCCTCTGATCCTCACCGTTTTTGGACGGTGGGTAAAATTTGTCCACCAAAGCAAGTGCCAGTTGCTCCTAAGAAGTGAAGTGGTTGGATGGGTGGGCCCGCTACCAATATGAAGCCTTATTCCTCAAAGTAAAGTGAAAGAGCCTTAGCTTCATTGCATCTTCGCTCATATCCTTGGTCTTAAATGTAACGCACTTTGCCAGAAAAGTGTCGATGTGATGGTTCAGGTTCTCCCGTGGATTCCCATGGAAGGGATCTTGCTGCATCAGATTTATAAGCCCGGTCTTTATCTCAAAGCTACTTGCCGCCAGTTGCTACCTCAGAATGGAAGAATTGTTCCCGTAGCTTGGTTTCATGTGGTCCCGGATGGACCCGGTGCGAGGCAGAGTGGGGGTATTTTCTGCCATCGGATCAGAGGGTGTCTGGCCCCTAGTCAAAACTCTAAGAGTTCTTACGGTCTTCTCGATTTTAGGATCAAATAGTAGTTCTTTATCAATAGTTCCGAAGCGAGTAATCATGCACAAAACAACTCAGAAAATACCATGAGTAGCAAGATAATAATACAAAAAGAATAAAAACGATGGAAAGATAGGAAATGATAAGAGTTGCTAGCAAATTTTTCAAAATAAAAATAAACTGAGTAACACCATAACTTTCCCGGCAACGGCGCCAAAAACTTGATGCACCCAGAACTTACACTTAAAATCCACCTGGTGGTGTCACGGTCGTCAGGCGCTGTATGGTTCCTAAGTTTCGATTCTGGGTTCTATCCGCAAGCGGACAGTGTCAAATTATAGTATAAAAGATTGTCGAATCCCATAGAGACAGTGACGGTGTATTGGGTCTCAGAATATTTCTGAATCTCAGAAAGAACTAGAATTCGGTTGGAAGATTGTTTGTTTGATATTGTTGGTTCAATATAAGGAAACTAGGGCCTTAGGGAGCACTGTTAGGACCGTCAGAGGCTGATGTTTGGCTAGGGTTCATACGTTGCATTGGTTTTACGTGATTAGTCTCTCAGCTCGTACCACTCTCATGGATTAGGGCTTCAAGGTACTTTGGTGGCTCTCATTGGCGCAATGGCGGTAGCCGTCAATTCAGTGATATAGTTCATTAGTGGATCCCCCAAGGCACGAGCCGGGCATGGTCACGAGCCTTGGTTGGATCCACTAACTCTCTAACTAAATCCTTAGGATACTCCTTAAGCTAATCAATTTCACAGACCGTGTGCATGATCTCAGTACGATTTCTCTTAGAGATTTGGCTGCATCAACCAAAGTACTCCCTTTTTATTCCCAACACAACATAAAAATCCCAGCTTTACATATTTTTTCTAAGATCATAGGGCTAACCCATTAGCCTTAGATAAGACTATTCAGACAATAGCAGGTAGAACAAAAAAGGATGTGATTTTTATATAGGAATTCATAATAGCAATTAGAGAAAATGAGAAAGTTGAGATTTTTACATACTGAAAGCAAGTAGCGTGATAGAAAATAATAAGAAAGTTAAGATCCAGAGATTCCATGCAATAACAAGCAATAAAAATGTCGTCTTTACTTCGTCAGCACAATAACTCCAAAACCTAGATCTAGAACTCTCAATAAAAATTAAAACTAAAACTATAAAAGCTTCGACGTCCCTAAAGAGTCTGGAAAAACGACTTAAATACATAGGGGATGGACCCCACAAGAAAAACTTAAAAGCTGGAAGTCTGGGGCCCACTTGTCGCTGGCCGCGTCGGCTGCTCGATCGAGGAGGCTGCTGCTCGGTCGAGCAGACAGGACTCTGCTGCTGTGCTGCTTGGAATGGACACGGGCTACTCAGTTGAGTAGCCCGCCTGCTCGATCGAGTCGTCAGGGGGTCTAAGCTTCTCCTCAAATTTTCGTTCTGCCTGCTCGGGTCGAGTAGGTTCTGCTCAGTCGAGTCGTCAGGAAGCCTGGATTCTTCGCCCAAATTCTCTCTCTGTCTAATCGGGTCGAGTAGGTCCTGCTCGGTCGAGTCGGATATCTAATGGAGGAAGCTTAAAGTTGGGTTGACTCGATCGAGTCACCTCTCTGCTCGATCGAGTGGCCCGTGCATACTGGCTGAATCTGCGTGTCAGCTCGATTGAGCAGCAGAATGCTACTCGAGCCGAGTTGCCTGGGAAAGTGACTTGTGCCTTGGCTTTTACTCCTTTCTATTGCTCGCTCCTCCTCCTCTCCTCTTACCTGCTTCTAAACTTCGGCAAACTCCTGCAGAGCCTTGCCTATGACGTCCTGGACGTGCTGTTGTGTCCGCATCTCGAATCAGCTCCAAATCACTCCAAAGTCCCTACAAGTATAAAAAGCTATACGAAACTTGGATATGGCGTTAGAAGCACGTATATGTATGAAAATAAGGGATTTGGATGCGAAAATGACATGGAAGGCGATAAAATGATGCTATAAAAAGATGGAAAATATGGACACATCAACGACCCAGTCGGAGGGTCAAACAACAACTCCTGATACCAGACACATGAGGCTAGGCCCAATCAAAGGGTCGAACGGTCATCGTGCTCAACTCCAAGGGCAAGAGCGCTTCCACCAAGCACTCCTTTTTCCTTCCAACAATGACCCAATGTTCTTCTAACCAAGAGTCACATTTAACCTGCTGACAAGACTCCACCATGACCGAAGAGTCCACGTCAGCCCAAATATTGTTATCGCCATTTTTGGCCTTAACAGGTGGCGTCATCTGTGGGAAACGTCAGTCAACATTCCAAAGCTACAAACAAGCAATGTCGGCTGGATCCAGCAACACCGAACCAATCCTCGGCCTGGCCAAAGACACTTAGAATGAGGATCACGTTCAAATTGAAGACGTTGAAGAATCCACGTCATCATCAAGGGGCCAAGAGTACCCATGGTGACTCAAGAGAAATTCGACAAGTTCTTTGACTGGGTCGAGGAGAGCCTCAAGGTGTTAGCCGCCGCTGTGCAGCAAAACATCAGACGCCCACAACCAGTTAGAGAGGAGCAACCTCCTCCCAATCCAGCTTAAACACCTATGAGGGAAGCTACCCTTCCCAGAGATCCCAGAGATCCGAGGGTGGAGTGGCAGGAGAACGACAGCTCAATACCACTCCTACATCTCGACAGAACGAGGAGATGAGGAACAACAACCATGCCTCTGGGCAAAGGTCCTAGCCCCTCTACCAATGGATGAGTCACTCGCAGCATCTTGGATCAGGTAATCGAACAAGTCACTCAGGGTCAAGGCTCCCTCGGATTTGCAGGTGGCAACTAGAGGAATGAGGTGGAGGAAACCCCCAACTACTCCTCTGGCACCACTCCCCAACAGGGGGGATGAGAGAGCTCTACTTACTTATCCTGTTAATCGACGGACCCTAATAAAGGAGAACATCACGTCCTTCCGCAGCTCCCAAAGTTCAAGCTTCCATCCCTGCCGATTTACGACAATAAAAGTGATCCATGAGAGTATGTCTGCAAATATCAAAGCGTGATGCAACTTCATGGGACTGATGAACCGCACCTTTGCCTAGCTTTCCACACCACTCTAACCAAAGCAGCGGATGGATAGTATAACAGACTGTTCGATGATATCATCGGGTCGTTTGATGAATTGTCTGACTTTTTTTGTAGGCAGTTTGTTGCAGGGCGATGCCCTAAACAAAAGACGTCTCCCCTCTTCACCCTGAAACATGGGGAGAAGGAGGCGATTTGAGGCTTCGTTCAGCATTTCAATGATGAAATTCTGGAGGTGGAAGACACTCCTGAGGCCACAACCAATGGGGCCTTTACTCAAGCAACTTGGAATAATCATCTACTGAGATCCTTGCACTAGTTCCCACCGAACAACCTTGTGGAATTGTTCATTACAACGGACCGCTTCATGATATCAGAGGAAGCACTTGAAGCTGTAAAGAACGAGGCTCCTATCCGTCGTGAAGGAGCAAAGCGAGATGCACAAACCTGAGGAACACCTCAACAGGAACCTCAGTATAAGCAACGAAGAGAGATGAGTCCACGGAGCAAGGAGTGCCCTGAAAAGGATGCAAATGTCAGATGAAATCCCCACAAGGCAGAGGTCCTGGCCTATGTCTGACACGAAGAACTCACCAACGAGCCTGTTAAGAAAAACTGGTACGAAAAAGGGATGCTCTCAAATTTTACAGGTACCATAATGATCACGGGTATGTCACCGATGATTGTTGGACCCTTAATAAGGAGATCGATTCTCTGGTCAAGCAGGGCCATTCAAATAAAACTGGTGATGACACACAAACAAAATAAGGAACCCTGAAGAAGAAAGGGAAGGGGGTACTGATAGGGTCACCAGTAACAAAGATGGTCGACTGAAGCTTAGAAACGAAGACATAATGATGCCAGGAAGTTTTCGACCAGAATAAAAGAAACCAAAACGCCTGTATGCATTTTCCTTTTCGTCATTGAAATGTTTTTAAACTTTTATTCAAGGAATAAAACTTGATTTTCTTTGAAAAAAATAATTTCTCGATATGACAATTGTAGCTCTTATGCTTTAGGAGGGTTACCCCAACTTTCACTCAATTAATCTACCTAAAAAGTTTCTCCCCACAAGGAATCTTACCCTTAGGGAGAATTTAGAAGCGTCAATTTCCTCTCTAATCATATTTTCATACGAAAAATAAACATTCCAACTTCTGTCGTCTGCTGTAAGCTGAAGGGACCATGTCCCTCGCAACCGAACGACCTGCTTGCATTATCAGTCGTAAGACGAGTGGGTCACCCCTTGATACTGAACGACCCAACTTTTGTTGTCGGCTATAAGCCGAAGGGACCATGTCCCCTATGACCGAGCGACCTGCTTACGTCGTCAGTCGTAAAACAAGGGGGCCACCCCATCGCTACCAAACGACCCAACTTCCGTCGTAGGTCGTAAGCCAAAGGGACCATGTCCCTCATAACCGAGCGACTAACTTGCGTCGTCTATCGTAAGATAAGGGGGCCACCCCATCGTTACTGAATGACCCAACTTCCTTCATCGGTCGTAAGCCGAAGGGACCATGTCGAGCGACTCACTTGCATCGTCAGTCGTAAGATGAAGGAACCACCCCTCGCTACTGAACGACCCAACATGCATCGTTGGTTGTAAGCCAAAGGGACCACAGCCCTTACAACCGAGCGACCTGCTTAACCGTAAGACAAAATGGGCCACCCCCTCGCTACTGAAGGATCCAACTTCTGTCGTTGGCCGTAAGCTGAAGGGAACATGTCCCTCGCAACCGAGCAACCTGCTTGCATCATCAGCCATAAGACGAAGGGGCAACCCCTTCGCTACTGAACGACCCAACTTCCATCGTCGGCCATAAGCCAAAGGGACCATATCCCTCACAACCGAGCGACCTACTTAGGCCGTCAGCCGTAAGACGAAGGGGCCACCCCCTCGCTACTGAACAAACCAACTTTTGTCGTTGGCTATAAGCCAAAGGGACCATGTCCCAGACAACTGAGCGACTCGCTTGCGTCGTCAGTCGTAAGACGAAGGGTCCACCCCCTCGCCACTGAACGACCCAACTTCCGTCGTCGGCCGTAAGATGAAGGGACCATGTCTCTCGTAATCGCGTGACCCGCATGCATCATCAATTGTAAGAAGAAGGGGCCACCCCTCATTACTGAACGACCCAATTTCTATCGTTGGTCGAAAGCCGAAGGGACCATGTCCCTCGTAACCGAACGACCTGCCTGTGTCATCAGCTGTAAGATGAAGGGGCCACCCCCTCGCTACTGAGCGACCTAATTTCTGTCGTCGAACATAAGCCAAAGGTACCATGTCCCTCGCAACTGAACGACCTTCCTGCATCGTTAGCTGTAAAACGAAGGGGCCAGTCCCTTGCTACTGAACGACCCATTCTACGTTGACAGCCGTAAGACGAAGGGGCCACCTCCTCGCTACTGACCGACCTGTCTATCCCATCAAAAGCAAGTCAAGGGGATCACCTCCTTGCAGTTTATAAATCAACTCTTTGTTGCTTATGGAGCTACGCCCAACTATAATGATTTCAAAGAGAATAGTTCGACAAGACCGTTATCGCTTCCCAAAGTAGATGATCGATGTGTCGAAATGGGCCAATTGGAGACATGTACATTCATATATGCTCATACTCTTCAAAACAAAGAGGTACAATACAAATTTTGGAGATTCTATTCATTTTTGTCAAAATTTACTTCTTTTACAAAAATTTACAACATTTACGCCCCCAATAAAAAATGGGAGTGGGAAAGTCTTAAGCAATATGCCCTTGGTCTCCTTCGACCAGAGAAACCTGTGCCTGTTCTTCCAAAACAGCTATAGGGTCAACACCACCTGGCTCGATGTCAACCTCATCAACCATAGCGTTGGCTACAGTGGTCGTAACCTGACCAACCTCATCCATGAAAAGGGAAACATCGTCGATTTCATCTGCCAGGTCAGAAAATCGAATCTTCATTTCTCTACGACATCATTCATACCCTTGTATAAAAAGCTCATCAAGATTAGGCAAATTGTTCTCGTACTCTTGGACAGCCTTCTCTACGATTTCTTTCGCGTCAAGTCCTTGAAAACCAACAGGAGGACGAGTCTGGAGCTCAAGCCTTTCAGACTCCCATAACTTTCTCTCATTGAGAAGTTGTTCCTCTGCTCTTTCTTCTAAAGCAGCCTCCTCTTGGACTCGTATATTAAGGATAGCCCACTGTTTACGAGTTTCATCTAATTCTTGCTCGAGGTGCTTCACCCGATTCTTAAGCGCATCATTGCGATCCTTCCACCACAAAATGGATGCACTCACCCTGTTGAGGGCCTTCTTCGCTGAATACGATCATTCTGCATCTTTAACCAGGGAAGCTTCATTATTTTCCACCATTAATGATCGGCGATGTACCTCGAGCATGGCCAAAATAGACTGCAAAAAGTAGAACATTTAATCCCGACGGTCGAAATCAGACGAAGAAACGAAGAAATTTCTTACCTAGAGGCCTCTGTGGATGGCCATAGTGGCTAATCTCTCATGGTCGAATTTTTCCAAAACCTTCTTGTCTCGAGGAAGGGCCATATTCTCGATGAGTCTAGAGGCGCACACGTAGCACAATAAGCTGACTCGTCCTGCCCCACTGGGAAGGCTGGCTGTAAAAGATCCTATTTTGCATACCTGACTGGTTGTTGAGGCGATCTATCTTCCAAAAAGGTCGACCTAAACTCAGCAGGATTGTCCTCATCCAGAGGATCCGGAGGATACAACCTGTAGAGGAATATGCCCTCGGATCATTTGTATTTGATGCAAATGATAATTTAAGCCTAGATAGGGACTAATTTGCATATGATGCAAAATAGATTAAATGTGTCTTAAATTGTTTAAGACTATATTTAATTAAATAAACACGTTGAAAAGGTTACCTAGATGACGGGATCGTCCCGCTCTAAACGCAGGTTCAAACCGCGTCAAAAACGGAGTCCAAATGCACAAGTTATAGCCAAAACAAGTCAGCCCAAACTGTTGGGCTGAAACCAGCGAAAATGGAGGCCCACCAAGCCTGAATTTTCTGGTTAGGGTTTTTTGAAACCTGGGATTTTATTAACGGCTACGTTTCTAAGAGAAGCATGACTTTTGGCTAACTTTGGACAATTGTTTGAAGGGTCAAACGGACTCGGATTGACGAGCCGTTTTTTCCTACGCGTTTACCGTTGAACCCTCTTCGATTTGGTGGGTTGTACCAACATTGAAGCTCAACGGTGAGGGAGTTAAAATTCGAGGAAGTTTGCCCTTTGTGAAAGGCAAACTAACTTGATTTAATTAATCCCAAATTAATAGTCCCACATCGGAAATTGAGTAGATGGGAGGGGTCAGCCGCCTATATAAATAGGGGTCTGCCCCCTTCCTCTAAACTCGTCCCAAGCTCTAGATCTGAGCGGCTCTCGTAAATGTTGGAGCACGCTCGGATCTAAGCTAAATTAATATTTCGCTTCTCCCTATAAATTTCTGCCTTGCTCTTGAGGGCTCTAGCAAAGCCGCAAAGGAGTTCGGATTCAGATCCGAAATCTAGGCGGAGGTTTCACTCGCGTGAAACTTTCTTCGGCGGTGGGTGGCTCGTTGACACGGGGATTGATCACCTCGGGATGCGGAGCGGTTCGAGGAGCGGTGCGGGGAGCGGTTCAAGGAGCGGCTCGGCGTGGGACGGGAGCAGCTCGGAAGACGGCGCAGAACATCTCGCCTGCCCCAGGGCTGAGATTCCGGGTATGTGTTTAAGTTTTCATTTAATTATTCGCAGTAGTTAGATCCCTCTTGGGGTGGTCAGATCCTCCCCAAGTTGGCAGAGATCCTGGCTAATAGGGTCTAGTTCCTTAGGGTTGAATGTTAACTAGATTAACATGATTATTTTCCGCTGCAATTTCTGTCTATGTTCCGTCCGACTTAGGACGGGCATAGAGTTTTTGTGCCCTAAGGGTTCCAGAAAACCCTGCATTGGTATCAGAGCCAGGTTTGTATGCTGATCTAGGACTGCGAATTTATTATTTGAATGCTTTTACAGAAAAATGTTTTCTTTAAATTTATGCGATAAATTTAAATTTTTTTTTGTTTAAAAATTTTATATGATAAATTTTAAACATGAAAGTTTTAAAATGGAATTTTTAAATTTATGTGATAAATTTTAAAATTGTTTTAAAGCTTTAAACCTTTATGCGATAAGTTTAAAATGTTGTTTAAAATTTTATGTGATAAATTTTAAACATGGAATTGTTTAAATGATGTTTTAAATTTATAAGATATTTTTAAAAACTGATTTTAAAAGTTTAAAATTTTTATGCGATAAATATTTTAAAGTAGCATGCAAATGTTATGATTTTTTAAACAAGCTTTTACTTTATGAGATAAAATAAAATGTTTTAAAAATCGTATTTTTAAATTTAAATGTTAAATTTAAGTATGCATGCTAAAATTGTTTATGCGAAAAACTTTAGTCTATTTAATTGTTAAATAGTTGTACACTTTTTATGCGATAAAATTAGTGTAAATTTTTAATGGCTATGTCTTCTTGTCCCTTATTTGATAACACAAGACAACCCTTTAGGTTAGCCATTAAATAATGATTAAAATTTATTACTTGAATTTTAATGACATGTTGTGTTTTAATAAAACATTAACAACACTTCAAGACCTAATTCCTGATTAGGGTAGTCCCTTTAATGAATTTGTAATTCTAATTGTTATAATTAATTTTCATTAAAGGACTTCGCTTTTAGCGTTGTTAATAAAATTTATTAAAATCCTAATAATAATTAGGATATCACGTGAACCTTATAGTTGATAAGGACTTAATAAAAGTTATTAAACAAATCCGAAAATTTTGAATTTAAGGATGCAACTAGTTGATAGGATTAATTAGTTGTTAATAAAAGCTGTTTAGTCTATGGCACACATACAAAAATGACAAGCTTCATTCAATGGACCATGATCCAGTCAATGTGCTTGGCTAAGAGTTCTGGGTCAACCCTTGCTAGTACAAGGGGCAGTGATCCTGGCTTAGTCAATTCCCTGGCTGTGTTCCGCTGGACCGCAATGTCGCGAATCATGATTGTATGACACCCTGGACTATATCTAGTCAATGCGTTATAAATCTTATTAAAGATTAATTCGTATCCCTCCTTGATTTTGGAGCTTGGTAACTCAAAGAAGACAATTATAGTTGTTGAGTCTCCTCAAGCTGTGACTTGTTTTTTCTTTAAGGAACAAACTCCAACATACATGTGATGTAGTCTAGACTTGACCCAAATCGATGCGTCGGGTCTCCTCGAGTATCGATTTAAGTCAAATCTGGACACGAAATCAAGGGTCTGACTAGACCAGTCATTATGATTTGTTGAGTCTCCTCAAGATCATAAGTGACTGTGGGTAAAAATCGACAGGGAATCACATGTGATGTGATTGACCAAGAGTTAGTCTACCAGTCATGGAACCAATCAACTTGTTGAGTCTCCTCAAGGTTGTGAGGTTCGGGATGATTGGATCCCTCTTTCACTAATTTTTTAAATTCGATTAAATCGTTCGTTATTAAGCTTTAAAACGATCGTAAAAATAGTGGGAGGATATAGATAGATGAAAGCCAATCTACCTATATTTAATATTGAACATATGCAAAAACTAGGGCAAGACTATGTTTACCGAAGGAATCAAAATATAATATTGGAATACGTTAACTGGTCAAATAGTTGATTGATTGAATATCAAGTTAAATTCTAATTGAAGGAATTAAACTATATTCTCGTTGACATTAAATGACCTTCTAAAGAACAGACTTAAGAAATATGATTTCATTAAGTTCTGGGTCCAACAAATAAATTAAAGCTACATGTCACTCTTCTCTATATGAGGCAGCTTGAACATATAGGATATTCGAAGTATGTTTCTCCCTACAACTTGTCGAGCTACCCTCAAGGTTGTATGGACAAACAATTCCGATCCGCAAAGTTCGAAAATTCGATCAAACCGTTTGAGTCGAATACGAGTGCATGAGCGGTGCAAGACTATGTATCCCAACCAGATCTTGAGACAAGCAACTTCTTGAGCTAAACTCGAGATTGCAAAGCTCAAGCGTTTGGATACATAAGATGCTTGCATAGCTATTTATGTTGGGTTAATTAATATCTAAATGTGATTTAGAAAAGGAAGAAGGCACTCCGGAAAGTCAATTGAGAAAGTTAGTTTAATTTATCATTAGTAAAGGCATAAGTAGGAGGAAATGAAAATGTGATATACTTTGATGTCACGATTTCAGAATAAATAGTTATACAAAAACGTCTAACACATTTTTGGACGAATGTCGTCACCTTGCTTCGGAAGCAATGTTTTGTGTTAAGTAATTTGTAATAACTATATATATATATATTAAATGTTAATATATAAATACACAAGATGGTAGCAAACTTATATGGTAAAATAGACTAGGCCGTATCGAGAGACTAAGCTTCACAAGTCACATAAAGAGGGGTCTGACCTCTCGTATTATGAAGTCTACGGACACTTGTGAGTCTTATCCTCTTAGATAAAATTGGCCGAAACCCATCTGTAAGACAGTGGAAAAATGAGTTGTCGAACTCAGTCTGGTACATACTGATGTACCCGAGTCTAGATCAACCAAAATAAGTTATTCGTATATTTTATTAAGACACGTGTTCTTGATGAAACACAAGTCTGAAAAAATAAAGAACGAAAAGACAAAAGTATTTAAACTGATTCGATTAGATCGAATGGTTAAATACTTAGCTACATAAAATCTTGTGTAATTAAAAGAAAATGTGATTTTCTCTCAGGTCAAGTCTGTTAACACATCAGTGTGTTGAATGGTATGAATCACACTTAGTTAGACTCGGTGCGATCCATAACAAGTGACTCTGAGTTAAGTCCTTCCTCTGGGTTAAGTCCCAGATAGTAATGCCTAGGTTTTGATAATGTTCTATGAGGACATTATCAATAAGATATTCATTAAATCAAACATTAGGAAGTTGTATAATTACTCGAATCTCGTGAGACGAAGAGTCGAGTTAGACATCATAACTGATGATGACTTAGTCAACTTCCGGGATGAAATTCGGAGAAGTAACTCCGATTTAAAATTTGATGCAATCAGAATAGGTCCGTGTGCGTAAATAAATTTTGGAATTTAGTTTACGTGCACAAGGAAAATGTTTCCTCACTTTCTGTAAGTAAATCTTTAAGTTGAAAGATTGGTGCAGAAAGGATAATAGTGAAGTGCAATCATGTTAGTCGAGAACGGTTTTTTCCATATTAATTCCTATAAAACGGATTATAATGAAATCGTTTTCCACCAGCAGATGTGTACAGAACTACTCGGACCAAACTCGATGTAAACGCTTAAGTTGACCATGAAAATTGGAGCATTCACTTACAAGTTCGTTTTTCTAAATATGATTTAGACGGACCAACTTATATGAATTAGACAGAGAGTTTTCAAGGTCAGTGGGAGCGTATAAATTACATGCAAGGCATCAAAGAGATGGAACATATATTTTGACAAAGTGATCAAAAGAGTTTGATACTTTATTAGAAATAAATATGAGCCATTTGAAATGACCAGTAACTAATTTAAATGATTATCGTAAGGTACGATGAATTGGATAAGATCCAAGTAAATTAAAATATTATGGATTCCGAAAGACCAAATGAATTATTTGAATGAGATTCAAATGGTTGGTCTAACATGAACATAGAAACCCCTTAAGTCTATAGTGTAGACGGTTTTAGCAGATCCACTCACGAAGGCTCTACCACATGAAGTCTGGAAAACTTATGTGTAAAAACGGTATAAGATACCGAGATAAATGGGCCGGAGTGCAAGTGGGAGATGTTGAGAGATAATACCCTCAAGGCTATCTATCTCATGCGTGAATAGCACAAACATCTTGTTCGAAACAGTAAGCTGTTTGGTAATAATTTATCTAAGTTATGTTATAATGTAGTTAACATTAGATATTAACTTTGGTAAAGTCCTGAGACTTTATGCGAGGTCAAATAGGTATCAAGATGAGTATCTCGGTCATGGAGAAATGTTTGACCGTCTGTAGCATAAGTCTAAAAGGGTTCGTGGTCGTAGATGTTTCGAGACAAGGATATCGAAACATCGGATAGACCATTGTGTCTTAGTCTTCACCGTTTAGCGGTGGCGATGATCTCATGATCGCTTGACTTGGCGAAGTCGTAGACGAGACACAGGTGCTCATTAGAGAATGAGTTCACTTAACGATCCACAAGAGTTATTATATGGTTATATTGACTAATCTGTCAATGATGACTCCGAGTGATGATAGGCTAGTTGGTCTTTTGACTTGAGGTCATTTTGACGAACCTGTGCGTGAACGATGCCACTTAGATCAAATGACCTAGCTTCGAGGTAAGGCCTGTCGAAAGTTCTTTGATTGGGTGACACTTGAAGCGTATGAGGAGAGTAATGACCAAGAGAGGATTCGTCTCTCCCGGTCAATGGGAGTTAGTGTCGTAGGGTTAGTTCGGTCTTTAGTAAAAACTCTGGCCAGAGTATGTTGAAAGAAGTCCAACATTTTTGACTAAAAGATCGATAGAAACTAACCGAAGTCAAGTTATTGGGGTTGACAGTTTGATTGTACCCTAGACTTGATCTATACGACATAGTTTAGACGAAGAGACTATAACTGCGGAATTCATCACGGAAACAGTCAGGGTGGTCCCGACAATACTCATGTCAATGAGTCAACCACATAATGATGATTCCTGAAGCAGGGACGGCAACCACTACTCGTGGTCACTGCCGTATAGGGCTTCGAGCCCAACCTGTTGTAAGGGTCAGGCTGTAGGGTCTCACACAGAGTGCGATCTTCGTCTAGTAATAGGTAGAAATTAGTTAGGGAGAATAATTTGCATTTGATGCAAGGGATAAAATATTGCAAAAGATGTTTGCAATCATCTCCTGCATTCGGGATAAATGATCCTGAGTGCAAGTGGGAGATGTAGAGGAATATGCCCTCGGATCATTTGTATTTGAAGCAAATGATAATTTAAGCCTAGATAGGGACTAATTTGCATATGATGCAAAAGAGATTAAATGTGTCTTAAATTGTTTAATACTATATTTAATTAAATAAACGTGTTGAAACGGTTACCTAGATGACGGGATCGTCCCGCTCTAAACGCAGGTTCAAACCGCGTCAAAAACGGAGTCCAAATGCACAAGTTATTGCCAAAACAAGTCAGCCCAAACTGTTGGGCTGAAACCAGCGAAAATGGAGGCCCACCAAGCTTGAATTTTCTGGTTAGGGTTTTTTGAAACCTGGGATTTTATTGACGGCTACATTTCTAAAAGAAGCATGACTTTTGGCTAACTTTGGACAATTGTTTGAAGGGTCAAACGGACTCGGATTGACGAGCCGTTTTTTCCTACGCGTTCACCGTTGAACCCTCTTCGATTTGGTGGGTTGTACCAACATTGAAGCTCAACGGTGAGGGAGTTAAAATTCAAGGAAGTTTGCCCTTTGTGAAAGGCAAACTAACTTGATTTAATTAATCCCAAATTAATAGTCCCACATCGGAAATTGAGTAGAGGGGAGGGGTCAGCCGCCTATATAAATAGGGGTCTGCCCCCTTCCTCTAAACTCGTCCCAAGCTCTAGATCTGAGCGGCTCTCGTAAATGTTGGAGCACGCTCGGATCTAAGCTAAATTAATATTTCTCTTCTCCCTATAAATTTCTGCCTTGCTCTTGAGGGCTCTAGCAAAGCCGCAAAGGAGTTCGGATTCAGATCCGAAATCTAGGCGGAGGTTTCACTCGCGTGAAACTTTCTTCGGCGGTGGGTGGCTCGACGACACGGGGATTGATCGCCTCGGGATGCGGAGCGGTTCGAGGAGCGGTGCGGGGAGCGGTTCAAGGAGCGGCTCGGCGTGGGACGGGAACAGCTCGGAAGAGGGCGCGGAACATCTCGCCTGCCCCAGGGCTGAGATTCCGGGTATGTGTTTAAGTTTTCATTTAATTATTCGCAGTAGTTAGATCCCTCTTGGGGTGGTCAGATCCTCCCCAAGTTGGCAGAGATCCTGGCTAATATGGTCTGGTTCCTTAGGGTTGAATGTTAATTAGATTAACATGATTATTTTTCGCTGTAATTTCTGTCTATGTTCCGTCCGACTTAGGACGGGCATAGAGTTTTTGTGCCCTAAGGGTTCCAGAAATCCCTACACAACCCTCCAAAGGGCCAAGTGTCTTCGCGTGTGGGCAGTTCTTGGGCAGAGGATGTCCTCCTTGGAGCTTTCTCTGATACTCGAACCGAGCCCAGCTTAGAACCCTGATCAGGCTTGAAGGCTTGAGCTTAAACCAAAGTCTAGGTCGGGATAAAGGCATCTTCTAGCTCAATCAAATCTGATTCGTTGACGATGATCCTTTGCCTAGATTTTTTTCCTCGGCCTTAGCTCTCTTCATTTCGATCGAGAGATGTGTCTCCTTCCTCTTTGATGATTGAGTCAGAGGGAGAACTTTGTGGATCACCAAAGATAAATCCATGGTATCTCCAACAGCTCTACCCTCATGACGGTCCATCTGAGGAAGAAGCAGACTTCTTTCTGCTTCCCTAATGGAAGCCGTGAGCACTTCTCACATTCCGGTCTTAGCCTGATATTCCATACCAATCATGCCTAGAGAAAAGGGGAATTCAGTTCAAGAAGAAGAATAGATAGAATAAAGGCAAGCAAAGGACCTGACCTTGGGGCCACACGCTCCTAAGCAGTGTCTGATCGAGCAAGTGCCACCTTTTTTGTTCTTCTGGCAGACCCAATAGAAAATTGGCTGTTTTCTTCCCTTCTTCGGACAGAGCTTTATCTTCATTCATTGATAGCTCAGGTTTCCCCCATTCATTGATAAAGTTTGCTTCACCGGGAAGAACTACAAATACGAATCGGTCTTTCCAACCCAAATTAGAGGTGTGAAGATCCTTAAGAACTTCCTACCTTGACGAGCAGAGATCACAAACCAACCCAGAGACGGAGGAGGGAACACTCGAAAAAAGATATTGAAGAGCTCCAGAGATGGCTCTACTCCGTTCAACATGCACAACCTGATAAATCTAACCAAGATGCCCACAACATTTGGCATTATTTGGCAGAGGGAAATACACATCGTGTTCAACCAACACAACATAAAAGGGTGCATGTGAAATCAAAGTCCATTATCAAAGGCCCTCACATAAACTCCCACCTCACAGCTTCTGGGGGAATAAATTCTCTCCTCTGCTAGTGGCAGCCGGATTTGGTAATCACTCCTCATATATTTCTTCTGATGATCAGGGATCTGATCGGCCCCTACTCGAGAGGCTTGATCAGAGATCAAATCAGGTACGTCGAAGCTCGACATCGATTCGATCAAAGCACACCAGCCAGTTGCCAGTTGCCCGTTGCACTCCCATCACTCGGACGTGGGATTGAATGCGACCTCATAAATAGCGAGAACATGGGCAACGTTTACTCCTATTAAAGAGGAAAGATCATGGCACCATAATGGGTGACCGTTATCTCCCCGACGTCATAAAAAGGACCTATGAGGTCTATAAATACCAAAAGGTTCCAATTCCCAAGGTACGAGATCTAAAACATAGACTCTACTCTTTCTGCATATATTTCTTCCACTAAAGAGCTTGCGACATCAGATCTGAGACGAACCTCCGTGGGTCAATCTCAGCTGCTCCAAGCTCACTCTCTTCCTTAAGTTCCCTTACTAACTTAAGCATCGGAGCGGATTTGGGTCGGGACCCAGATTCGACTCCCCTGACGCTTGTTTGTGGTGTAGATAATCGAGTCTCAAAATTCTGGGAGGGACACTTCAGAGCTTCACAGCCTCGATCTATCGATGTACAAGCTGCTCGAGGGTCGATCGAGCACCACATCCCAATCAACATCCATCAACCGACCCTGGTTCTACCAACCTTGGGTCCCATTCAACTCACCGATGAGGCTTCGACTCAGCACGAAGAGTCCACGTCAGCTAGACAACTGTATCGGTCATTTTTGGCCTTAACATCATCCTTTTGAGTAAAACCTTTGGCAACAAGTCTTGCTTTGTATCATTCAATATTACCATTAGAGTCACGCTTGGTCTTGAAGACCCACTTATAGCCGACTTGCTTCACACCCTTTGGTAAATCAACGATATTCCAGACTTGGTTATCGTCTATGGATATTAACTCATCTTTCATGGCATCAATCCATTTTTCGGACTTATTACTTTTAATAGCGTCTGTAAATGAAACTGGATCATTATTTATTCCAATGTCTGTTTCTTGCAAATGTATTCATAATCATTAGGAATAGCATGTTTCCTTACTCTTTGAGATCTCCTCAAATGTATATTTGTTTCAGACATTTGTGGGTTACTTTCTTCTATATGTGTATCATCATTATAGTTTTGTTCATTATTGCCAAGACTTGATACAATATTTGGAACAACACTTGAAATAGTTATAGAAGATGGAACACTTATGGACATGGGTGGAGGGACATTTACTGATAAAGGAATACTCATGCTAATTTCCTTTACGTCCATATCATGTTGTTCCATGCTCCCACTAACCCTTTCATTCTCAAGGAATTTTGCAACACTAGTTTCCATAATTATAGGATTATGATTAGGACAGTAAAATATATACCCTAACCAATAAAATACCAACTAGTCGTTCGAGAATCTAACTTCTATACATGTGGATTATTGATTCTTGCTTCTGCTGGACAACCCCAAACATGTAGGTGCCTTAAACTAGGTTTCATACATGTCCATAACTCAAAAGAAGTTGTAGGGACAGCTTTACTAGGAACCTTATTTAGCAGATACATTGCTGTTTTCAATGCATACATCTACAAGAATTTGCGTAAGGAAGAGTTACTTATCATACTTCTAACCATATCCATCTAAGTTCAGTTACGCCTTTCAGCAACACCATTTTGTTGTGGTGTGTATGGCATAGTGTATTGTGCACAAATAGCATGTTCTTGAAGAAATTTTGCAAATGGACCAGGACAGTGTCCCATTTCATCATGTTTTCCATAATATTCACCACCTCTATCAGATCTTAAGATTTTTTTACTTTCATGTCTAATTGCCTTTCAACTTCATTTATATATTTCTCAAAAGCATCAATTGCTTGAGTTTTTTCCTTTAGCAATTAGATGATCGGCCTGGAATTAACTCTGAAATGATGTCGTTTAACCGCAAGCGCATGGTATAGTGGCAAGCAGGTATCAAATACGGCGAAGCGGTGCTATACTACCTATCTACTCCTAGATTGAGTTAGACTTGCGAGTTTATTGGTGGATATGGATTATGGAGTGTCGTGATGGTGATGGATGCGAAAGTCGTGCCACTCAACGTCGTAAAAAAGGAACTCCACACAAAGAAAGAAAGAAAAGAGAAAAGACTAGGGTGTTAGGACTCACCACTAGGATCGTCGGATGTCGATGCTTGGTTAAGACTCTTACGTTGCATTGGTTTTATAGGGATTGTCACATCCAATATGTGGAATTCATGGTTCTAAGCACCATGAATCTAACGTAGTGCATTAACCCGTAGGCACACACGACACATGCGTTAAGAATCGACAATATTCACGCCACTCTCGTGGACGGAATGATCTCGGCTCACACCACTCTTGTGGGTATTCGATGTATTTTGGTAGCTCTCATTGACGCAATGGCGGTATCCGTCAATTGGTAATATAGTTCGTCTGTGGATCCCATCAAGACACGAGCCGGGCATGGTCACGAGTCCCAATTGAATCTACTAACTCCCTAATTAAGCATATAGGATACTTCTTAAGCCAATCGATTCCACCGACCATGGGCACGTTCTCAGTACGAGTTCTCCTACAAACTTTACAATATCAACCAAAATACTTCCCTTTTATACCCACGCAACCTAAAAATCCTAACTTTGTATCTCAATCCTACAATCCATGGGCTAATCCATTAGCCCTAGAAAAGACTACTCATGGATCATAGCAATAGATATAAGAACGATATAAAACTTCATTGCATGCATCAAAGAGATATTCAATAAGCAATCAATAAGAAGAACTAAAATAGAATTAAAGAGATAGAATACTTAGCTTGATACAAGAGGAGGGGCCTATGGTATGGCCTAACTCCTAAAAGAGTCTCCAAAAGCTCCTCTCCCCTCCTCTCTAATGACGGCTATAATCCCTATATATAGTCCCCTCAAAACCCTAGCAAATACCTAAAGAAACCCTTTGAAATTCGTGCCCAAAGTCAAATCTGGATGCAACGTAAGTTCTGGGCCTGCGGCTGCTCGGTCGAGTAGCCCCCTACTCGATCAAGTCACAGTAGAGCCGAAATTCCTCTAAAATGCTACTCAGTTTGGCTGCTAACTTGGGTCGAGTAAGTAGCTGCTTGGTCGAGTAGGCAGCGTCAACTTGTAGAAATTCCACAGATTTCATCAGACCTCCGATTAATGCGTTCTTGGTGGAGTTGGAACCGTCATGAAGTCGAATATCCATAAAAAATATGAGAAAAATACTTTACCAACTAGAATGATAGAAGATCTCAAAAGACTGAGAGGCTGTCTAAAAACCTGGGCGCTTGCCTTGCTCAACCGAGTAGCCTTCGTGCTCGGTCGAGCTACAATGCCATGGGGAGAAGCTCAAAATAGTTGCTTTGGAAATTGACGACTCAGGTCGAGTAGCCACCCCACTCGGTCGATTAGGGCGTATCCATTTCCACTGCGAGATCTGCGTGTCAGCTCGGCCAAGCAGCTGATGCTGCTCGGTCGAGTCGCCTGGAAAACTGACTCGGTCGCTTCTTGGCTGCTCCTTTATCTTTCGCTCCCTCTAGTCTTCTTCTTTGGCCCCTCGAGCATGTCATCATGAGTCTTCTTGGTGCTCTCACGTCGCCGATCATCTTATTGACTTCAAATTGCTCCAATATCGCTCCAAATCTCTGTAATGGGCATAAACGCTTCGAAAGTCATATTGTTCCAAATAATAGCGTAAAAGCGTATAAAATGGGGGGTTTGAGGGTGAAATACGTCATGAAAATATGCGATAAATCATGTAAAATAGGAGCATATCAATAGACATAACCATAACGTGAAAAATCATCAATAAAGGTGATAAAATATTTCTCTCCACATAAAGATGGAGCATCAAAAGGTCCACATATGTCAGTGTATTACTTCAAGGAGCTTGGTGCTTCTTGTGGCTACTTTCTTATTATGCTTAGTTTGCTTCCCCTTAATGCAATCTATGCATAACCCAAAATCTGTAAAATTTAGATTGGTAAGAATTTCACTTCCTACCAATCTCTGTAGTCTTTCCTTAAATATATGAACTAATCGTTTATGCCACTAGAATTGCAGAATTTGCATTATGCATTCTACTCTTAATATTCATAATATGATTTACATTCTACAAGGATTCAGAAAATTCATTATTAAGCTTCAACTTATACAATCCATCAATAAGTACACATGAACCAACAAGTCTAACATGATTTTACAAATTAAAACATCGATGTTCAAATTTACATTTATAACCACATTAATCCAACTTCGGAAGGGAAACAAGATTCCTTGTAATTGTAGGAACATAAAGAGTCATACTTAAGTCCAATTGATAGCCAGTATCAATGACTAGACGATAAGTTTCTATGCCTTCAATAGGAGCCTTCATGTGATTTCCCATAAATAGATAGTTCTTACTGAGGTTTGTAGTTTGGATCGAACGGAATCCCTGCATCATATTGCATACGTGAGTAGTAGCTCCAGAATCAAGCCACCAACAATTAGAAGGAACATTAATCAAATTAGATTCAAATATACATATAACGTTCTAATGTACCTTTCTTTTCAAACCATGCCTAACGTTTGAGGCAATCCTTCTGCCAATGTCTTTCCTTTTTGCAGAAACGACGCCTATTTGCATAATGTTCCTTCTTTTCAGAATGTTCACCTTTACAAGATCCTTTTCTCTTGAATTTCTTACCTTTTGGCTTTAGCAATATTGTAGTTCCATGAGTGGTTAGTTTAACGGAGTGTCCTCCCAAGTTATTTAACTTATTTTCCTCTTGAATGAGCTTTCCAGTTAATTAATTAATATCCCACTTATCCTTCATAGTGTTATAATTTATTTGGAAAGCTCTATATCGGAAGGTAATGAGTTCAGTATAAACTGAACGAGGAAGGAATCATCCACTTGCATACCCAATGACTTAAGTCTTGCTGCAATGTTTGTCATTTCAATGATATATTCTTGCATGCTCTTAGTCTCATTGAACTTAATGGACGTAAGTTGAGACATTAATGCACCTGCAAGAAACTTGTCCACAGAACGAAAGTTTTCTTCCACAAGCTTAAAATATTCACTTGCTTTTTTAGTTTGTGGAATTGTGGTCTTAATGTTATTTGCCACTGTCATTCGCATACACATTATGCTTAACCTATTGGACCGTTCCAACACTTCATTTTGAACTCCTCCTCATCAGTGTTGTCATTTGTGATAACAGCAGGTTTTTCCTCAAGTAAGGCTAAGTCAAGATCCAAGACACCTATGTGAAACTTAACTTACTCACTGCATTCGGAAAAGTTCAAGCCATTAAATATGGTTACGGATGAGGCTTGCGAATGAAGGGTAATAGCTGCAAAAATCATATATATATGTGTGTGTGTGTGTATATATATATCATAAAATGTTTAAAGTTATAAAAACTAAGATAAACACATATTCCAATATATTGTAGTTTTTCTTTGGAAAAATTATACAAACATATTGTCATAAGTAAATGCCATAAATTATTCATAAGAAATTGAACATCTCAAAAGGTATACCTGATATCTTTTGATAATCAAAATGTGTCTAATTTAAGAAGTCCAATTTTCATTCTTATGTCAATTGATAATTGAAAATTTAATTTCCTTTGGGAAATTTTAAACTCCAATAATCAACGAAAATATTTATTTATGCATTTAATTTTATTAATGAATAAACTGTTGTGAACGGTTATTAACCGGAGTTGGTTTAGATTCTGGGCTCTCTTAGAGATAGGCCCATATCAATGTAGCCCATATTTGTATTCTCCCATATTGACTATAAATAAAGAGTTGTGGGCTCCTCCCCCAGTAGTTGATTCATAACACGTTATCAGCACGAGCCTCTAGAAAATTTTCCACAAATTTTTTTTCGTTCGTTGCAAAAGCTGATCGCTCCTTATTTTACACCTTTTTTTACATGTTTTCATGTCATTTCGATCGCCCATATTGCGTTTTCCATGATTATTCGACGATATCGCGTTGCTTTTCACTATTTCTTGTTTTTGTCGTATTTCAGGAGATATGGAGCGATCTGGAGCAAAAATGAGATCAAGGGACTTTCGCGCACACCGGAGCGTCGCCCACGGCTTATTTAAGGAGTTAGCAGTGCTAGAGGATGAGCGGAAGAGGAAGAAATCTGATAGAATCGACGAGGAGGCGAGGAGGAGAATAAAAGAGCCCAGATACAGCCTACTCGGCCGACCAGAGACTCTACTCGGCCAAGTCAGAAGCTGCATTCGGTCGAGTTAAACGGATACGCACAGCGAAATTTCGAAGTTTTCTCTGCCGAGCAAGAGAGCCTACTCGGCCGGGTGAGAAAGCTCAATCGCCCGAGTAGAACATGGTTTTTCTTTCGATAAGCGGCCAAGATACTGGAATTTTTGAGAAGCCTACTCGGCTGAGCACGATTGCTTACTCGGCCGAGTAAAGAAGCTTACTCATCCGAGTCAGTTAGAAGAACGGACCCCAGAAGACCCCAGATTATCTGTTTTATTATTGGGTCTGTCACTCGGCCGAGTGACATTGTTACTCGGCCGAGTGACACATTCCTACTGCTGCGAGGATATCGAATTCTGGGCTACGCAGTGGCAGTTTTGGCACGATTTTTTTGGATGATTTTAGATTGTATTTAAACCTAGTTTTATCCCTACTTTGGGGAGAGACATCTATTGTTTTTTGACGGCTATTCTTTTGTAAAATCTCAGCTGGAGATCATAGGCGACAATTTTGGTTTGTATTTTCTTGCTAAAAATCTTATTTTTATGAATTGTCTCTTCTTTGCAATGAATTGTGCTATGATCAATTGCTATTTTTCTGAGATTTTCATGATGATTTGTGAGTAGTTTTAGGGTGTAGGGATGAACCCTATGGACCCGATCTTTTGAATTGTGATGAAAGTATAGAATTGTTGCTAGAATTGAAGAAAGGTTTGGTTTTGATTGATTTATTGCGAGTAGCTAGGAATTTCTATTGATTAGGATTTGCAAGAGATTGGATCCCAATTGGTAGGAAGGTCTAGAAATTCGACTTGGGTATACAATCGAAATTTTCTAGATTTGGTTTGCAAGAGATTGGACCAAAGCTAGGATTTTTATTATAAATCCATACTAATATTCGTTTGCAAGAGATTGGACGGATACGAACTATCATAACCTAGGTCGTAGCTCGAGTTTGCACGAGAGTGGGCTCGAGTTGCGGTTGGACGATGATGTCGATCTTCACGCTAGTTGCTTAGGTTAGGGTTTGCACGAGAGTGGATCCTAACCTAGGCTGCTATAGTCCGGCAATAGCGCGAGAGCGTGAACTTGGTTCTACATTAAGTTGCGACTAGTTCACCTACATTCAAGCCTTGCAACATTGATATTCATAATTCACAAGGATTAGAGACGATCCGTAGTGGGGATTTCCTATCCCTAGACGTTTTTATTATATTGATGTCTATTTGCTATTGAACAATTGTGACATTACCATCGAATCTATTCTTATTCTATTGATAGCTAGGTAATCAAAGTAGGATACTGTCATTTGTCCTCCCTGTATTCGATACCCGCTCGCTACTACACCGTGCGCTTGCGATAAGACTACAAGTCATTTTTCGGGTGTATATCCGGGTGCGATCAAGTTTTTGGCGCCGTTGCCGAGGAAGGCATTTGACGGCATTCGATTTTGGTCACCCGGTTATATCTCATTTTCTATCTTTCTCTCATTCCTTTTTGACTTTGTTCGATGCCCGAAATTAACGTGATATCCTAGAATTTTCAAAAGAATCTTAAGCAGGTAACATGGGAGACACGATGATGAAAACGGAGTCTAGCCCGGAAGATGATGATTCCTTCGCAACTCTTCTGAAAGAGCTAGTGGGTGAAGTCCAAACCACAGGGGCTTTGATCCTCGACATCGAGGACCCCATTGAGCAACTATTTGCTAGCTTTGTGATGGATCAAATCTCTCCGGAAGGGACTATCGAGGGAAACATTAAGGTCGACGTGAGGGACGACAAGCAATACTTTGAAGACAGCAAAGAAGGAGCCGGGGAGTATTATACTCCTGAGGAGTCCATTTGGCATGCCGAGATTCAGGGAAGTACTCCTTACGATCCTCTCTCTAGCATTTATGAATGCACTGACCTATCTCTTGATTTCAGGAGTGGACCGGAGGAAAATGGAAGCCCCATCGACGCCAACACGGAGTTGTGCAGTGTTCACTCCGATGCACCCTCCTCGCCAAGAAGCGAATTTGAGCCGGCATATGAGAGGCCACCCCCAGAGCAGGAACTAAACTCAGAAGTGACTAAATATGCAAAGCTTTCGCAGGAAGAGGAGGTAGGGGGTACAGTGCCCCCTGAGGTAGAATTGAAACAATTACCTCCGAACCTAAGGTACGCTTTCTTGGGTAATAAATTGACCTACCCGGTGATAGTTAATGCCCACCTCAACCATGACCAGCTTGAAAGACTTTTAGATGTCCTTAGGAGTCATACGGATGTCCTAGGCTACACCTTCTCTGATCTAAAAGGAATAAGCCCTAGGCTCTGTACGCATAGAATTCACCTAGAAAACATTGAAGCCACCTCCATTGAGCCTCAAAGGCGGTTAAACCCAAACATGAAGGAGGTGGTTAAGAAGAAAATCCTAAAATTGCTTGAAGCCGACATTATTTATCCTATCTCTGATAGTAGGTGGGTTAGCCCCGTTCATGTCGTCCCTAAAAGGGGGGATGACCGTCATAAAAAATGATAAGGGAGAACCCATTTCCACACGCACCGTCACGGGATGGCAAATGTGTATAGACTACAGGAAATTGAATAAAGCCACCCGTAAAGATCATTACCCATTGCCCTTCATTGACCAAATGTTAGAGCGCCTCGCCAAACGTAAATACTTTTGCTATTTGGACGGGTATTCGGGATTCTTTTAGATCCCCTTGCATGAACATGACCAAGAAAAGACTACTTTCACATGTCCTTATGGCACATATGCTTACCGTAGAATGCCCTTCGGACTTTATAATGCTCCCGCCACCTTCCAAAGATGCATGACGTCCATCTTTTCTGATTATATTGAAAACATTATGGAAGTCTTAATGGATGATTTTTCTGTCTATGGTAGCGAGTTTGACTCATGTTTGACTAATCTCACTAAAGTTCTTAATAGATGCCAACAAAATAATTTTACTCTTAATTGGGAAATATGTCACTTTATGGTCACTGAAGGGATAGTTCTTGGACACCTTGTTTCATCTAGAGGGATTGAGGTTGATAAGGCGAAAATTGAGGTAATTGAAAAACTTCCTCATATTAATGTTAAGGGCATTAGGGGATTTCTTGGTCATGCGGGGTTTTACCGTCGCTTTATCAAGGATTTTGCCTTAATCGCCCGTCCTTTTACTGCCTTACTTGCTAAAGATGCTCCATTCGTCTTTTCAGGAGAGTGCTTGCAGGCATTTAATACATTGAAGGAAGCCCTCATCTCCGCCCCATTATACAGCTGCCAGACTGGAGTTTTCCCTTCGAGCTTATGTGTGATGCGAGTGACCAAGAAATCGGAGCGGTGCTAGGACAAAGGAAAGACAAAAAGCTTCATGCAATATTCTATGCAAGCAAAACATTGGACGAGACATAGAAAAATTACACCACCACCGAGAAAGAGCTCTTGGCGGTTGTCTACTCCATCGAAAAGTTCCGCTGCTACCTACTTGGATCCAAAGTCATTGTGCACACCGACTATGCGGCATTGAAGTATCTACTAAGCAAAAAGGAGGCAAAGCCAAGATTAATAAGATGGATACTATTGTTGCAAGAATTTCACTTGGAGATTAGAGACAAGAAGGATACTAACAACATAGTGGCGGACCACTTGTCTAGGCTTGTTCGTGACGGGAAGGATGAAAGCCTACCAGTTGATGACACTTTCGTCGACGAGAGATTGTTCGCCATTAGACCCAGAGAAGTGCCTTGGTATGCGGATTATGTGAACTATTTGGCAAGCGGGATAAAACCTTGCGGGATGGCCACGCAGCAAAAAAGGAGGTTCATGCATGAAGTCTGCAACTATTTTTGGGAAGACCCGTACATCTTCAAGATATGCAAGGATGGTATTATACGGAGGTGTGTTTCAAAGGAGGAGGCCACCTCTATCATTTCACATTGCCATGATATTCCTTGCGAGGGACATCACGTCGCCTCCAAAACCACCGCAAAGATATTGCAATGCGGGTTCTTTTGGCCAACCATGCTCAAGGATACGCATGACTTCGTCAAGTATTGCGATAGATGCCAATGGACAAGAAATATATCCAAACGGAACGAGATGCCAATGAAACCCATATTGGAAATTGAGCTATTCGATTGTTGGGGAGTGGATTTCATGGGGCCTTTTTCGTCGAGCAAAGGAAACAAGTACATCCTATTAACCGTGGACTACATCTCAAAATGGGTAGAGGCCATTGCTACCCCAACTAATGACGCAAGAGTGGTATCCAAATTCTTCAAACAAAACATCTTCCCGCGCTTTGGAGTGCCACGTACCTTGATAAGCGATGGAGGGAGCCATTTTATAGAAAACAAGTTTGAAGCCATGTTGAAGAAGTACGGAGTAAATCATAGAATTGGTATGGCATACCACCCTCAGACGAGTGGACAAGTGGAGGTGTCGAACAGGGAGATCAAACAAATTCTAGAAAAGACTGTTGATAGATCTAGAAAGGATTGGTCCATGAAATTGAATGATGCACTATGGGCATATCGCATGGCCTTTCGCACCCCCATCAGCACCACCCCATACCGACTAGTCTATGGAAAAGCTTGTCATTTGCCGGTAGAGTTGGAACACCGCGCATATTGGGCTATCAAGACTTTGAATTATGAATACAAGAGTGCGGCGTTGAGATGACTTTTAGACATCAATGAGCTCGACAAGATTAGGCGGGACGCCTACGAGAGCTCTAGAATCTACAAGGAAAGAACGAGAATCCTCCATGACGCACGCATCACCGTTACAGACTCAAGGTCAGAGACAAGGTCCTATTGTTCAATTCTAGACTCCGACTCTTTCTCGGAAAACTAAGGTCACGATGGTCGGGACCTTTTACCATCAGGCACATACAATCGGGAGGGGCCTTCGAGCTAGAAGGAAAAGACGGTGCCACTTTTAAGGTGAATGGACAAAGGCTTAAGCACTACTCCGAGGGAGTTCCAACCGGGGAGGTTAATAGCATATACCTAGTCAAGGGGCAGACCCATGATCTTTCCTACCTCCTTGATGAGGTCATTGATGACGCTATGCCGCATGCTATCGGCGCCTTTCACGATGACGGCCTTGAAGAAGGCCAATCTTCTATAGATGGAGAAAAGTTGGAGGACCTGCCGGATCACTCTACGGTTGATGACAAAGACGATGCTGATGTCACAAGAATTAGGGAGCTATGCAAGCTCTCCACGGCCAAGAATTTGAAGAAAGCTCCGCCGGATAAGAAATTGGTATCACCGGTGAAGAAAGAGAACGCTAAAAGCTCAAGCTTAGGGGACTCATCTCCCACTACCACCCATGATAAGGAGGAGCCAAGGAACACCTACGAACAACAACAATTGAATCCAAGTGGGCTTCCCGGCAAATTTGATGCGCGCATCTCACATGCGCCAAATATCGCGTTAAACGAATATCTTAAGGGGTCGAGCTCAAGACCTTAAACGAACGCTTTTTGGGAGGCAACCCGACGGTTTTATCTTATTTTTAGTTGGAATTTTCTTTTAGTTTTTGTTCTAGATGTTTCTTGGTGTTTAGAGTCAAAAATCGATCAAAAATCTTGACAATGGGCTCTATTTTTCATGACTGGATATGTGGAACGAGAAACAATTTGAATGGAGGATTAACATGGCAAAGGGGAACGCTTCAGGAACGCACTCAGGCCTCAGGATAAGGAAGGAACTGAAGGGGAGATGAAAAACAGAAAGTAGAGCAAAAACAGAGAGTCGAATCTGAAATTTGCAAGCCACTCTGCCGAGTGACTTAGTCATTCGGCCGAGCAAATACCACACTTGGCCGAGTAGGGTACTGATCAGGAAAGATCCTAAAAACTACTCTCTGTAATTTACTGTAACTTATATGTCACTTGGCCGAGTGACTATGTCTACTCGGTCGAGTGAATCTGATACTCCCCACGCATCATAAGCTCTGAGTAGCCTTGCTACTCGGCCGAATGACCTTTGTATACTCGGCCGAGTCATAAGACATACTCGCCCGAGTCACAACTTCTGTGGGACTATTTCGAAATTTTTTAAAACCGTGCCCATTCGGCCGAGTGAATGCGTCACTCGGCCGAGTGACCCATACTTTATAAGCCAACACACACAGGCTCGAATCCCAAGCGCTCAAAATTCCCAAATCATCCCGAGCCTCTTCGTTTTCCCCCTTTACTCGCCCGAACCCCTTCACCGTTCGCCCGAGCATCCCGACGGCCGGCGAGTCGTCGCCACCCCACCGCCGACCATGCTCCCACTGCCACCGCCTGCGCTGCCTTCACCGTCGCCGCCACCGCCTCTCCTCCTTTAAGCCACATTTTCCTCTTTTTCTCCATTTTCTCCCATCCGTAAGCCCATTACGCCCCGAATTGAAATTAACTTACATATTTATTTATTATTCCCTATCTTCCCCAATATATATTGATATTCATTGCTGATTTGATTATTTATTTTTCAGGCTAGCTTGGGGGAGCTTGGGGAAGATTCAGGACGCCTCGGAGCTTCTCGGAGGAGGTGATTCTTCGCACGCTCACATTGCTTTCTCTTGCGTCGTGCTCAGATATACTCGTTCCATATTTTCAGCACTTCGCATTTTATTTGGGTAGGCACTCTTCGCAGCTCATATGCCGCCTCGCACTAGGTCCCGCACGAGGGCGCCCGCCTCGAAGCGGAAGAGGACCAGCGAGCCTGGCTCCTCTTTTGCTAGAGTGGACTCCCCTCCACCTAGCCCGCCACCACCCACACTTCCGCCTCCTACTGCTCCTATACCACCACCAGCACAGCCTGCCCCCGCATTCGACACACTTGGGATTACGTTCAGAGATGACGCGCAGCACGCCAGATTTGAGCATATCTCCCATTGCTCGATCGTACCCACTAGGTTCGCGCACATAGAAGACTTTGAGCATCTAGGGGTACTAGAGGGGATACTCCAGTTGTATGACAACGTGGGGTGGCGTGACTTTTTCTCGGTGTCCGCGGACACCTACGTCTGTCTGACACTAAAGGTCCTTAGTTCTATTGCCAGGACCCCTGGGGATGCTCCTTTCACCTAATGGATCGAGAGCGCGAGGTCACTCTCGACATGCTCCGAGCATTCTTCCAGTGGCCACCTGTCTCGGACCCAGACCGAGCCTACAGCCCCACGCACATCCCACCACCGTCATTCGACACGCACGCTTTAGGACACGTATCACAGGATCTCCCCTCGCCTTTGACCCTAGTCGGGCCAAGGCCTCTGTTATCCTCCACCCATGCCTCCGCATTGCACAGCGCCTTATGGCGACCACTTTCTTGGCGAGGTATGAGCCGGAGACGTTGTCGATGCCAGAGCTCTACATGCTCTACGCGATGACACGATCGCGGGCCTACGAGCGAGGAGGAGACATTTTGGTCCCCGTCATTGAGATTGACATTGCCAGTTGGTACATCGACCGCATCATTATTTCTATCGATGCTAGGACGCCTATCTGTTTCGGTGGTCTGATTACCCTCCTGGCCCTCTTATGCAGAGTTGACCTCCCAGCTGGCTTGCTAAGACCCCCGGGCTCCCCTTCTCTTTCCATATATGTTATGGCCCAGATGAGGATGCTTCGTCCTCATGGTCAGCACCACTGGGTGTGGCTGCACGGTCCCTTTGGCACCGATTACATGGTTCTTTCGAGCCCTGCTCGGACACATATTGGACCCGCGGGCGGGGAGTGGATTCCAGCGATGGACGTCCTCATCCCTGCCGCGTACGTGCTAGAGCCTGAGGGTGCTCAGTAGGAGCCCCTCCTTCCACCCCTGGACCCCGTGATACCCAAGCCTGCACCTGCTTCGTCTGCACCTCCCGACACTTCTGTCCACACTTCTGTCAGTGTCGGGAGTACCCTTGCAGAGTCCACTACACTTCCACCTTTGTGACGTTATCCATCCATCCCATTTCTGCTGCGAGCCCTAAGCGTCCTGCCACCATTATTGAGAGCGATGAGCCCTCTTTTGCCTCCGCAGTGGAGACACTTTCCTTCTTCCTATTCTCGACCCCTGGGGAGTCATTTCCTTCAAACTTCACGACCTCCCCCGTCATCGACCTTACTGTCTCCACTGCCGCTATCTTCTCTGAGAGTGTCGTGACGTCTGTCCCCATTTCTGTGTCACCGACCTCTCTGACCTCCTCGCCCTCTGTCACCATTTCAGCCTCTACTGCTACTACTTTCTCTTCAATCTTTCCTGCGTCTCAGCCTCCCACAGAGGCTGAGCATCCTTTTGTGAGCACGGCACCTCAGCCCCACCAGGTAGTTGCACCCGTCCTTTACAGTAGCCGTGCGAGACAGCCCCATTCCTCACCAGTCCGAGCCTCTGCCCACCTCCCCCCGAAACACTACTTCAGCACCTCCGTGCTCTAGAGGGGGTAGTTAGTGGGCTCAAAGGAAATTTTCGGGCTCTCTCCGCTACCGTCAGCGCTGTCCAGTCTCGCGTCGCTTTACTTCCTAGTATTCAGGCTTGCCTGAACCAGATTCTTGCGAGACTACCTCAGCCGCCTGTTACCCCTACCCAGCAGTCTCCACGACCACCACCTCCACCACAGGACGGTGTTGGTGCTCCACCACCCCTTAGGCACACACTGGATGCCTCTCATACTTTTGCTGCTGCTATTCTGGATATTTTCTACCTGCTGATTTTGCACCCCTCCTCAACACATGTATTTGTCACATTTTTGCTCATACCTGTCTATATCATTTTGGGAGAGAGAAGGTACTTTTGGGGACACTTATATTGCACCATTTTGATCTCTGCATGCACCACTTGCATCTCTGCATACATCATTTGCATACCCATATCATTTTTCTTTTATTTGCATCCTTATCATACATGCATCCTCACCCACCCCACCCTTATCATTTTTCTCGGTGTGCCACATTTTGCACATTGGGGACACTGTGTAGTTTAGTTTAGGGGAGTGAGTGTTTCACGCACCTTTTATTTTCTTCACATTTTCTTCATTATTTTCCCACCTTTCTTTAATTTACGCTTATTTTTCACCCACTTTTTCGTTTTTTTCTCATGCATCACGTTTTCTTACTTTTTGTGTGCTGCATAGTAGTTTTCATTTTCTTTTATCCTTATTTCCTTTATCCCTTTTTGCTAGAGATGAATTTTCTGTGATGATGATGACGTGGTATTAGCTTATCTCTATATGCATATCATTTTGTCATGTCATCTTTTTTATTTCAAATATCATATGCTATGTCTTGCTCTGCATTCGAGATAGTAACCCGCACTTTGCTAATTGAATGTGGATGAAATTCTTTTATTAGCTGAGTCAGATGTTTTTTACTGTATACTCTTCATAGAAAACACACCAAGCTTCACGAATTGATTGCCTATATCTGGAGTACTGCTTTGTTGTCCTATATCACTTCTTATTGCATGAAAATTGTACGCTTCACTTTCAGGTTGATTGAATGCATGCTATGCTGATATAACTGGATTAGTTTACTTTCTGAGATCAAACTGAGTAGATTACATTACCCTGCTGAAAGTTGACGTGCACATTCTATAGAGTGAACCGAGTGTTACATATTTTTCTTTCTCCACATATCTTGAGCATTATTTCTATACTTAAAATCAATGGTGAATCTCCCTTTAGCAAATCTTACATTGGCATATTCCCACGCTATAAAAATCCATGCTCCTACCCCCCAAAATCAAAAAAGAAAAGAGAAGAAAAGAAATGTTCATATATATCTCTCAATCTTTTGATTTGGGATCCGTATTGTATATATTGATTGCTGGAAAAAAAAGAAAAAAAGGGAAGAAAAAAAGAGAAAAGAAGTTCATATATATGATCCAATTTCATTTTTCTTTCTTTCTTCCGTCTTTTATTTTTTTTAGCTTCAAAAATGGGGAATGTTCTTATTGCTAAAATTGATGCCACCACGCTTATAGATAAGCTTGGGGGAGGGGATCCAATGATGTGTGAGAGAGTGGCTACTTATCTGTGTATGACAACTTAAGGTAGGTAATTTTCTATATTCTGTGAGATTACTAAAAGTTTTACGAAGTCCAGGAATTGAAACTTAGCATGCATTTCATGAAAAACACTCCTTTCTATTCTTATTGCTTCATATTGTGTGATACCTCTTATACTCCAAATAGAAAGCGATCAATTGAAAAGTGTGTGGTCTATGATTATGTATATTGCTTTAGATGCTTCAGACGATGTTAATTCTAGAATGATTCCACATTCATATTGTTTTGCTATTCTTGGGTTTCTATATTGAATGCATCTTTATATGATCATGATATCGAGATAAAAATCTTTGGAATGTTTTTATTCGACGTGTGCTATATGAGTGAGCAAAACCCATGTCCTGAGGAAATGATCTAGCACCTCCCTCTTTGTTTTCTTTTCTATCTTCTTTTTCCTTTTTCCTTATGTTTACCCGCCGGGTTCGCCTTTTACTTGTCTTCCTCGAGGACGAGTAAGAGGTAAGCTTGGGGGATTTTGATCTCTCCTTATTTTACACCTTTTTTCTACATGTTTTCATGTCATTTCGATCGCCCATTTTGCGTTTTCCATGATTATTCGACGATATCGCGTTGCTTTTCACTATTTCTTGTTTTTATCGTATTTTAGGAGATATGGAGCGATCTGGAGCAAAAATGAGATCAAGGGACTTTCGCGCACACCAGAGCATCACCCACGGCTTTTTTAAGGAGTTAGCAGTGCTAGAGGATGAGCAAAAGAGGAAGAAATCCGATAGAATCGAAGAGGAGGTGAGGAGGAGAAGAAAAGAGCGATATAGCCTACTCGGCCGAATAGAGACTCTACTCGACCGAGTCAGAAGCTGCATTCGGTCGAGTTAAATGGAGATGCACAACGAAATTTCGAAGTTTTCTCGGCCGAGCAAAAGAGCCTACTCAGCCGAGTGAGAAAGCTCAACCGCCCTAGTAGAACATGGTTTTTCTTCCGAGAAGCGACCAAGATACTGGAATTTTTGAGAAGCCTACTCGGCCAAGCACGATTGCTTACCCGGCCGAGTAAATAAGCTTACTCGCCCGAGTCAGTCAGAGAAACAGACCCCCGAAGACCCCAGATTCTCTATTTTATTATTGGATCTGTCACTCGGCCGAGTGATGCATTCCGACTGCTGCGAGGATTGCGAATTCTGGGCTACGCAGGGGCAATTTTGGCACGATTTTTTGGCCGATTTTAGATTGTATTTAAACCTAGTTTTATCCCTAGTTTGGGGAGAGACTTTTATTGTTTTTTGACGGCTATTCTTTTGTAAAATCTCAGCTGGAGATCATAGGTGACAATTTTGGTTTGTATTTTCTTGCTAAAAATCTTATTTTTATGAATTATCTCTTCTTTGCAATGAATTGTGCTATGATCAATTGCTATTTTTCAAAGATTTTCATGATGATTTGTGAGTAGTTTATTCGTTCTAGGGCGTATGGATGAACCCCATGGACCCAATCTTTTGAATTGTGATGAAAGTATAGAATTGTTGCTAGGATTGAAGAAAGGTTAGGTTTTGATTGATTTATTGCGAGTAGCTAGGAATTTCTATTGATTAGGATTTGCAAGAGATTGGATCCCAATTGGTAGGAAGGCCTAGATATTTGACTTGGGTATATAATCGAAATTCTCTAGATTTGGTTTGCAATAGATTGGAGCAAAGCTAGGATTTTTATTAAAAATCCATACTAATATTCGTTTGCCGGAGATTGGACGGATAGGAACTATCATAACCTAGGTCGTAGCTCGAGTTTGCACGAGAGTGTGCTCGAGTTGCGATTGGACGATGATGTCGATCTTCACGCTAGTTGCTTAGGTTAGGGTTTGCACGAGAGTGGATCCTAACCTAGGTTGTTATAGACCGGCAATAGCGCGAGAGCATGAGCTTGGTTCTACATTAAGTTGCGACTAGTTCACCTACATTCAAGCCTTGAAACATTGATATTCATAATTCATAAGGATGAGAGACGGTCCGTAGTGGGGATTTCCTATTCCTAGACGTTTTTATTATATTGATATCTATTTGCTATTGAACGACTGTGACATTACCATCGAATCTATTCTTATTCTATTGATAGCTAGGTAATCAAAGTAGGATACTGTCATTTGTCCTCCCTGTGTTCGATACCCGCTCGCCACTACACCGTGCGCTTGCGATAAGACTACCAGTCATTTTCTGGGTGTATATCCAGGCGCGATCAAAGACGAAGAGAGACGAGAGATCCACGCACGCGGTGCAAGGCTTTATCAATCGAGTGTCGTCATCCGCGTAGGGCTTCGTTCAACCGTCGCTATATCCGGAGGACGGATATAGAGGTAAAAATTGCTAAAACGATGTTTTTAATCATACGTATGATTGTACTACCCATGAATCTCGCAAGATCGATATGAGGATTCGCTAGATCGTCAAAAAACGACGAATTTTTCATCCCAAAAATAAATTTTTAGGGTTTTTCTTGTGTAAACCCTAACCCATGTCTACCAGCGGCCTAGCTGTCGGCCATCTCCCCCCCACCCGATTGTCCATGGCCGCTCCCCCTATAGGGGGAGTGGCTGGAGCCGCGTTTGCTCCCCCTGCAGGGGGCGACGGCCCCTATAGGGGGAACGACGGCCCCATACCGCCGACCCCCCTGCAGGGGGTCGGGGGCCCCCTACCGCCGTTTCCCCTGCTGGGGGCGGCGGCCCCATACCGCCGACCCCCCTGCATGGGGGCTGCGGCGCCTGCCGCCGACCCCCTCCCACCGCCATCCGACGGATGTAAGGGGGCGGCGGAGGCTAACCCTAGCCGCCGCCCCAAAACACTACTGGGCCTCGAGCCCAGATTCAAAAAAAATTTGCAGGCCTGAAGCCCACAAGCAAACTGCGGGCCTCGGGCCCGCATGCCTTGTTTCAAAAAAAAATTTTACTGCGGGCCTGAAGCCCGCAGCCAACCTGTGGGCTTCAGGCCCGCAGGCCAGTTTTTCTTCAAAAAAAAGAAGAAGAGAAGGGAGGCGAAGGCTAAAAATAAGCCTTAAAAGACTTTTTGGCCTAAAAATTAATTATAAAGGGCGTTTGTGGGCCTAAAAATTCATGAAAAATCACAGTATATTATGGGGCAATATGTGGACATATAAGGGATTATTGGGGACTATTGGGGCTTATTGGGGATGAATTAAAAAGGAAAACTTTTTCCTTTTACATAAAACATGTTGCGTTTGGGCTCTTTTTCAATTCGTTGATTAAACCCAAATTTTTACAACCCATGCATCAAATGATTTCTTCTGCAAAATTATCTATACATGCTTTACATCACTGGCTTATTATGTGGATAATTTATGCGTGGTTGTGCATTATATTTAAGCTTAATAATTAGGAAGATCCTGCGACCGCTCTACCGTTAGTTAACTAACCTAACGGTGTATAACGTTGCCCAGTGGTCCAATAATTATTAAGTGATTAAATTATTTATCCTCATACGAATATAACTGCCTGCGATGTCTATGAATGAAAATGTTGATGAGCAAAATATTTCTGCATGAATGGCTAAATGTGGTATTTGGATCGGCTGTTTAAGTCCCACATTTTATTTCCCGCACTTTTCTTTTATTTTTGAGAGAAATTGTAGTGAGGAATTTATGTAAATGTCAAAGACAAAAGACCACTTTCCATGAAGACGGAGGCCACAATTGAAGCTGGAGATATTATATGGGACCCACATGGTTTCCAAAGTTGTATTTCCCTTTTAAGCTTTAAATTGTGTAATATGGACTGTATGGACTTTGGACTCTTTTTATGTGGGGCTGGCCGATCCACGCATTTAGCATTTCATTATATATTGCCTCCATATGAAAATGTTTCTTTGATTAAAATATTAATTCATGCATATTTGTGCTCTGCTAGATAAATGGCTAAAATTGCAAGCGTTGATTTTGAAGTGCTGGATGCATCAGGTAGAAACTATCTGAGCTTGCAGCTAGATGTAAAGTTTCACCTGCGGGCAAAGTCCCTCATTGCTGCTGTAACAGAAAAAGAAAATGTTAGCGACATAGAAAAGGCGCAAGCAATTATCTATATTCGCCGCCATGTGGACAAGACCTTAAAGGCTGAGTACCTTACGGTCGAATATCCACTTGAGCTATGGACCTCCCTTGAGGATAGATATAAACATTAGAGAGATGTTATACTCCCAAGGGCAAGATATGAGTGGGAGAACCTGAGACTGCATGACTTCAAGTCCATTGCTGAGTACAACTCAGCACTTTTTAGCATCACCTCACGCCTGAAGTTGTGTCGTGAGAAAGTCTCAGAAGATCGCATGCTGGAAAAGACGTATACGTCTTTCCATGAAAAAGATGCGATACTCATGCAGCAATACCGTGAACGCAAGTTCAGCAAGTATTCTGAGCTGCTTTCATGTTTACTCATGGCCGAACAAAACAGAGAGCTTCTTCTCGCCACTTACAATATACGCCCTCCTGGCACTGCCCCATACCAGAAGCTCAACATACCCCTTCCTTCAAAAAGAAGAGAGATAATAAAAGAAAAGAAAGACCACAGAAAGGGGGGACAACAGAAAAGAGCCAAGGGTCAGGTACAACAGCGAAAGAATGATGGGAAGCGTAAGTTCACCTGGCGCAGAAATGACAACAAGAAAAATGATGCACCCCCACCCAAGAGGGACTGGGAAGACCAGTGCCACAGCTGTGGCATGAAAGACCACTGGTCCAGAGTGTGCAAGACCCCACTATATCTCCAGGAGCTATATAAACAAAGCAAGAAAATGAATGCTGAAACAAACCTGGTGTCTACAAACAATGCAGTCAAGTTCACAGCAAAAGACTTCGAATCAGATGACATGTTTGATTAGCCCACTACATTTATCTTAGCATTTTATTTTGAGAACAATCTATTTTATGAGAGCTTATTATGTAATTTGACTTCTTTTGAATAAAATTTAGTTTCTGAATGCAAATGTTTTACTCATCTTTTTAGATGGAATGCTCTCATGACTGCTTGGTAGACGGTGCTTCGACACATACGATCCTTCAGCACAAATGCTATTTTCATAGCATTATACCGTATAAGAGCCTTGTAAATACAATTTCAGGGCCATCGGATATAATTGAAGGTTCTGAGAATGCAACCTTGTTGCTCCCCAAAGGAACAGAAATAATAATTAAAGATGCATTATACTCTCCGAATTTCAAGCGAAACTTACTAAATTTCAAAGATATCTGTCTGAACGGATTCCACTTGGAAACAGCAAATGTAAAAGATAATGAATTACTGTATGTAATGTCTCAAGAAAATGGAGTTAAAACCATACTTGAACGCTTTGAGAGCCTTTCATCAGGCCTCTACCATACAAAAATTCAGGGAGAGGAAGCAAACCTGACGGAGCACCTGAAGTGCCCGACATCAGCCAAATTTTTACTTTGGCACGATAGACTTGGCCATCCTGGATCTGTGCTGATGCACCGCATCTTATCACAATCACATGGGCATAACCTGAAGAACCAGAAGATTCTTCAGAAGGGAGAATTCCCTTGTGTACCCTTCTTCAAGGGTAAATTAATAACAAGGCCATCACCACTTAAAGTGGATATTGAGTCTCCAAGCTTCCTCGAAAGAACACACGGAGACATATGTGGACCCATCCACCCCCCTAGTGGGCCTTTTCGATACTTCATGGTACTCATTGATGCATCTTCAAAATATTTGTATGTGTGTCTACTATCGACCCGTAACTTAGCTTTTCCAAAGCTACTAGCACAAATTATAAAGTTGCAGGCGCATTTTCCAGACAACCAAATAAAGAAAATATGTCTAGATAATGCGGGGGAATTTACCTCCCAGCCATTTCAAGAATACGACAGGCAACGGGAATAGAAATTGAACATCTGGTGCCGCATGTTCACACCCAGAATGGGTTAGCAGAGTCGCTAATTAAAATACTCCAATGGATTGCACGTCCATTACTAATGAAATCCAAGTTGTCGGTGGATGCATGTGGACATGAAATTCTGCATGCTACATCATTAATAAGAATAAGACCCTCAGGAGGTCAGAGTCTCTCTCCAATGCAACTTGCTAATGGAACGCCGCCGAATATTTCTCACTTGAGAATCTTCGGCTGCGCAGTTTATATCCCCATTGCACTACCCCAGAGGACCAAGATGGGCCCTTAACGTCACCTAGGTATTTATGTAGGGTTTGACTCACCCTCCATTATAAGATACCTGAACCCCAAACGGGGGACGCTTTTAAGGCACATTTTGAAGACTGTGACTTTGATGAGACATATTTCCCCAAAATGGGCCTAGACATTGACAAGTCTAGCGCGAAGCAAATGTTAACGTGGGATACAAAAAGTTTGACCCACTATGACCCGGTAACAAAACAATGTGATGATGAGATCATGAAGATCCTACACATCCAGAACACAGTTCATAGATTACCGGACTCGTTTACTGACAACCAAAAGATTGTCAAATCACACATCCCTGCTGCAAATACTCCAGTTAGGATTGACATCCCAAAGGATGGATGCAATCCACCAGCAGCAGAAGTGGCTGCACCTCAACAGAAAAGAGACAGACCACCAGGCTCCAATGATAAAAATCCAAGAAAAAGAAAAATATCCAGAGACCTTGGGACGATACCCCCACAGAGAAACGAGCTCGTGTCCATACCCTCTCCCCTCCGAAATCCACTGCAGAGGAACTGCCGAGAGAAACTGAAATATCATTAAATTATGTACGTACAGGGGAGGTATTGGACAGAAAGAGTACAGTCGTCGACGATGACTTCGCGTTTCACATTTCTATTCACGTCGCCGGAAGCGACGATGATCATGATCCACATTCCGTTGCTGAATGCAAACGCAGAAATGACTGGTCAAAGTGGAATCAGGCAATAGAAGTCGAGCTGGACTCGCTTCAGAAACGCAAAGTCTTTGGGCAAATAGTCCAGACACCTACTGGTGTCAAACCTGTGGGATACAAATGGGTATTCATAAGAAAAAGAAATGAAAATAATGAGATCGCACGCTACAAAGCAAGACTTGTAGCACAAGGATTTTCCCAAAGACCGGGCATTGAATATGACGAAATATACTCCCGGTCATGGATGCGATCACCTTCAGATTCATGATAAGCTTAACAGCAAATGAAGGCTTAGATATACAGCTAATGGATGTTGTGACTGCATATCTATACGGTAATCTCGACAAGGAGATATACATGAAACTTCCTGATGGCTTTTCAATGCCTGATGAACTAAAAGATAGACCTCGAGACGTCTACACTGTTAAGCTGCAAAGATCATTGTATAGTCTCAAACAATTAGGAAGGATGTGGTATAACAGACTCAGCGAATTCCTTGTTAAACAAGAATTCAACAAAAATGAAGTCTGCCCTTGTATCTTCATAAGAACAAAGGGAAAAGGATTCGTAATAATTGATGTCTACGTAGACGATCTGAATCTCATTGGATCTCCTGAAGAGATCGCTGAGATATCTGTAAGCCTAACAAAAGAATTTGAAATGAAAGACCTAGGCAAAACGAAATTCTGCATTGGCTTACAGATTGAACATCTAAAGATGGAATCCTATTACATCAAACCACATACACAAAGAAAATGTTGCAAAGATTCCATATGGACCAATGTCATCCACTAAGTACACCTATGGTGGTACGATCTCTGGATACACATAAAGACCCCTTCCGGCCGCTAGAAGAGGGGGAGGATATACTTGGTCCAGAAGTCCCTTATCTAAGTGCCATCGGAGCACTCTTATATCTGGCAAACTGCACGCGTTCCGATATAGCGTTCGCAGTAAATTTGCTAGCCAGATACAGCGCAGCGCCCACACAGTGCCACTGGACCGGGGTTAAGCACCTTCTGTGCTACCTCCAAGGGTCTACAGATTTGGGACTCTTCTACAAAAATGGAACATCTCTACACTTGCTGGTTATGCTGATGCAGGATACTTTCTGATCCCCACAACGTGAAGTCACAGACTGGGTACATGTTTACCTATGGAGGGATAGCCATTTCCTGGAGATCCATCAAGCAAACCTTGACGGTGACCTCATCCAACCACTCAGAGATTATTGCCATCTATGAAGCAAGCAGAGAATGCGTATGGTTACGCTTAGTTGTCCACCACATTCTGTCAACTACCGGATTGAAGGCTGGAGATCTCGAACCTACAACAATGTTCGAGGACAATGCTGCTTGCATAGCTCAGCTACGAGGTGGCTTCATCAAAGGCGACAGAACCAAGCACATTTCACCAAAGTTCTTCTGGACGCACGAGCTACAGAGAGATGGCAGGATTGACATCAGACAAGTGCAATCATGTGACAATTTGGCAAACTTGTTCACTAAAGACCTTCCTACTGCCATTTTAGGAAGCTTGTACAGAAGATTGGAATGAGGCGCCTAAGAGATCTGAAAGCTTGAGAACTTGTACAGATCAGGGGGAGTTAGGGAGAATTTGTACTCTTTTCCCTTAACTATGGTTTTCCCACTGGGTTTTCTATAGCTAAAGGTTTTAACGAGGCAAATCTCACCTTCTCAGGATCCCGAAGTATCCACCCCATGTGAGACTCTTCTATGCTCAGAACCTTGAAGCATTCACGAGCAGAGTCCATACCTATGGCTGGATAAGGGGGAGTGTTGTGAACGGTTATTAACCGGAGTTGGTTTAGATTCTGGGATATCTTAGAGATAGGCACATATCGATGTAGCACATATTTGTATTCTCCACTATTGCCTATAAATAAAGAGTTGGTGGCTCATCCCCCAGTAGGTGATTCATAACATAAACAACTATAAATAGACAAATTGAATTTTTGGCCACTTTAGTGTACCTAAATTCCTCAAACATAACACATACAACTTAAAACAAATTCAATTCTCAATTTTCCTAAGTATGATTAGAATTTTGTTTTAAGTAATTTGAAGAAGCTTCTGCAGGCCCACATGAATTAAACAAATCAGTTGCATAAAATAGGCCCAAAGGCAAAAGCTAGTGGCGGATCGAAAATCAGGGCAATGCCCGCATGCTTAGTTACTCCCGCATGGCATTATCATTAATTAGTTTCTGCAGGAAAACTTTAAATAATCTGTTACTTAACGAAATATTAACATGTATGGATCAAATATTAATTGTGAGAACATGATCAATGGAACACATTAATTCTGCATTAAAATATTGTGAAAATCCCAATTAATTGCACATGATTTCAATTGGAAAAAATTTATTTTGCACTTAATTTTCAATGGTCATCAAACAATTAAATGTAAAGCCACATGATTAGTGGACAGTTACGAAACTGCACATGATTAATGTCACAATGAATTATACATTTACACTTGCATTAATCCACTAAATGTTAATGAGGACATGCACAAAATGTGCAAAAAACAAATAAGGCCACTGGATGAGTCTACTTAATCATTAAGAAATATTAATGCGGTATAACAACGGCATGAAAAAAATGTGCAGAGAACAAATTCATCAATTGTTCACAGTGAAAATTATGATGCATATGAAAATCATTCCGTACACAGTGAAAATTATACATATGCATATGAGGAAGAAAAAAATTGTGGAGAACATTAAGAATTAACTTGATTCAAGTGCATAATTTATAAGTTGGTCGGATTTATCAATTGGCAAGCCTGAGGCACTGGATTAGAGGACAGTAAAAATATAAACACTAGTTTAATCGGAAACTTTCACGCAGGTTGTCGGCGGGCTGGTCTTCAACGCCAGATTACGATGACCGGGGATCGAAACTTACTGTCGTCAGTATTCTTTAATTGTTGGAAAATTATAAAATTTCACAATTCATGGCTTTGATACCACTTGTAATCATAATTACTCATAAAACGGAATCATTATTTAAATACATTGGGAACTTAGAAATTTATAATCACCCGGGTTGGACGATATTGTCACTTAGTTAATTAAATATATTTCTCTACCTTGATCCCTGTAAACTTACCTACACAATTATGATGGATTGTAGTGTGTATTAAGGGATACGGAGAGGACTTATTTATATATTCCCTGGTTCAATCTGGTGCGACCATCAAGCACTAGATCCAACGGATAAGATTAATAGGGAAGTTATAACTCCTAAGGAGTTATAACCATCAGTCCATAACCGAGAAACAGTTATAATAATTAAAATAAATTATTAATTTAAATGTTTTTCCAACACTTATGATCCGAAGAAGCTGTTTGGTGTCAATGTTGGTAGAGCCAAGACCTTTTACACAGCAAAAGCTAAGGTTCTCGTTTTTGGTAATGAGCTTATTTTCTATTCTATTGGGGATTGTTGTATAGTTCTTGTTGCGGGGTAAAACTCGCGTACAATGAATTTGTTTGTTGGGGGAACCAAGGGCACGATGGTTATTTTGAGGGAAAGAAATTTGGGGGATTGGACTGGTTATGAGGGTAGTGACGAGGCTGGGCACACTGCGAAGGCCGACCACGGGATCTATTCCGCGAGGACTCCGCCCACCAACCGCACTACCGGAGATGAGAGTTGAACGCTACCGATGAAGACGAGCCCGCTTGCGCAAGTAACAACTCGTCAGAAAGGCTGGGTTGGGGTCCAACCCTTAGCCTCTCTGATGCCTAAGTTAGTACTATGGCTTAGAAGCGATGGCTAGGCACGCAGATCGGACTGAGAGTGAGTCGACCTTACATGGCGAGCTATCGTGGAAGAACAAAGATATGTGAGACATTTGCCCTTGTGTGTGAGTAATGAGATTCAGAGTTAATTTGCCAGCCCCCTTCCTCGATGGAGGCAAGGGTGTATTTATACCTGATGGGGGTGGTTGTGTGACGCTGACCTGGCGTGTTGAGCTGGCCCATCTGTCAGCAGAAGCTTCAGACAAGGATATCAGGACTGGGCATGGCAGCCATGCTTTTTATCAGACGGCGCAACGGCCAGGGGTGCTTTTGTCAGGGTGTCAGAGCCGAAAGCATCAACGGCCAGGGGGCACAGCGGCCAGGGGGCACTTTTCAGGTGATCGAGCAGCGGAAGCGTCAGTGGTGTCCTTGTACTAGGTTGTTCGTCGTGTCCGATGTGCCAAAGAGTTGCCGGGGTGCATCAGCGTGGCTGGCCCATAATCGTCTCATCAGGTCGCTCTAGGCGGACGACGGGCGACCTAGTCGTTCTCCCGACGAGCTCGGGGGGAAATGGGCACCCAGCGGGAGGAGTTCGAGGCGATCCGGGGCTCTCCCGGTTGGTTGAGGCGGACTTTGGGCTTGACGGGCGATAAACGGGCTAAGGAGGAGGGAACCCGTGTCCCACTGACGAGGTCAGGACGTAGAACGCACATCCTTCGTAAGCTGCGGTGTGACTTCTGCGAAGGCGGGGCGGGCTGGCTTGTGTGCCCGGCGAGCTTGGGTAGAAAGTCGAAGTATCACGATCTTTAGGTCGTAACAATGGCCCCCGTCATTCGTGCTTGGTTCAATCTGGTGCGTCCATCAAGCACTGGATCTAACGGATAATATTAATAAGGAAGTAATAACTCCCAAGAAGTTATAACCATCAGGCCATAATCGAAAAAGAGTTATAATAATTAAAATAAATTATTAATTTAAATGTTTTTCCAACACATATGATCCGAAGAAGCTGTTTGGTGTCACTACGCTTGATGTTGGTAGAGCCAAGGCCTTTTACGCAGCAAAAGCTAAGGTTCCCGTTTCTGGTAATGAGCTTATTTTCTATTCTATTGGGGATTGTTGTATAGTTCTTGTTGCGGGATAAAACTCGCGTACAATGAATTTGTTTGTTGGGGGAACCAAGGGCATGATGGTTATTCTGAGGGGAAGGAATTTGGGGGATTGGACTGGTTATGAGGGTAGTGACGAGGCTGGGCGCACTGCGAAGGCCGACCACTGGATCTATTCCGCGAGGACTCCGCCCACCAACCGCACTACCGGAGATGAGAGTTGAACGCTACCGATGAAGACGAGCCTGCTTGCGCAAGTAACAACTCGTCAGAAAGGCCGGGTTGGGGTCCAACCCTTAGCCTCTTCGATGCCTAAGTTAGTACTATGGCTTAGAAGCGGGGGCTAAGCACGTAGGTCGGACTGAGAGTGAGTCGACCTTACGTGGCGAGCTATCGTAGAAGAACAAAGATATGGGAGACCTTTGCCCTTGTGTGTGAGTAATGAGATTCAGAGTTAATTTGCCAACCCCCTTCCTCGATGGAGGAAAGGGCGTATTTATACCTGATGGGGGTGGTTGTGTGAGACTGACCTGGCGTGCTGAGCTGGCCCATCTGTCAGCGGAAGCTTCGGATAAGGATGTCAGGACTGGACGTGTTTGCCATGCTTTTGTCAGACGGTGCAACGGCCAAGGGTTCTTTTGTCAGGATGTCAGAGCCGAAAGCACCAACGGTCAGGGGACGCAGCGACCAGGGGCCGGCGCTTTGTCAGGCGGTTGAACAACGTAAGCATCAGTGGTGTCCTTGTACTAGGTTGTTTTCCGTGTCCGATGAGCCAAAGGGTTGCCGGGGTGCGTCAGCGTGGCTGGCCCACAATCGTCTCATCAGGTCGCTCTAGGCGGACGACGGGCGACCTAGTCGTTCTCCCTGGGAGCTCGGGGGGAATGGGCGCCCAGCGGAAGGAGTTCGAGGCGATCCTGGGCTCTCCCGGTTGGTCAAGGCGGACTTTGGGCTTGACGGGCGATAAACGGGCTAAGGAGGAGGGAACCCGCGTCCCACTGACGAGGTTAGGATGTAGAACGCCCACCCTTCGTAAGCTGCGGTGTGACTTCTGCGAAGGCGGGGCTGACTGGCTTGTGTGCCCGGCGAGCTTGGCTAGAAAGTCTGAGTATCACGATCTTTAGGTCGTAACAATGGCCCCCGTCATTCATGCTTGGTTCAATCTGGTACGTCCATCAAGCACTAGATCTAACGGATAATATTAATAAGGAAGTAATAACTCCCAAGAAGTTATAACCATCATGCCATAACCGAAAAACAGTTATAATAATTAATTTAAATTATTAATTTAAATTTTTTCCAACACATTGATCCGAAGAAGCTGTTTGGTGTCACTACGCTTGATGTTGGTAGAGCCAAGGCCTTTTACGCAGCAAAAGCTAAGGTTCCCGTTTCTGGTAATGAGCTTATTTTCTATTCTATTCGGGATTGTTGTATAGTTCTAAGTAGTATGTATCTAAAATTAGCTAATGGAATAATATGCAAAGGTCAACCTGTTGTTGGCGGGCACGCGGGCATTACGATCTTACAGTTATATAAGAGCAATATCCATATCTTACAGTGTATATATATATATATATATCCCAGTCCAAGCTACACTCGGCCTAATTGAAGAGGATCCATGTGTAGCATCAAAGCCCATGAGCTGGGCAAACAGGTATATAATAGCAATATCCATATCTTACAGTGTATATATATATATATATATATATCCCAGTCCAAGCTACACTCGGCCTAATTGAAGAGAATCCATGTGTAGCATCAAAGCAGATGAGCTGGGCAAAGACCCAACATTTGGACCCACCAGCCAATAAATATTGGGGATGCAGTATGATTGAAGCTGACCTGAACACAACCAACCATAGCCAATAATAGTAGTTCAAAATGCTTGAATCATTCTCATGCTCTGTTGAGCACTATGTCAATTCGCGTTTGCATGCTTGGCCTATGGCAAGGATTGTCGTCAGTGTGTTAATAAACTGTTCCTAGAAAACTCGCATGCCTGTGCTGTTAAAAGGGATGCATGTTTAGCTTTCTTAAACATTCTGTGATTTATGACAACCACCTTGAGCCAATACTGATGTTTTTCCCCCCTTTGTCCTCTGGGGCACTAGGTGCAGGAATACATTGACGGCAAAGAAGATTATGCCAACATTCAACTCGACAACCAGCGAAACGAACTCTTTCAGCTCCAGCTTACACTGACCATGCACCTGAAGTGAAGGGTAGAAACTTTGAAAGGCCTGGAAGTTCTCTTTCCAAGCTTCCGTAGATCTTGACCTTCATCATGCTCGGGTTTGCAAGATGCTCTCTCATGGGGTAAGGCAACAAATATTTATTTGCTGCGCTTACTTATCAGGCTCTTATCAAACTATACTCAAAGTTCAAATAGATTCCTAAACAATGTAGTTAGAGGTGGGCATCTGAGAATATCAAGAAATATCGAATAGGGTGACAAATTGTTGTCCCTATATCCCTAGGAGAGGGAAATACTTATTGCAACATAAAATTTCCAGCATGAGTTAAGAAATGATGTGCCTGCTAACATTCCTATTCATTGTGAAACACGAATTGGCAAGCATTTTGACCAGTGGGAGTTCCGATTACAACGATGGAGGCAAGGCTGGAGTCAGTGCCAGATGTGGGTTATGATGTGCTCTCTTCTGTACCTCGTGGAGAGATTTGTTGGTACCACAAACGCCAAGACCTCACTGATGAAGTTCTTGCTGATGGATGAAGTTCTTTCCGATGGATGGTTCGATACAGGTATGATCATCACACCCTTTATGCACAGTCTGCACATTGCTTTAGGCAAGCCAGTCATGAATTTTTGCTTGCCCTTCCACTTGATGTCCCTAGATGCATTTGGTAGCTCATCAGACCATCCTAGTTTCAATGTAGCAAACAGTGAGGACTAACTTTTCAGTTTCTATCTAATGTCAGAGCATCTTTAAGCATTTGCATGATAACGACTAGGGTTCATGCAGGGGAGCATGATAACAACTTGGGTTCATGCAGGGGACATTGGAGAATGGCTGCCAAATGGTGCAATGAAGATCATTAACAGAAAGAAGAACATTTTCAAATTGTCGCAAGGGGGAGAACACTGAGAGTACATATGCTCTATGCTCTCCCATCGCATCGGTACGCAACAAAAAAGCAAATTTATTTGTTCTTATATCGGAATAATGTGCTACTCTTAATATCTTTTTTTCATTGTTATGCCTATAGATTTGGATATCATTTCAAGTGGGAGTGGTCGTTCCGGAAAGAAAGCCACTAGAAAATTGGGTTAGGCGGAGCTCGAGCTTTGTTGTTGGTGATATTTCGATCTTAGTTGCAGTTTCTGTGTTATAATACAGTTTTTAGGAGCATGATCCCACACATTCTTTCGTTCTTGTTTGGATGGTGAATATTAAGAGAGATGTTGCGTTTATTGGATTTGTTTGGATACTATCATATTAATCATCATATTGACGTGAAGATTTTGTGTTTGTTGGATTTGTGTTTATGTTTGTTGGATGGTGAATATTAAGAGAGATGCTGTGTTTATTGGATTTTTGTTTGTTGGATTGTTGGTCTACTGGCATCCAAGCTAAATTACAGCGCTTTGCTTCATCGACTTGTATGTAGAATGGGTATTCGGCTGAAGCTTCCTTGTGAATGCAAACAGTCGTAAGGCTGGGCTGCAATTTCTAGATGGATAGCGTTTATTTAGTACAAGCGTTGTCTATGGTGGACCTTTAACAGTGCTTGTACTAAAGAAGCGTTGTCTATTGGGACCTTAGACAACGCGTGTACTAAACAAGCGATATCTAAGGTCCCAGATAGATAGCGCTTGTTTAGTACAAGCGTTGTCTATGGTGGACCTTTAACATCGCGTGTATTAAATAAGTGCTGTCTATTGGGACCTTTGACAACGCTTAAACTAAACAAGCGATGTCTAATGTCCCAGATAAATAGCGCTTTTTTAATACAAGCGATGTCTATGGTGGACCTTTAACAGCGCTTGTACTAAAGAAGTGATGTCTATTGGGACCTTAGACAGCGCTTGTACTAAACAAGCGCTGTCTAAGGTTCCAGATAGATAGCGCTTGTTTAGTACAAGCGATGTCTATGGTGAACATTTAACAGTGCCTGTACTAAAGAAGCGCTATCTATTGGGCTCTTTGACAGCGCTGGTAAAGCGCTATTAAAACCATCCCCCCTTTAGCAGTGACGAGATAGACAGCACAGAGAATCGATGTTAAAGACCTTATTTAAACGATGTTAAAGGTCTCTTTTGTAGTAATGCATATTGGCACGCTAGGCGACTGATAAACATTGTTCAGGCGTATGTTGGTAGACAAATGCCTGTCTTTTGAACTTCAGTCGCATATACCAAAACTCAAGTATGGAGTCAAGAAATATTGACTTGAGTCTGTGCGGAACATCCGTCTGTTGAAGGATAGCCAGGCACCTGGTGATCACCAGTCGCCTGTCATGCCTTCAACATGTGCCTGTTGGAAGTCCAATAACTCCAATTGAGTTATTGGCATGGGAAACCTGTTGGATTTGATTTCTACGATGATCCTAAGGTTCACGAAGGTGGTAAATGCAAATGCATGAATGAGTGATCATCTAATCAAGGCATTAGACTCAAAAAGAGAAAATCAAGTAATAAAATAATACATGAATTACAATTTGCTTTTCGTAGAGTCTAAGCCTTCAAGCTAGAGTAGCCTTGAAACTCGCCATCATCTTCCAAGCTTTGGCACCTCTTGATGAGCTTCCTTTCATTAAGCTCCAAGCTTTGGCAATACTCCTCTTAATGTCCCTCCTTGCACCAAGCTTATAGTCTCCAAAATGCTATTCTTCAAATGTTAAACATGCAACTAAAACATAGAGGGTCATTAGCAACAACACAATGTTGTGATCATCATCAAAACTATATTGGTCTAAAACGCCAATACCTAACATTCTCCTCCTTTTTGATGATGACATACATTATGTAAAAGATAAATAAATAAAGCACAATGCTAATGAGCTCCCCCTACTTATATGCACCAAATGAAAATAAATAAACCAATAAAGCTTCAAATCAATTGTGACATATAATTATATGCATTACATAAACCATATCTCTATGTTGGATACAACGTATGTTGGATACAACGATCGATAACTTCGTGTTTGATGATAACAAATATGTGTGAATGTTCTAATGTGTGTGCTAAGTTTTTTCAGAAGTAGCACTCTTGTAAATCTTCAAAGTGATGACTAAGTCAATTGATGGAGGAATTGCTATTCACATAGCAAATTGGAATATAGAGAAATTGCTACTCATATAGCAACTTGGAATTGGTCAATTGTGGTTAGCCATGGTGAAATCAATTTGGATTGGTTCAAATCAATTAAAGATATGATTCTATTCCTAATCCCATTAGCATTGCAAATCAAATCACATTCAAATCCCTAATCCTATTTGCATTGCAATTGGAGATGAAATCAAATCTCAATCTCCTAGAATTATTTGATTCTCCCATTACCAAAGAAACTCCCCGCCAATCCTATTTAAACCATATTCCACGATAGAGATGGCAAGCGGCCACCATAAGAAAATTGCAAAGCTTCAAATCCAATCCCATACTTCCTCTAGCCGCAAGCTTGAAAGGCCAAACCCTAAACTCCAATACCAAAGCCGCAAAACATCCCAGCCTTCAAGCTAGACTATCAACTAGCTGCCGCAAGTTTCAAACTCCTCTACAAAGCTATCAAATTCTCAAGCATAATCTATAGCCGCCGCAAGATCAAGGGGAGCCGCACTTTTTGAATTGTGTTTTCAATTACAAGTTCCAATGGAGGCTAAACAAAACGCAGGAGCCGCAATCCTTGACCCTTGCAAACATCCAGCACGCAGGAGCCGCAAGTCATCATCTCGCATCAATGAAGAGGAGATCCTCATCAAGCTTCAACATGCCAAAGCCAAGAGCTCACAAATTCCAAAAGAGCAGCTCGTTACCTCTTGTTCATATTGATTACAATGACCCTTTAATGTTGTTTGTTTTTTGCAGGAAATTGCTAATTGAAGATCACATGTGCAGCCGAATTCTTTGACCCCAAGATTTTTGTACCGCAACATTGAGGGAAGTACCAACATTGAGAGAAGTACCAACTACCGCAATTTTGTATGTCACCCCAAGATTTCTGCTGGCGCAACTTTCAAGCACAATGGGGCCGCAACTTTCAGAGCTACCAAATGCTGCAATAGATCCTAGTGCCAAGCTGCAAGTTGCAAGGGAGATCCAAGTGACACAACTTTTAGAGAGACATGTAGCAACTTGAGTTGCAAAGGAGACGTGAGACGTAACATCTACATCTTACCAGACGAGAGTTGGCCTGTGCTAATTGACGGAGACGACGACGGCTACACAAAACTGAGATTTCTAAACTCTTATTATTCTTTTTGTGTAGTATTGTTTGATCTCTGTAGGGAAAACTTTACCGCTTTTTGTGTGATATTTTGGGATCTTGTCTAGTGGTGTACTAGACAAGTCGGACTTGATGAGTGTCGTCAAGTGAGAGCATATATTAGAATTGACATTGTTGAACACGGTGAGCGGGGTACTGAGCCTGGTGTGTGTAGAGACGTTGGTTCTCTAGCTATTACGATTGTGCCTGTACACTATTAATATAATATTTTCTTTCGGGGGCTAGATGTAGGTCGTGGTGATCGACCGAACAGGGTAAATCTGCTGTGCATCTGTGACTGCTTTTTATTAACTCTGAATTTGCTATAACTGCGTGTGATTGCTCGTGGGTTGCACGAGAATTTTTATTAGACTATTCATGTCACGCCCCGTTTCCCCAGTATGGAAGGCGAGACGCGAAGAGGTCCGCTAAGACTTGAAGCTGTGAAGCTACAGTCTGATAAGCATCGGTGTGTTCATCTATTTGCAGATTCTTGCATTGCAATGAAACAACAACAATAATAATGTAGAACGCGGGCAATTTAACCAACATTCAAAACAACATCCAATTTTTATTCCAAACATCCAGAGATAAGTCATAAAAGAAGTACAAGAGTCTAAAAGAAAGGCCCCAAGCATGGCTGAAACTAAAACATAGATAAGGTGCTACGCATCGAAAAACCTAACAGCAGCAAATAGGAAAACAAACAGCAACTAAGAAAAAGTCTCCAGCTGAGACTAGGATAGGTCTCCAGCCTCGAACTGAACGTCAGCAGAAGCCTCAAGCTCGATGTCAGCAAACTGGTTGTCCTCAGTAACTACCTCAGACTCAAAACCTAACATGCGACACCCAAAGAGAAAAGGGTGCATGTTAGCAAAAGTCCCCAAAAGGTAAAAAGGTATAGACTTTTGTGCAATGAAACATAAGAGGTAATGAATGCAACTTGCAGTTTAAACATGATGACATGGCATAATATTTAATGAATGCAGTAATTTAAAATGAACATAACAGTTAATAATGCATGTCACGTCGTAGCAAAAACCTACTTAACAATATTTCACGATTTCACGAAAAACTAGTAATCATGTTGTAAGGACCGTCTACCTTGCAATACTAACAACAAACACTCTAGGGGGGAATAGAGTAATGGCAATAAATTGTGCAATTAAAATTAAACTTGTAAATGCAGAATTATAAATTCAAGAGCAATTAATCAACACAATCAATCCAAATGCAAACACAAGAATTACCCTGGTTCCCCAAACTTGGGTACGTCCAGCCACACCAATATCCACTATAATTCTCACACAGATAAGTGAATACAATCTCACACAGAGATACCTCACACAGAGGATTTGAATTCTCACACAGAGAAATCCTCACTCTCACACAGAGAGACCTCACACAGAGGATTGAGAATTCTCACACAGAGAAAATCCTTGCTTTCACACAGAAAGACTTAAGCTCTAACACAGAGAGATCTCAACCAACCCTCACACAGAAGGTTATACTCTCACACAGAGAGTAACTAGCTCTCACACAGAAAGCTAGGGTTTCAAGAGAAAAACAAAGTAAAACAAATACTCTTACCTATGCCTTGAGATGAACTTAGTCATAAATGAATGCAAGGCATGGAAGAGGATCTCCAAGTGATGAGATTTGCTAGAATGCACTTGGATGAATTTCCTTGAGCTGGACTTCAATGCATGAAGAAGAATGAGAGCTCTAAAGAAGGAATTGAGGGAGTTTGAGAGTGGCTTATTGATCTCTTGAGATATTCAATAGCATCAAGAAGTATACGACATGGCAGCACACCCAAATATATAGGAACCCTATATCAACCCCCAAAACCCAAGGAAACAGCCAAAGAGTCAATTCTGCAACGGTTAGAAACTGGGCGAAAACGACAGGAAAAGTCGACTGATGATCAAAACATAGTCGACTGATCAACGGCTAGAAAATATCCAACGACTATAATCTGAGCCAGGACAGTCGACTGATGAAGACAGTACAGTCAACTGAAAACAGGACATGCGCCTGTAAATCCTTCAGCAGGAGACTGCTGCAGGAATGGAATAAAACAGAGAGCTGCACTCTTTCTCCAGTTAAGCACACAGGAAACTGATGTCAATAATACAGTCGACTGTCTATTAGCCAGGCGAGTGTAAAACCTTAATCAGGTGTCTGCTGAATAAGATGGAGAAAAGACAGAGAGATGTAGAGATTGCACTTACGCTACTCAGGCGACTGATGACCAATTTACAGGCGACTGTAAATATACAGGTGACTGTAAACTGACCAGTAGTCGACTGTGCGTAAAGCTCAAGTTTGAGTCAATTGAAATGTTGACTTGAGCTGTGCATATCAGGCAACTGTAGAAGGATCTACAGGCGACTGGAAATCACCCAGTCGACTGTGTTTCCTTCAACAGGTGACTGATGGAAAGCCAGAGACTCCAAATGAGTCTTTGGACAAAGTGAACCTATTGGGTTGGATTCTATGATAATCCTAAGGCTCACTAAGATGGTTACATGCATATGCATGAATGAGTAAACCATCTACCAAGGCATTACATTAATCCTAGACTCAAAAGAGAGAGAAAACAATAAAGTAAATTACATGGATTACAATGCTTTCCTTAGAGTCTAAGTCTTCAATCTTGATGCCTTGATTGTTCTCCATCATCTCCAAGCTTTGGCACTCCTTAAGTCCAAGCTTTGGTCCTTCTTCACTTGATGTCCATCCTTGCCCCAAGAGATTAGTCTACAAGAAAGATATTCTTGAAATAAAACTGAGAGGCTAAAACATGAGAGTCATTAGCAACAACATAATGTTGTGATCATCATCAAAATAAGATTGGTATGAAACACCAATACTCAACATTCTCCCCCTTTTTGATGATGACACACATTATGTAAATTACAAAGAATTAAAGCACAATGCTAATGAGCTCCCCCTACTTATATGCACCAATTAAACAATGAGCTACACAAAAGTAAATACTCATTATACCAAATAATATTATGGTGACATATAATAGCCAAGGATTACATAAACCAATTGAGATAGACAATATCATGAAAACATGAAAGGTTTATCTAATTCCATATATCTATCCCTATAGATATATCGCTCCCCATATGCATAAGTATATAACTCTCCCTATATAGTTACATAATGCATATCTCTCTCCCCCTTGACATCGTAAAAAAGGTGGACATCAAATATATCCCCCTTTGTCATCTTCACCAAGATGTGAAAATATGCTAGAAAAGAAAGAGATGTAAGATACCAAATTGAAAATTTTAGTGGGTATCAATTCAGTATCACATGCTCCCCCTAGATCATAGAAATGGTCAACTTTTGACTTCTAGGATCTAATACCAATATTAGAGCCATGGGCCTTAAGTGTATCAAAGCAATAAATATGGAAAAAAAATCAAGCTTCAAATATACACAAAGATAATGCCCAAAAAAATTATACCATGAAACTACTTGGCAATATCTAAGAGGTTTAGTTTGAGACCAAAAATAACCAATTGTAAATAGTGATCTCAAACATCCTCGAAATGAGAGTCAAAATATGTTTTAAAATATTTTAAACATACAACATATAAACTTCCCCATTGACATACACATGGATCAAAAATGCATGCATGTCAATAAAATCCACAAGGTCCCCATTTTCATGAAAACAATAAATTTGAAAATATTTTCAAAATCATGAAACACACACAAACAATTGGTATGCTAAAATAAATATTTAAGCACAATACCCATGCAATATGCATATGTGTGAGGAACCTAAACATTAGGGAACCAAATCCAAGAGGAGTTTGATTTCCTAATGTAATCACATGAGGTGATCACATCCCTAACTAGAGAGTTGATGTAACTATTCCTCTCTTGCACACTAACCTTAATGGGAATCCATAAACACAAGGATTTCCTAGGAAAGGGTTTTGCCTTTGCAAGAGAGATGGATGTGACATGCTTAGGTGTAGAAAATATTTTCATAGCATGCATGAAGTGAGGATTTTGCTTCTTAGCAAAAAATGAAGGATTTTCATTTTTCCTCACCACCTTGTGATTTACATGCTTCTTGTTGGTGTTATTGTTATACAAGAAAGCATGGTGATTCTTCTTGGGTGCTTTAGCAATATTTCTTGTATTTGCACCAAAAAAAGGATTAGAGGTGGGTTTGGTAACCACCTTTGGAGTGTATCCCAAACCTTGTTTATGGTTTTTCGGATGTTGTTTTTCAAGCAAACCGTGGAGTGAATCCCTAGAATAAACAAAGCTTTTGAGATTTTGAGATTCCTCTTCGCATTTCAATGTAATTTGTTGAATGCGAGTTTCTAAGCTAAGGTTTTGAGCTAATAATTTTTCATTAGAAATGCTCAAATCCTTAACTTGAGAGAGAAGTGTGTCTCTCTCACTAGTGTCACAAACATGCAAAGCATCATTGTCATTTACACTAGTAGATTGTAAGGCATGCAACCTACTCATAGTTTTTAAATTTAGCTTTCAATTTACCATATGAGTCAATGCACTTACTTGCCCCATTAGAGACCACATTGAAGCGGTATTCGAGCTCCTCGTAGGATAGCTTCTCCTCCTCAACTTCCTCATCACTTTCCTCCTCGCTAGAGCTTGACAAAGACTCTTCCCCTTTGCCATGAAGCACATTTCCTTGTTAGGGTTGAGCCACGCCTCCACCTCTTCATCGCTTGAACTCGAGGAGATTGATGAAGAATCATCAAAAGCCGCGAAGCACATATGAGCCCGCTCCTTGTCATCCTCTTCTTCATCACTTGATGTGTCCTCATCGAAATCATCAAATGTGCCGACAAGTCCCTTCTTTTGATTCTTGAATTTAGACTTGCCTTTCCAATGCTTCTTCCCTTTCTCTTTGTAATTTTCTTTGTCGGGCTTGGAAGGGCATTCGGTAGAAAGATGACCTTTTCTTCTACAATTGAAACAAATAGAATTGTTAGACTTGGAGGCAAACTTTGACAAAGATTTACATTGCTTGTCCTTGAGGAATGCCTTGATTTGCTTGAATTACTTGGCAAGCTCGATGTAATCATCATCGCTAACAGCTTCTTCTTCTTCTTCTTCACTCGAAACTTCCCGATGGAACTTCTTTCTCCACTTGATTGGCTCCTTCTCGGCATGGAATGCAACCCCCTTTTGCTTCTCGGGCTTCGTTGGTTGAATCTCTTTCTTATGTTGAAGATTTACTTCATATGCCATGAGATTCCCAATGCACTCCTCAATGGTGTATTTGGATAAGTCATTTGACTCCAAAATCCCGTTGGCCTTTGACTCCCATTGTGATATGAGCGAGTCAAGGATCTTCTCCACTCGATCCTCTTGGAAAATCACCTTCCCAAGTCCTTCCAAAGCGTTCACGATTTCTGTGAACCTTGTGAACATCTCTGAGATGTTTTCACCTTCCTACATCTTAAACAACTCATATTTAGATCTAAATACGCATTGTTTAGATTTCTTTACCTTCGAAGTCCCTTCATGAGAAATCTCCAATGTATGCCAAATTTCGTTGGCCGTTTTGCACATGGAGATGCGGTTGAACTCATTTGAAGTGAGGGCGTAATGGAATGCATTCATAGCCCTCGCATTAAATTTGATCGAGTCCTTCTCTGCTTTTGTTCTCGAAGTCGCGGGTGTAGTAGGCTTCTCAAATGGCGACTCTGTGATGTCCCAAAGGTCTTGACCCTCCAAGTAGATCATCATCTTGATCTTCCAACTCAGGTAGTTGGTTCCGTTGAAGAGCAGGGGTCAAACGGTTGATAGACCTTCTTCATGAGACATAATGAAGCGTTGTATGACATCGTTGTTATATGCTTCAACCTCGCTCTGATACCAATTGTAAGGACCGTCTACCTTACAATACTAACAAAAAACACTCTAGAGGGGGAATAGAGTATGACAATAAATTGTGCAATTAAAATTAAACTTGCAAATGCGGAATCATAAATTCAAGAGAAATTAATCAACACAAGCAATCCAAACACAAACACAAGAATTACCCTGGTTCCCCAAACTTGGGTACGTCCAGCCACACCAATATCCACTATAATTCTCACACAGAGAAGTGAATACAATCTCACACAGAGATACCTCACACAGAGGATTTGGATTCTCACACAGAGAAATCCTCACTCTCACACAGAGAGACCTCACACAGAGGATTTAGGATTCTCACACAGAGAAAATCCTTTCTTTCACACAGAAAGACTTAAGCTCTAACACAGAGAGATCTCAACCAACCCTCACACAGAAGGTTATACTCTCACACAGAGAGTAACTAGCTCTCACACAGAAAGCTAGGGTTTCAAGAAAAAAACAAAGTAAAACAAATACTCTTACATATGCCTTGAGATGAACTTAGTCATAAATGAATGCAAAGCATGGAAGAGGATCTCCAAGTGATGAGATTTGCTAGAATACACTTGGATGAATTCCCTTGAGCTGGACTTCAATGCATGAAGAGGAATGAGAGCTCTAAAGAGGGAATTGAGGGAGTTTGAGAGTGGCTTATCGATCTCTTGAGATATTCAATAGCATCAAGAAGTATACGAGATGGCAGCACACCCATATATATAGGAACCCTACATCAAACCCCAAACCCAAGGAAATAGCCAAAGAAGCAATTTTGACACGGCTAGAAACTGGGCGAAAACGACATGAACAGTCCACTGATGATCAAAAGACAGTCGACTGATCAACGGCTAGAAAATATCCAACGGCTATAACTTGAGCCAGGACAGTCGACTGATGAAGACAGTACAGTCGACTGAAAACAGGACAAGCGCCTGTAAATCCTTCAGCAGTCGACTGCTGCAGGGGATGGAATAAAACAGAGAGCTGCACACTTTCTCCAGTTAAGCACACAGGCGACTGATGTCAATAATACAGTCGACTGTCTATTAGTCAGGCGACTGTAAAACCTTAATCAGGCGTCTGCTGAATAAGATGGAGAAAAGACAGAGAGATGCAGAGGTTGCACTTATGCTACTCAGGTGACTGATGACCAATCTACAGTCGACTGTAAATATACAGGCGACTGTAAACTGACCAGTAGTCGACTGTGCGTAAAGCTCAAGTTTGAGTCAATTGAAATGTTGACTTGAGCTGTACATATCAGGCGACTGTAGAAGGATATACAGGCAACTGGAAATCACCCAGTCGATTGTGTTTCCTTCAACAGGTGACTGATGGAAAGCCAGAGACTCCAAATGAGTCTTTGGACAAAGTGAACCTATTGGGTTGGATTCTATGATAATCCTAAGGCTCACTAAGATGGTTAAATGCATATGCATGAATGAGTAAACCATCTACTGTAACGCCCCGCTCCCTGGGATACCCCAGGAAGAAAGTGTTACGAAATGAAAAGGGAATTATGATACGAATAAGTGCAGGTCCACCGTGCACATGCTAGGCAGCACACGTAATGCTCCATAAATAAATACAACACCAAGGGAATCAATGTACAACTAACACCATTCGTTCAACAACATAAAGGAATAGTATGCAACAAGGGATGTCTCATACATGAATAAGAATGGTTACTTACCAAAGAAAAACACCATTCATCTATATTATAATAAAGGTTCAATTACAACTTTACATACAACCTCCCATTATACAACTCATACACCAACTCACATATACAACACCACCCTATCTCTCATCCCAAATACAACCCAACACCCTCACTACCCTAGGACTCCAACTCCATCCCCAAAGATCTCCAAACTGTCAACCACCTGTAAAATAACAACGGGACACGTCACAGCGTGACCCAGTAGGAATATCCAACTCCTTATAGTATGTTGTCTATGCATTATGACATGTTATCAAATGGCATATTTTTCCAACTACTTGTGATACGTTATTCCATGATGTAATGCAAGCATCAATAGATGGCATGACCTAGCATTATGAGATGGAATTGCATTAAACATAAAGCATGGCATGGCAAGACGTGCTATACATAAAGGTAAAATAGCGTTTACCATGGGCAACTACCACAAGCTAACTACAAAATGAACGTGACATGAGGGAAATGTGCAAACTACCAAGAGCAACTACTTCAGCAAGCTAGTAATGAATGCGATGCCATAAGGGGAAAAGAACTACAACATGCCATCAACACAGTGAATGTAACTTAAATACCATGGCAACTACCAAAGTGTCATATAGCATTAAACATGAAGTTACACATGCCATAAGGGAGCAACTACAACAAGTCAACCTTTACACATTGCGTTGAATTTCACAACTTGCTTAGGCATGGTGAAGTAAAAAGAAACGTTCTTCGCATAATGAAAGCATTGAAATACTTAATTAAATTGTTTGGATACTTGGATATTGAATAGGCATATGTGCATGGACCTCACCCGGTAAAGTGGGTGGAATGCTACGACTTCCCGAGACAAGCTCTTACGAAAGAAGCCGTTCATCAACACAACCAACACTGCCAAACCACACCAACACAACTGTCCACCCCATGCGACCTCCCGAGTCTAGCTCTTACAAAAGAGGCCACCCACCACATTAGCAGTCCATCCCATATGACTACTTGGTACCCAAGTTTCCCCCATCCCAGTGTCACCCTCATTTAAGAGGACTTAATCATGTTTGCACTTAAGTCAAGTAATTAACAACAAGCATTTTAAATGTGAATTACCACACCAAAGAATATGAACCACATTAAAATAACATGGGGTGACATGTAGTAGAACGGAAGAACTAAATTAGAACTTGAATCATTGTCAATTCAAAAGACTAGTAACAACATGAATCAATATCCCAAATTCAAAAGACTAGTAACAACATGAATCAATATCCCACCAACATAAACCTTCCAACATAAGCTCCCAATATTTTCCACTATACCATCCCATAAATCATACTCCAAAGCATCACATCATGGGACTTACCCATTCTCCATGAACACCAACTTAGGTGGCTAGCATGCGACCTAGCATTTCCATGCCAACAATACCATGATAACATGAAGCATTTCCATGTAACTTCCTTATCCATTGCCATGAAATTTTTTAAATACAATTCATGCATTCCTTTACCAAGGATTCGACATAAAAGAGCTACTAACTTTAGCTTTACGGCAAGCCAAGAGACTACCAACATAAGTTGTTACATTAGCATACAACATTAGGTACAAAAATTTAGGCCCACCTTGAAAACTACTAATTTTAGGGGGGGGAATGAAAAGCCACTAACTTTAATTACGCTACACCAAAATTGTCACTATCTTCTTTTAAGAATGCAATCTCATTAAGTGTGCCCAAATAAATGCAACTAATTAACAACTTTGGCACCACCCATTTTGGCATGTTACTACAACAACCAATTAGAACCACGGGCTTGGTGATATAACAAATTAACATCAAAATTGACAACTTAGTCACAAGGCATAGGAATGAGGCTAACTTTAATGGAGAAAATCCATAGAGGCATTTTTACAAACACTTGTCATGCATGATCATTCTTGCCACAAAATGAAACCTTTAATAGCAATTTCAACTCTATTAGCATCAACACAACTAACAACAACAATTAAGTATTAAAGACAACATCTTTACAACCTTACACAAAATGGCATAATGACAAATCTATTTTCAACAATAAAAAATAACAACAACAATTTTCATTAGCAACTATCATGACAACATATCATAAGATAATGCAACATTGACTAACACCTAACACCATGGCATGAAACTCCTTATCATGAAATAAAGATGACATTTTTATAATGCAAGAGTTACCAAAATAACACAAGAGCAACTTACTACAAGTAGTTAGAAATCCTACCAAATAAGGGTGAAGTCTTCATTGCTTTTAAATCCTCCCATTAAATCATGAATCCTCCCTTAAAAGCCTTCTTTCCTTATCTTCCCTTTCCTCTTTCTCTTGGATTTCCTTTTTCTTTCTCCTCTTTATTTCCTTCCTTCCTTCCTTTCTTTCCTTTCTTTCTCCTCTCTTTTTCTCTCTAAAGAGGAATTCGGCCAAGCATGAACAAATGAGGGAGAGAGAAAGATGGATGACAACTTAAATGAAAAAGAAAAGAAATAATATAAAGAAGAGGAGAATGAGACATGGCTTCATTTAATGAAGCATGGTTCAAAGTGATGGATGAAAAGAAAACAAATAAAATCTCCTTTTCTAGAACCCTTTCAATTTACAAGAATGCCACTCTCTACAAGCTTCATCTTACTCTACACACAACCCAAATCTAATTACTAGTATGCCATCCCTACACATGACTTGCTACAACACACCCATTCCCTACAACTTAATTACATAAAAATGCCATTCTCAAATACCCCTCACTCTTCTCTCTTCCAAGCCCAACCACAAGGCCCAACACCTTACTAACATTAATCTACTAGGCCCAATCAAAATTATAATAATAATAATCAACATCCAATAACAACAACAATAATAACATCCCCAACAATAATAACAATACTACTAATAATAACAACACCAACACCAACAACAATATTCTTAATAATGCTACCCTTAATAAACATTACTAATACTCCCAATATTAATACTATCAACAACCAATATTAATACCAATACCACCAATATTAACACTTCTATTAATATTTACAACAACATTACTATTAATAAACATAATAATAGCACCATGATACTATAATTTATAATACATCACTACCAATACACAAGGCCATTCAATAATACTTAGTACTAACAACAATAAGAAATACATCCACTATTAGCACTAAGTACTAATACTCCATGTACTAACTTATAAACCAATATTCATAATTAACAACACCACACCAATACTTATACATCAACACCATAATAACACCAATATTCATACATTCATATATTCACCACGCAACTTTAATCCAATATACATATACTTCCATATGTAACACATATAACATATACATTCATACACAAGGACTTCTACACTCATTACATATATTCAACCATATATAGATATCATTCACACCATTTCATACACTCTACTACATACTTCTCACATCATACGCATATCCAGTCACACAATTATAGTATAGCATACATAGGGCATTACATCTACTAAGGCATTACATTAATCCTAGACTCAAAAGAGAGAGAAAGCAATAAAGTAAATTACATGGATTACAATGCTTTCCTTAGAGTATAAGTCTTCAATCTTGATTCCTTGATTGCTCTCCATCATCTCCAAGCTTTGGCACTCCTTGAGTCCAAGCTTTGGTCCTTCTTCACTTGATGTCCATCCTTGCACCAAGAGATTAGTCTCCAAGAAAGATATTCTTGAAATAAAACTGAGAGGCTAAACATGAGAGTCATTAGCAACAACATAATGTTGTGATCATCATCAAAATAAGATTGGTATGAAACACCAATACTCAACACATATCGTGCCCAGGGTTTACGCCTTTTAGATGAAGTTGCTGTACAGACACACTTCTACGCTGAGTGATCGCTTAACCCTACACCTCCATGTGTGTTTGAACTGGCGCTCAGCTTCTGGATCACGAGCCAGGAATTGTTCTTATGGCATAGGGTTGACCTAGCTTTTACATGCTATAGAAGTCAGAATCCTACTCGCCGCAGCTTATGATTCATTGTAGCGTGTGCTATGCATTCATGACAAGACAATCAAACGCATGAAATGACATGTGATATGCAACATTGATAGTATGAAAAGCAGTTATTGAATGCGTATAGTACATGGCATGGCAAGAGTGTCGGATCTAGCTTCGTTGTCAAGCTAGATCAAGCATTGGTGTTGGATCTAGCTTCGTTGTCAAGCTAGATCAACCATGGTGTCTAGGCGACTATCATTTCACCGCCTAGCCTCTTTTACACAAAAACTCAGAATAGCCTAAACATGGCTTAACAATAACCGAGCAAGTTCCACTTGACTCAAATAACGTGTCGCAAATCTCAGATCAACGGAGTCCAGAAACTTCCTATGTGATCAAACCAATATCCAACCTACAGTCCCATATTAATTAAGTTCAATTAGTTATTTATCCAAAGCAAAGGAAATTTACGGTTTTTAATCTTGTTAAACATGCGAGTGTGCAGGTTCCTACAGATCAGGGGCTTACCTTAATACGACGTGAAAGCTACACTGACATCGGGTAGCAACTTCAGGGGTTGGATTCCCACAGCGAGCAAAGTACGGCGTCGGCTTGCGGCGAAGATGACCACAGGACAACGACAAGGAGGAGATGAACGACAGGGGGACTACTATGGGGTCGCGTGGAGGGGAGAGAGAAGTTGCGGCCTGTTGTTGGGTGGCCGGCGATGGCTTCAAGGGAGAGGGCCGGCGGTTTGGGAAGGCCTGGAGAGTGGGCAGTTGGTGGAGGCCGCGACAACGGGAAGGAGGGGGCTGGTCGGTGGCAAAAGGAGGAGGGTGCGGCTGTTTTCGGGGATGAAGGGGGTGTTGTGCGAGGGGAGCCGGTGGGATAAGGGGAGATGGCCGGATGTGCTGTCGGCCTAGGGTGGTTCGAGAGGAGGTCCGGCAGGTGGGGGTGACTGCGGCAAGGGGAAAGAGGGGAGGCTTGCGTGCGGGTCTAGGGTATGCGTGAGTTTTTTGATGGCGGCTGGGTTTAGTGTAAACCCTAGGCTAGATGCTAACGTTTTAATGAGGGAAGAGTTTCTAAATAGGGGTAGAAAGAGGTGGACTTAAGGGTTGATTGGAGAGAGTGTGTGAGAGGGGGAAAGTAGAACTAGTGTGGCCAATAGACTAGGAAGATATTAGATATGATACGTATGATATCGTAGAGATTTGATTAGATTATTTAATTAAGATTTGAATTAGGGATAAGTCTAGAGCTAATTATAGATTAAAAGTAATTAGGGTGAAAGGTCAGTCTAACGGTGTCCGAAAAATACAAGAAAAATATCAAGACGACCGTGTCGACGAGAGGATCGAGACTACGATGATCGGTCATGTGCTAGGTTCACGCAAAACGATACTAAAAATAAAAAGTCAAACATCGAAGTCTAAAAGTTTGGACTAAAAGTTAGGACACCTCTTCATTCAAAGCTGATTTGTGGAAGAATGACCCGTGAAATGACATTCATAAAAAATTCTACAAATAACTACTCTCTCCGATGGTCACAACGATATATAACTTCGCACGTTTGGGATAAAAGAGGAGATCACAATAAATACACGTACGGAAAAGAAAGTACGCACAGAGAGATTCAAGGCTGATTATTAGAGATATTTGAGAAATCGAGTCATTAAAGGCTTCAGAAAGTACGCACAGGATATTCAAGGCTGATTATTAGAGATATTTGAGAATCAAAGAAAAGCAAATAAACTCCATTCTAAAGCTTTCTCTCCTCACTTGAATCTCTCCCTCACTCTTATTTCCAAAGAGAGATTCATTCATTGTGAGCCTTCCAAGCCAAGGAGCTTGAATCAAGGTCACCAACTCCACCCTAGGATTCCATTGCTGGTCAACATCTTGGAGCTAGGGTTTGGTGCCTTCTTCTTCCTCAAAATCCCTCTTTGCCCTAATTTGTAAGTATACTCAAGGCATAGGATTTTGTGGTAAGTATTTCTTTATTTCATCGTATTTGATATTTAAGATTGTCTCTCGGTTGTGAGAGTGAGAGTGATCCCAGGTTGTGGGAGTCACATTTACATTGTGTATGATTTGGTCTTGTGAAGGTTTTTCACAAGAATTTCAAAGTGTAAAATCTTGAGTTAGGGTTTCTAACTCAAGTATCCGGAGGGGATCCGGGTGGTTGGGACGTAGGATCACCGGGAACAAGTCGGGGAGACTTGGGTGGATCCGAACCTGTTACATACTTTGTTTGCGTTTGTTAATTCTTGTTGATTGTTGTTTATTCCGCATTGTCGTTTGTTTCTTGCAAAATAATTAGGAATAACTATCTTGATTATTTTAAAGTACTATTCATCCCCCCTCTAGTACATGTGCATTAGCTTCGCAGGGCACTACACTATGTTCGTGAAAAATGATCCTAAAAATAAAAAGTCAAATGTCGAAGTCTAAAAGTTAGGACTAAAAGTTAGGACACCCCTTCATTCAAAGCTGATTTGTGGAAGAATGACTCATGAAATGACGTTCATAAAAAATTCCACAAATAACTACTCTCTCCGAGGGTCACAACGATATATAACTTCGTGCGTTTGGGATACAAGAGGAGGTCACAATAAATATGCGTACGGAAAAGAAAGTACGCACAGAAAAACACACGATCGAAAAGTGACCGTGACAATTCACCCCCCCCCCCCCCCGGATTAGACCCAGATCCAACACTCTCCCTGCATATATGATTTACATAATCTATATCTCTCTTTCTCTTGTCATTGTCAAAAAGGTGGACACAACATACAAGAAATAATTCTTGTGATTGATTCCCTTTAAAAAGTGACAAAACCCAAGAGATTAAGAGATGTTTGATACCTAATATGAAATCTTAAGTGTGTATCAGTCACTATCCAATGCTCTCCCTAGATCATAGAAAGGGTCAAAGTGTTGACTCATATGATCTAATACCAATTAATTGGAGCCATGGGCCATAATTGTGTCAAATGCATTGATATAGAAAAATCAAGCATCAATGATACAACTGACATTGCCAAGAGAATATAGCATGAACAAAGTTGGCAACATCAATGGGTTGAGTTTGAGACCCCAAAACCAAATGTAGTTAATGATATCAAATAACCCAAAATGAGAGTTAAAATATGTTTTAAAATAATTTTAAACATACATAACATACTAACTCCCCCATTGTCATACATATGGATCAACAAATGCATGTATGACAATAAAATCCCCAAGGTCCCATTTTCATGAAAAATAGTTTAAAAATATTTTCAAAATCATGAAAAATTACACATAATCAATGGGTGTGCTAAGATAAGAAGTATAAGCATAATACCCATACAATATGCACATGTGTGAGAGACCTATACATTAGTGAACCAAACCCAAGAAGAGTTGGATTTCCTAACATAATCACATGAGGTGATCACATCCCTAACTAAAGAGTTGCTATATCTATTCCTCTTGCACACTAACTCTAGTGGGAATCCAAAGACTTAAGGATTTCCTAGGAAATGTTTTTGCTTTGCAAGAGGGATGGATGTGGCATGCATAGGTGTAGAAGAATGGTTCTTGGCACGCATAAAGTGAGTGGCTTGCTTCTTAGTAAAAATGAAGAATATTCATTCTCCCTCATCACCTTGTAATTTACATGCTTCTTGTGAGTGTTATTTTTATACAAGAAAGCATGGTGATTCTTCTTAGGTGCTTTAGCAATATGTCTTAATTTTGCACCAAAAGAAGAAATAGAGGTTGATTTGGGTACCACATTTTGAGTATAACCCAATCCCCCTCTATGATTTGTTGGATGTTGTTTTTCCAACAAATCGTGGAGTGAATCCCTAGAATGCACAAAGCTAATGAGCTTTTGGGATACCTCTTCACATTTCAACGTAAGTTGTTGAATTCGAGATTCTAAGCTAAGATTTTGAGCTACTAATTTTTCATTTGAAATGCTCAATTTCTTTACTTTAGAGAGAAGTGTGTCTCTCTCACTAATGTCACAAATATGCAAAGCATTATTATTTACACTAGTAGATTTTAATTCATCCAACATACTCTTAGCATCAACAAATTTTGATTTTAATTTAGAGTAAGCTTTAATGAATTTACTTACCCCTTTGGATAGCACTTCATTGCGATGTTCAAGCTCCTCATATGATAGCTTTGGCTCCTCCTCGTCTTAATCATCCTCATTTTTGCATTCCTCCTCGCTAGAGCTTGATGAAGAATCTCCATTGTCCATGAAGCACACTTCTTCATAGGATTTGAGCCAAGCCGCCACCTCTTCATCACTAGAGCTTGAAGAGAGATCATCGAATGTCGTGAACCACATGTGGACTTGCTCCTTATCAGCTTCATCATCATCATTTGATGTATCCTCACTTGAGTCATCAAATGTGCCAACAATACCCTTCTTCATGTTCTTGTATTTGGAGTCGCCTTTCCAAATTTTCTTCTCGTTCCCTTTGTAAGATGGTTTGGAAGGGCAATCGGTAGAGATATGACCTTTACTATTGCAATTGAAACATGTAGGAGTCTTGTTAGATATAGAGACAAACTTTGATGAAGAGTTATCTTGCTTGCCCTTTAAGAATGCGTTGAGTTGCTTTACAAGCTCCATGATATCATCATCACTCGTCATATCCTCTCCATCTTATTCACTTGAAGCTTCTCGATGGAATTTCTTTCTCCATTTGATTGGCTCCTTCGCAGCATGAAATGCAATCCCATTTTGCTTCTCTGGTCTCTCGGACTTGGATTGTTGAATCTCCTTCATAGGTTGACGCTTTACTTCATACGCCATGAGATTCCTAATGCACTCCTCAATGGTGTATTTGAACATGTCATTTGACTCCACAATACCGTTGGCATTTGACTCACATTGAGGCGTAAGAGAGTCAAGGATTCTTCTCCACTTGATCATCATGAGAAATCACCTTCCCAAGTCCTTCCAAAGCCTTCACGATTTCCATGAACCTTGTGAACATTTTCAAGATGGTGTCTCCTTCCTGCATCTTAAACATTTCATATTTAGATCTAAACACACTTCGTTTAGATTTCTTTACCTTTGAAGTTCCATCATTAGTAATCTCTAATGTATGCAAAATCTCGTTGGCCGATTTGCACATGGAGATGCAGTTGAACTAATTATGGATGATGGCACAATGGAATGCGTTCATTGTCCTCGCATTGGATTTGATCACATCCTTCTTCGCCTTTGTCCTTGTAGCCGAAGTTGTAGTAGGCTTCATAAACAGAGACTCTGTGACGTCCCATAGTTCTTGACCCTCCAAGTAGATCATCATCTTGATATTTCAACTTGGATAGTTTGTTCCGTTGATGAGCAGGGGTCGAACGGTTGATAGACATTCTTCTTGAGACAAAGATGAAGAGTTGAATGTCATAGTTGTTTGACTGCTTCAACCTTACTCTGATACCAATTGTCAGGATCAACTACCTTGCAATACCTAACAACACACACTGGGGGTGAATAGTGTAATGGCAATAATTGTGTAATTAAAAATTAAACTGGCAAATGCAGAATTGTAAGTGCAAGAGAAGATTAATCAACACAATTAATCAAACGCAAACACAAATGATTTTACCCTGGTACCCCAACTTGGGTACATCCAGCCACACCAAATATTCACTATTATCCTACACAAGGTAGTGAATACATTACCTACACAAGGGATACACTACACAAGGGATTTTGTCCTACAAAAGGACACACCAAACCGAACACAAGGGTTAGTCCTACACAAGGACGAAAACTCCCACAAAGGGAGAAACTAACACTCACAAAGGGAGTTAGGGTTTCAATGACAAAGATGAAATAAATAGACTCTTACATATGCCTTGATGAGATGAACTTACTCAATAATGAATGCAATGCATGAAAGAGAATCTCCAAGTGTTGAGATGTGCTTTGATTGCACTTGGAGGATTTCCCTTGAGCTAGCTTCAATGCATGAAGAGGATAAGGCTCAAATGTGGGAAATGAGAGAAATAGGAGTGGATAATTGATTCACTATGATATTCAATGTTAACCAAGAGTTCTAATAGAACTAAGCCATCTCTTATATATATGAAGCCAAGAAAACACAATAAAACCAAGAAAAAAGCCAAAAGAAAGAATTCTGCAACGGCTAGATTATCGCTTAAAACGTCATGTACAGGCGACTGACGAGAAAGAAGCAAGCACTTGGTCTAATGGCTAGATTTTTCCAATGGTTACAATCTGAGCCAGGACATGTGACTGTAGAAGACTACACAGGTGCATGTACCACAGTGTAGGCGCTTGTAAAGGCTTCAGCAGGCGACTGTCACACAGGATGGATATGAGCAGAGAAAAGACAACTTGTGCACTTGTGCATTCAAGCGACTGATGAACAATGTCCTGGTGCCTGATGGTTGACAGGTGCCTGACAAATATATTTCAGTCGACTGACACACAAGATGAATAGGAGCTCAAAATGATAAGTTACGCACATTGACACACTAGGCGACTGATGAACAATGTTCAGGCGCCTATTGGTAGATAGGCGCTTGTCTTTTGTACTTCCGTCACCTGTACCAAAACTCAAGTATGGAGTCAAGAAATATTGACTTGAGTCTATGCAGAACAACCGTCTATTGAAGGATGGCCATGCGCCTGGTGATCACCAGTCGCCTGTCATGCCTTCAACAGGTGCCTGTTGGAAGTCCAATAACTCCAATTGAGTTATTGACATGGGAAACCTATTGGATTTGATTTCTATGATGATCTTAAGGTTCACTAAGATGGTAAATACAAATGCATGAATGAGTGACCATCTAATCAAGGCATTACAAAGTCCTAGACTCAAAAAGAGACAATCAAGTAATAAAATAATACATGGATTACAAGTTGCTTCTCCTAGAGTCTAAGCCTTCAAGCTAGAGTAGCATTGAAACTCCCCATCATCTTCTAAGCTTTGACACCTCTTGATGAGCTTTCTTTCATCAAGCTCCAAGCTTTGGCAATGCTTCTCTTGATGTCCATCCTTGCACCAAGCTTATAGTCTCCAAAATGATATTCTTCAAATGTTAAACATGAGACTAAAACATAGAGAGCCATTAGCAATAACATAATGTTGTGATCATCATCAAAACTATATTGGTCTAAAAAGCCAATACCTAACAGTAGAAAGGCGTTGGAGACATCTAATTGCCTGATAGGCCAACCAAAGTGGAGAGCAAGAGTGATGAGTAGGTGGATGGAGCCATGTTTTGCCACCGGACAGAATGTCTCGGCATAATCAACCACTTCCTTCTAATGGAATCCCTTGGCTACAAGTCGAGCTTTGTACCGAGCATTGGAGCTGTCGGCATTCTGCTTAATTCGGTACACCCATTTGTTGCCAATGACATTGGTTGAGGGATGAGGGGGGAACAAAATCCCACGTTTCTTGCTAGCGAAGAGCATTATATTCCTCTTGCTTTACAACGACCCGTTCTGGTGTTTTTGCAGCCGATTTATGAGAGAGTAGCTCTTCAGTAGAGATATGATTGTGAAGATTTAGTGGTTGTTGGGATTTGGTGATGTCGACCTTGGAGCGGGTTATCATAGGATGAGTCGGTGATGGTTGATCTGTTGAGGCTGGCACGGCAGGGTTGGTCGCGAGTAGTGGAAGATAGTCGCCAGGGTGAGAGGTCGGATGATGAGTCCCCAAGGTATGATTGGTAGGTTGAGCAGGTGAGGGAAGATTGGTCAGCATATGCAGAGAATAGGTCGGGTGGGATAAAGGTGTGGTCGAGTAGGATGGGTTTTGGCTCAGAAGCATTGAAGGATTGCTCGATGTAGGGAGTAGGACGGGGAAAGGATGAGCAGTAAGTGGATTTTGTGGGTTTTGTTAGTTTTGACTCGGATTATGGCTCGGGGAGCTTGGTGGGATAGAATAGGCCAGGAGAGACGATAAATGAGTCGATGGACTTATGGAATGACTTAGAGAGTTTGGGGTAATATGAGTATTACTATGTGTTGATGGGTTTTCGAAGAGGGAAAGATCATCTCCTCGAACTGTAAATGTCGACTATTGTATACCTTTTGTGTGAAGAGGTCCATGCATTTGTAAGCCTTCACATGGTCAGCATATCCAAGGAATACATAGGGTTGTGAGCGAGCTTCAAGTTTGTTGTGCTCATATGGCCGAAGACATGGATAACAAAGGCAGTCGAAGGTTCGAAGCCATTTGTAATCAGGTAGTTTTTGATGGAGAATCTCAAATGGCGACTTGTTGTTGAGAGTGGCTGATGGAAGCCTGTTGATGAGGAACACTGCCATCTTTGCCGCATCAGACCAGTATTTCTTTGTCATGGAATCAGTTAAGAGAAGAGCAACTGTTGTATTGATGATGTATCGATGTGTTCTTTCAGCGACACCATTCTGTTCTGGTGTGTATGGGGCTGAAGTTTGATGTATGATCCCAAGTTGGCGAAAGAGGGAGGAAAATTGATGATTGCAAAATTCTCCCAGCCATCGGATTGGAAAATTTTTATGTTTGCATTAAACTGCCGTTCAACCATGGTTTGAAAGGTCTGATAGGCAACAAACACATCAGATTTTTGATATAGATGATATAGCCAAAGTGACAAGAGTAATCGTCAATGAAACTGATATAATAACGGAAACCTTTATTAGACAGAACAGGAGACGTGCCCCATACATCAGAATTAACTAAAGAAAGAGGAGAATCTGCTCTGGATTTAGACAAAGAAAATGGTAATTTGTGACTTTTGCTCATGGCACATTGAGAGCAAGTTTTATATGATGACAGCTTTATCGACAAATTCGAGGCGACTCTGGATACGGTAGGAGGAGCTGGATGACCAAGGTGGGCATGCTAGAGAGAACTTAAACAACTTGAAGTAGAGATGGAGATAGGGTTGGAGAGAAGCGGGTAGATACCATGCCTACTCGGACCTTGAAGAATGGTTCGACTAGCATCCTGTAAAATAAAATCAGAGGATGAGAATTGCTAATGCAAGTATTGTCGCGCGTAAACCTGTACACGGAGAGCAGATTCTTGGAAATTTTGGGTGCATGTAGAACATCGTTGAGATATAGGGTAGAAGTTAGAGAATGTAGAGAGGATGATCAAATGTTGGTAATTTTGCACTTGAACTAGTAAGATGGGGAGCACGCGATGCATGGAGGAATTGACACACCTGATTAACGGCGAACGATATGTCGGGTCAGGTAAAAATAAAGATTTGAGGGGTTGGTACCGACACCTATGGCGGCAGCGCACCGTCTCTAGGCGACGGTGGGTTACTGGCGACAATGGGCCGCTGACGATATGGTTTTTTTTGTTTAGCCACTACCTTTGGAAGCGTCATACTACCGCATTGTGGCGGCAGTAGAGGGTTGGGGGGTTGTCACCACCTGTGGCGGCGACGCACCACCGCTAGGGCGGCAGTGGGCTGCCGGCAGCTAGGGGCCAACAGCAAGAAGGGATTTTTAAAAAAAATTGTGTAAAACTCTAGTTAGAGTTTGACGCCGCCGTTGGCGGTGGCGTGCCACTGTCTCTAGGGTAGCGACGGGGCAAAGTTGGGGTATGGGGGGAGGGCTAGGGGCTACCGTCGATGTGGGTGCCGCCGACGTGCCGTAATATATTGGTTTTTTTATTTTTAGGGTTTCGGCATTTGGGGCCGCCGCCCAAGGGTCAGTGGCCAAAAGCCGTCGTCCTTCCCGAAAACGTATGTTTTTATTTTTGTTCGATCTTGGGTATTCCATATCATGATCATAATAAAAACGCTGAGTTTTTGGTATACCGCAAGGTCGAAAAAGACGACGAGCATGTGGGATGGTCGTTGTTCTTGCACGAGCAATTCACTGTCGTCCTTTAGAGCTTTCGCAATATCCCAACCTTATTTCTTAGGAAAAGCGTGCAGATAACGTGTTGTGAATGTATTTTCTGGAGAAGACCCCAGTCCTTTATTTTTATGGGATGGAAAAAGTTCATACAATGGTAAGATACAATATTTGAATAAAATACAAACTACTTATTTATCTCTCAAGACAATGTATTCATAACATATCGATATTTTTTGGCCTTCTTTTTTACAATTATTTACATATTGGATGTACATCTTACTTTTTGGAGGCTTTTTATGAATAACATAGAAAGAGGTATTATAGAAAGAAGAGTCTCTTTAATTTTTTTCAAATTTTGTTCTTTTGGCTTTTTTTTATTTTTCCAAAAATCACAAAAAGACATCAAGAGAAGGAGAGAGGAAAATAATAGATTTTATTTACTTCAAAATTTAAAAAACAAGCAAAAACAACTAGATGACAAAATTACCCATGTTGGGAGAAGGTAGAGGGATAAGCTATTTGCTTGTAAATGTAATACGGGTTAATTTTATTTTTTATTTCATGATTATAGGTGGTTTTAAAAACAGAAATAAAAAATTGCATGGTCTAAGACTAAGACAAAAGAGATTCAGTAACCCACAATAACATGTTGTAAAGCTTTAGGGTGTGTTTGGATTGAGAGAAAATGTATAAAAGAAAAGTGAAATGAAAAAGAAAAAGAAAGAAAAAGAAAAAGAAAAAGAAATGAGATTCTTTCTCATGTTTGGTTACCAAAGAAAAATTTGAAGAAAGTTGAAAGGAAAATAAGGAAATTTCTTCCATTATGTTATTATTAATTCAAAATATAAAAAAATTTAAGAGGTGTTTTTGTTAAATAATTTAAGAGGTGTATTTGCTAACTTTATAAATAATTTGCTTAAAAATTTTAATAGGTACTTTCAAGCAAATAAATTAAAATTTTGTTAGTTTTTCGGAATAATTCAGAAAGTTAGTAAATAATTTACGAATTGTAACGAATAATTCTCTAACCCTACAAATATCATGATTCATAAATAATTTGATATTAAATAGTGTATAAATAATTTACAAATTATATAAAAACGTTGAAAATAATTTGCAATCTATTAGAAGATATTTTCCAAGCAAAACACAAAAATTACACGAATTTTTCACGAATTTTTCACTGATTTTTCGAATAAGTTTATGAATAAAAATATATTAAATATTCATGATTTTCAAAAGAAAATTTCCGAATTATTAACATACTATTTTGAAAAATTCAGGAAAAATTCGTGAATTTTGAATAATTTACGAATTTTAAATAATTCATGTGTAAAATTTTGATAATGATTTGTGATTTTTCGAAAAAATCATTCATAATTTTTTGAAAAATTCATTCATAGTTTTTGAAAAACTTCATGAATTATCTTGAATTCATTAAAAATAACAACTAATTATATTTGTTAAAAAACACAAATGCATGAATGTGAGAATAGTTAGTTTTACCTTCTTTTCTCTCATTTTCCTTGGGTCAAGAGGAGGAAAACTTGAAAGAAAAGTTTTACTATTTATTTTCCACTCTTTTCCCTCATTTTCTTTTTCTTTTCACTTTTCTTTTAAGCCAAACAATGGAAAATCATTTTCCTTCTTAATTTCTTTCCCTTTCTTTCCTTTTCCCACTAACCAAACTTGAGCTAAGGTTCAACAGCGAAACATTCATTAACAATATGTAAACCGATATTTGTTTCATTAATGCCTGCATTCAATCAAACTTTTAAAGGTTTAAATAATGCCTGCATCCAAATGGTCACACCGCTGTTGTTAACAGACTACCATCGCATAATGTGCTGGAAGATGTACTCCCACAAGCATTGGAAAAATGCAGCTGGTCACCACTTGTATATAACTTAACATCACCACGGCATTGTCACTTGTGAACAATCAATACATGTCTGAGATAAAAATAGATTTTTTTAAATAAAAAAAATTAAGGAAGAAAGCAAACAGGGCAACTCTATTGATTAACCTTCTGGATTATCGTCATCTTCCGAATCGCTGTCTGCAACACCGAGTAAAGTGTTGAGAATTGGATGGTTCCATCTCCTCAGGGTTCTTAAATGATTGAACCTCTCCCTAAAACTATGCCAGCCCGAGGACTCACTGGCCTCAAGAGATGCACCGTCGGTCCTCTTTTCTGGGAAATATTTTAAGGTTGGGATCCCAGAAGCTTCGTCGATGTCAGTCTCAAATACTGGGGAGAGCGGGCGTCCAACCACTTGAACATGGCACACGCTGTAAACATGCAAAAAAGATAGACCCATATTGAGTTGAAGCGTTTAGTGACAAGTTTTGTAGCAGAAACATGCTTCGGAATGAATTACCCTAAACCTGAATAATCTTTAACCGTTCAACAAAAATTAAGGACCGTGCAAAGGAAGAGATGATGCTAAACGAAGCAATGGCCTGAAGACCACTGCTTCCCTTGTAGGTCGACGAAGAACAAACAAACAAGAAAGTTTATTCCAACACCATAGAGACTATATGATCAATGTTACCCATGAAGCACTACCATCTACCAACTAGGAAGCTGCATGTGGGTATACTTCACGTTGGTCCAAGCATTCGCCGCTCCAATGTGAATGTGCAGGTTCTAGTTCAATGCCATATTAAGGCCTGACCACATGCGTTCAAACACCGCATGCACCAATAGAAAAGAGGAGAGATGATGCCATTTCCCCATACCATTTGGTCGTTATTAAACAACTTAGGTTTTCCGCTCCAAGAAATATTAAAGAAAGCTCATGTGTCACAAGGCATGAGAAAAGTTTAAAGCATAATAACCGGAACAATTAGTATAAATGGCCAAGTTTTTAAGGCTCACCATATATAATATAAATGATCCATTTCTTGTATCTGAACCCGACCCAGAAGCTCGATTTGTAATATCCCACCAATGCAAATGACAGGGCGTGGAAGCTTGAAACATTGCAACTCATTTAGCTGAAGAAGAACAAAATTTTATAGGCTGTTCAGATATGAAGAAAATCAATTTTGTAAAGCTGGTCCAATTATACAATTGAAGGATTAAACAAACATCGCCCTCCAAAACAGTTCTAATTTCAAATCTTAGAATAGGGCAGCCAGATATTAAGCGGGAAAATGAATGCTTCCATGCAATATTGTTAGATTGAAATATTCAACTTACAAAACATTTTTGGGTTCGGCACATATTTTCATGAAATGCTCCGGTGCCGATTTTACAGTTTTCACATTCACCGCAAGTTCAAGAAAAAATAGTAAGTTCATCATTTTAGTGTTGGAATTCCATAATTCCGTATCTCTACTCCATATGGTTTTGATATGACAAACATATTATTGTTACTAACTCCTTCTGTGTGCAGATAACTGGCTACTCAACATTCACATCTTGAACATAATCACTTGTTACTACCTCGTGCACAAAGGCTTCTCAAATTCAGATGTAGTCATATCTACGGCTTTTACGTAATCAATGTTTTTTTCATTTTATAGATTTTTTTTAGCCTGATGATGACTTATCTTAGATGACTAAGGTCTCTCCTAGCACTTATCTACAATCTAGTCTTTTCAGAATCCTAAAATTCCTTTTTTAGAAATTAGTCTACCAATGCAAATTTGGTAGCAGACTATTTTTTTCTTTTCGAATTTGACTTTGAAATTTGTTGATCATATCCCTCTTCATATCAGTTCCACGTCAGTAACCACAAACGATCGAATTTTGTCATTTCAAAATTACTCGACCAACAAAAATTATTAGCCGACCAATTTCGTTTTTGACCGTTTTTGCAACTGGTTTGTTCTATCCGTTAGAAACGGTTTTTGTCTGTTAGAATGTGAACGTTGTAACTTCCTTTCAGGCCTATAAATATATGGGCACCCCTTCTCTTCCATTGACTTCATTTTCCAACATTCTTCTTTAGAAATTAAACTTTATCTTCTTCAAGAGAAAGTCATGCCATTGTTTTCATTTGAAGAAGAAAAATTCTGATATTTTCTTCATTTGAAAACTGAAATATTCAAGAGTGTTTCTTCCATTCCAAATATAAAAATCTTGAACTTTCATTTACACCTTTCTTTTGAATTCTATTTGAAATTCACATCATGGCTTTAGGTGATGTTTCATACTTTACTTTGTAAGTTGAATCTCTTAGTATGGAAATTGTACACAATTTGGGACACTAAGAGTGTTGTCATTTTTGTAAATTGGTGCTTGTGTGGCAAGTGTTATAGTGAATTGAAAATCTCTACATGGTAGAGGATTGGACGTAGGATCACAAGGGTCCGAACCAGGATAAATCTTGATGTTTGCATTTGCTATTCTCTGGATTGTATTTATTTACTTCCGCATTCTTATTGCATTTTTATTAACTTTTAAATTTACAATTTCGTCGTGATATACAATATTCACCCCTAATGTATTTGTTGTGCCAGGAGTTCTTACATTTGGTATCAAAGCCACATGGTTAAGATGACATACAACTATTTGACGAACAATTCAACTTCTTCGTCACAACTTCCAGAATAGCACTCTACCACAAGGCCTCCACTATTCAATAGCTCCAATTACTTCTATTGGAAGACAAGGATGGCGATCTATCATCAAAGCATTGACTACGAACTTTAAAACATGTTGAAAACTCAATACTAGAAGCCTACAACTCCTCATACCCAATGGACCGCAGTTGACAAATCCGTTGCAACTCACAACCCACAAGCGATGAATGTATTATTCTGCACCATGGACAAGAATGAGTTCAATCGTGCCTTCCCGACCAAATCAGCATATAATATCTGGCATACACTCGAGGTAACACACGAGTGAACTAGTAAAGTTAAGAAAACTAAAAAAATTTGTTCTTGTTCACAGGTTTAACTATTTAGGATGAAGGACAACGAGACAATTGGATACATGGTTACAAGATCCATTGACATCATAACTCTCTAATTACTCTTGGTAGAATACTCAAAAAGAACAAGTCGGTAAGATCCTTCGTGCCTTAACACCAGAATGGGACAAGAAGACTACATTTATAAAAGAAGCCAATGACTTATCAACTCTTACCATTGAAAGCCTCGGTAATTTGATGGCCTACGAAGTACAACTCCAAGATCGTAAGAAACAAGCAGATTCAAAGAAGAAAACTCTTACCTTCAATGCTTCATCAGACACCAATGATTCAAACATGGACGATGATGACGATGTTGCTCTCATCACTAGGAACTTCAAAAAGTTCTTAAGAAAAGGTAAGTATAAAAATTTAAACCTAAGAATACTAATTTTTCTCTTTGTTTCAATTATAATAAATCATGACATTACAAGAAGGATTGTCCACTTCTCAAATCAAAGTACGAGACCTTCAACAACAATGAACATTCCAAGAAAGAAAGAAAGTTTGATAGAGTGAAGAAAGCTTTTGCAGCAACTTAGGATTCATCTTCTGATAAAAAACAATAATAATGAAGAAAATGCCAATATGTGCTTCATGGCACAAAAATTATGAAAGCGATGTAAGTTTTTTGGATAATGAAGAATTATTATATGCTTTTAATGATCTTTACATGCATTTCAAAAGACTAAATGCACAACACAAGTCTTTGAAACAGAGCAATGATGCTCTTATTCTTGAACATCAAGAACTTTCATCTAAATGCACTTCATCTGATGCAACTAACACTTAGAAAGATTCAGTGTCTTCTCAAATCTTGAATCTGGACAGGTAATGAGATATAAGGCACGATTGGTCGCACAAGGCTATAATCAAGAAGAATGTATTGATTATGATGAAACATATGCATCAGTTGCTCGCTTGAATCTATTAGGATGTTATTATCGTTGGCATGTTATATAGATTTTAAGTTGTTTCTGATGGATGTTAAAAGTTCTTTTCCCAATGGATTTCTTAAAGAAGAAGTCTATGTTGAACAACCATCAGGATTCCATCATGAAACATTAGATAACCATGTTATTAAATTAAAGAAGGCTTTATATGGTCTTAAGCAAGCACCTCGTGCTTGGTATGAAAGACTTAAAAGTTTTCTATTGGTAAGATTGATTCTACACTTTTTGTTAAAAATATAGATTCTGACATTATTATTATTCAAATATATGTTGTTGACATTATATTTGGTTTTACTAACGAATCTTTGTCAAGATTTTTCTAAGATTATGCAGAAGGAATTCGAAATGAGTTACGTGGGTGAACTTAACTACTTCCTTGGTCTTCAAATCAAACAAATGAAGGAATGTCTCTTCATCCACCAATGCAAATGGTCAAAAGAATTATCAAGCATTTTGGACTAGAGAATTCTGCAGAAAAACGTACTCCAATAAATACATCTACATCCCTTAACAAGGATCTAAATGGTAAAACGAGAACAGTAAGAGTTCATTCTTCCCCACTTGGCTCAATAGCCGGAGATTAAATAACAGCTTATTCTTTCACATTTGTCCAGCTTATGATGATTCCATTTCAAAAGCTCTTATTCCTCCAACAGTGGATAGGCAAACAAAAGAAATCAGTCACCCACCAGGAAGGCATAGAGTGAAGCCAAGAAAGGAACTGGTTACTACAGACAGACTAGATTCAATAGCGCCAGCACCCACGATTCCCAGTAGTAAGTCGACATATCGCGTGTAACAAATCCGTATTAAGAAGTCGTGGGTTTTCGGGGGGGCAGCTTACAGGCCAGTCGTCTCTCTGACCTGATAACTAGTATCACCTCCCCGCCCAGCTCTATCAGCAGGCCCCTTCTTTTGCAATACTTAATAAGGTCTCTCATGGCCAAATTCTTATTAAAGCCCTCAGAATCATAGAATTCGGCCTTCGGGGTCAACCCGGCGGCTTCTATAAGGAAGGTGACGCAAAGGAGGCTCGAGGGCTTGTTAAGGAAGGCGGCAATGGCCGCTGAAGGGGGGAAAACGAAAGGCGTTTTCTGGTCCCCCTTCGTCGGGGGGTGCTTGTGGGTGGGTGTGCCACGACGAAACAAGGGAATGAAAGGTCGCTTTGCGTTGGATGCTCTTTACCCTCTCCACAATGATGGCTCTGCTGTCTTGGGGAGCGTTGAAGCTTGCTTCTTCTCCAGAGTTTTCTTGGTCATCAATACGACGACCTGTCCTTAATAGAACTGATTTGATTCTCAGAACAAGAGGAATTGTGTGCTTCTATTGGATCCTCCCTATCTCCTGATCGAGCTTGTGTAGGTAGATGTTGCCTGGTATGGCCGATAGTAGTACACTGTGTGGGACGGAGTAAGGGCCCCTCTCACCTCTTACGAGTCGTCCGGGAGAAAACAGTTTCTGAGTGGAGTAAAAGAACTTGGGATCGTCGATCTTTTCCTTAAAGATTGAGATGAATCGATATACGTCTTTATAGATGTCAAAGTTTTAAAACGCGAAGGCGTGACGTGAGGCGTATTTTCGACCCGTGACGCGAGGCGTAAGCCTCAATGCGCAAGGCATAAGCCTTCAGCATGTTGTGAGGCGTAACAGCGGCGACGCAAAGAAAAAATATATCTGGCGGGTGGTTGAGTGTTGACTACGGGCGACGCAAAGAGGAAAGAACAAAAATGAAGAAGAAACGGAAAAAAGCCAGTGACGAAAAAAACGGCGAAAAAGAAGAAAAAGGAACGAAGATGGAAAAAAAGAAGGAACGAAGGAGGAGGAAGAACGAAAAAAAAGAACAAAGAAGGAAGAAAAAAGAGAAAGAAGAAGGGGCAGGGGGTATGCACCTGGGCCCTGGGGCGATGAATCAAGGCGACGACAAGTAATTTCTCTCTCTCTCTCTCCTTTAGCTTTTATACCTGGGAAAAAAATTTGCAAAAATCAACTGTTTGCAGGCGTTACAACCATAACGCATTTGCGGCGCCTCCGACATGAGGCGTAAGCCTTTGAGCGCCTTTGACCTGAGGCATAAGCCTTTGAGCGCCTTCGACCAGTGAAAGCCTCTTCCCTCGCGCCTCAGGGCGCTGGAGGTGCGCCTCGCCCTGAGGCACGCCTTGAGGCGTACGTTTGCCGCCTTTCAAAACATTGATAAAGGTATGATTGGCTCTTTACTATATCTTACTTCTTATAGACCAGACATCAAGTTTTATGTTTGTCCGTGTGCTCGTTTTCAGGCAGATCCTAAGGTTTCTCATCTCACTGCCGTGAAAATGATAACTAGATGTGTTAAACATACTTTTGATTTTGGTTTATTTTACCCTAAAACTAGGACATATGACTTATTATCATATAGTGATGCAGATTTTGCTGGTTGTAAATCTGACAGGAAGAGCACTAGTTGCATGTGTCATTTTCTTGGACATACTTTGGTCTCATGGTTTAGCAAAAAAACAAAATTTTGTTTCATTATCTACCACCGAGACAGAATATATTGCCGCTGGTTTAGCGTGTGCTCAGATTTTATAGATGAAACAAACTATATCAGACAATGGCATTCAGTGTTCCACATGTCCCATTATGTGCACAAGTGCAATTAACCTATCTAAAAATCATGTTCACCATTCTCGAACGAAACATATTGACATTCGTCACCATTTTTGGATGACCATGTTTAAAAGGTGATATAAATATTATATCAAAATTCATTTCTACTGTACATCAGATTGTTAATATCTTAACTAAGCATTTGAAAGAGAATTCTTTCATCAAACTCAGAAGAGATTTAGGCATCATCAGTGTCTGAATTTGAAATATAAAGATGTTAATTTGTTTTGTTTTTATAGGATTTTTTCTTATTTTTCGGCAATTATTTGGAATTAGCCGAATACACAATTAGCTGGTCGACTAATTTTTTTACACATCTCTTTTGTCATTTCAGTTATATTTATATTTGTTTTATTAGATTTTATCATTTTATTTATCTAGCATTTTTTCCTATTTTGAAACATGATTTAATTCATTTTCAAAAATCATTTTCGATTCTTTTCTATCTTTTATATTTTCATTCTTGAAAACCGAGTCATTCAACCGCTCCAATCAATTTTCATTCGGTTTTTAAATTTTTTATTTATTTTATTCGTTTTTTTGAAAGCACACATTGGTTTTTGTGAGGGTAGGTGGAGCTTTTCAACTCTCCTTTATGGTTGGTCTTCCCTAAGTGCCATGTGTCACTTCTTCCCTAGAGACACCAACCATCATCATTTTCAACCACCGTGTCCTTTCACCACGTGTCGTATTTTCACCGGCCATCAGAATTAATCAATGTTTTTTAAAAAGATCCTCTTCTTATCCTTTCACGCGGCTCAGGTGATTCTTTTTGACTTCAAATTATTTTTTGGCCGGCTAGCTGTTCCCCATTCTGTTGCTTCAGTTCTTCAAACTGCTTCTGATTCGGTTCCTTCGAAATTCTCGGACAGATTTCTTCCACGTTCAGTTTCTAAAAACTGTTCGATTCAACATTCAGTTTCTTCAACTTCCTCTCCCCTTGCACCCATTCAATTTCTAAAACTGTCTTTTCTTTTGTTATTTAAAGCCACGTATATTCCTCTCCTTCATCTTCCTCAACCCATTCTTCTTCTTCAAGCCGAATCTCCATGCCATGGCCTCCTCATCTTGCTTCTTCTCCGGGCTTCTCCTCTCATTTTCGCACTTCAGAATGTGGAGCCAAGTTCCACTTGTTCGAACAAATCTCCATTATCTCCGAACGCCACATCAATTACCCCTCTTTTCTCCTTTAATATCTTCAATCTCTTCTCTGCCGTTGGGCTTGCACCCCTTTAAAATACTTACACCAAAGTTTCCTACTACCCACTTTTGGTTCGTGAATTCTATTCCAACCTCACTTCTCAGATCGATCATGGCGATCTTACTGTTTTCTCCCAAGTCAAAGGCATCCACATCGTCTTAAACTGTCACTCCATAGCCGACATCATCAATCTTCCCTCCAACAATGAAGACCTCGAGTTTATGATGAACGATTCTGTTATCCTCTCTAAATTGGCCACAACTTTTTTGCCCAAATGAGCGCCAGTCGCCTTCATCCGACTTCCCGTCTTCTTGTTAAAATCTTGTCTACAACTTTGTACCCAAGTCTGGTTCTCGCAACTACATGAGCAACTCGTCTGCGCAAGTGCTTGTATGCTGTCATGGGTGGCTTTCAGATCAACTAGGCGGCAGTTCTTCTTCACCATCTTTCAAGCCTATTACACAACACTTCTTCCTCCCTCGTCTCATCACTCTGATATTGCACCATTATCGGATTGATACGCAAGATGACATTCATGTTCTGAACGCTATCAAATTCGATTCCTCCACACTTGCCAGCATGAAGCTTGATGCCCCGGATCTTCCCTCTGATGATGATGATGATGCAGAAGACGACACTGATCGACCGCCACCCCTTGCGTCGGCCACTCCAAGTTCTTCATGTCGTCATCACCGCAAGAAAGTGTGTTAGTCGCGAGCATGTCACTTCTTCACGGCAGAGCAATTCTTCTATCCTTCGTCATCTCACCACTGACGTCTAGACCCTTTCTAAGGACCTTCATGACGGTTTTGCAAGAGTCCAAACTCAGTTTAGTTGCTATGATTCTGCATTGCAAACCCATGCTCAGCTTCTTGGACAAATTGTTGAGTATTGGTGTTTCATACCAATCTTATTTTGATGATGATCACAACATTATGTTTTTGCTAATGACTCTCATGTTTTAGTCTCACAGTTCTTTCCTAGAATATCTTTCTTGGAGACTAATCACTTGGTGAAATGATGGACATCAAGTGGAGAAGGGCCAAAGCTTGGACTCAAGGAGTGCCAAAACTTGGAGATGATGGAGAGCAATCAAGGCATCAAGATTGAAGACTTAGACTCTAAGAAAAGCAATGTAATCCATGTAATATTTACTTTATTGCTTTCTCTCTCTTTTGAGTCTAGGTTAATGTAATGCCTTGTTAGATGGTTTACTCATTCATGCATATGCATTTAACCATCTTAGTGAGCCTTAGGATTATCATAGAATCCAACCAATTAGGTTCACTCTGTCCAAAGACTTATTTGAAGTCTCTGGCTTTCCATCAGTCGCCTGATGAAGGGTTTACAGTCGACTGGGTGATTTCCAGTCGCCTGTCGATTCTTCTACAGTCGACTGATATGCACTGCTCAAGTCAACATTTCAATTGACTCAAACTTGAGCTTTACGAACAGTCGACTGCTGCTCAGTTTACAGTCGCCTGTAGATTTACAGTCGCCTGGGAATTGGCCAACAGTCATCTGAGTAGCGTAAGTGCATTCTCTGCATCTCTCTGTCTTTTCTCCATCTTATACTGCAGTCGACTGATGGAGGTATTACAGTCGCCTAACTATAAGACAGTCGACTGTATTATTGACATCAGTCGCCTGTATGGTTATCTGGAGAAAGAGTGCAGCTCTCTGTTTTATTCCATCCCCTGCAGCAGTCGCCTGATGAAGGTTTTACAAGCGCATGTCCTGTTTCCAGTCGACTGTATTGTCTTCTTCAGTCGACTGTCCTGGCTCAGATTATAGCCGTTGGATATTTTCTAGCCGTTGATCAGTCGACTGTCTTATGATCATCAGTCGACTGTTCCTGTCGTTTTCGCCCAGTTTCTAGCCGTTGCAGGATTGATCTTTTGGCTGTTTTCTTGGGTTTTGGGGTTTGATATAGGGTTCCTATATATATGGGTGTTTTGCCATCTCTTATACTTATTGATGCTATTGAATATCTCAAGAGATCTATAAGCAACTCTCAAACTCCCTCAGTTCCCTCTTTTGAGCTTCATGCATTGAAGTCCAGCTCAAGGGAATTCATCCAAGTGCTCTCAAGCATATATCAACACTTGGAGATCCTCTTCCATGCCTTGCATCCATTTATGAGTAAGCATCTCAAGGCATAGGGAAGAGTATTTGTTTTACTTGGTGAATTTGTAACACTAATTCTCTTTGTGGGAATTAGTCTTTCTCTTTTTGTGGGAGTTTATCTCTTTGTGGGATTAGGATACTCTCTTTGTGGGAGTAACTCTCTTTGTGGGAGTTTAGTGTCTTAGTGTAGGGCTAACCCTAATTCTCTGAGTGGGAGTTAGTGATTCTCTGTGTGGGAGTCTTGACCCTCGTGTAGGGTTGGTTGGGTCCTTGTGTAGGGCATAAATCCTCTTTGTGTGGTATCTCCTTGTGAGATTTGTATTCACTTCTCTGTGTGGAAATATATTGAATATTGGTGTGGCTGGACGTACCCAAGTTTAGAGAACCAAGGTAAAACTTTGTGTTTGCGTTTGGATTGATTGTGTCAATTGTTTCCTCTTGCATTTATAATTTCGCATTTGCAAGTTTAATTTTAATTGGACAATTTTATTGACATTACACTATTCACCCCCCCTCTAGTATGTGTTGTTAGTATTGCAAGGGTAAGGCGATCCTTACAATTGGTATCAGAGCGAGGTTATAGCATACTGCAACGATGACATTCAACGCCTCATCCGCGTCTCATGAAGAAGGTCATTCAACCGTTCGCCCCTGCTCTTCAACGGAACCAACTACCCAAGTTGGAAGAACAGAATGATGATCTACATGGAGGGTCAAGACTTATAAGACTTTACGGAGGTGCCATTTGAGAAGCCCACTACACCCGCGGCTTCAAGGACAAAGGCGGAGAAGGACTCGATCAAGTTCAATGCGAGGGCTATGAATGCATTACATTGCGCCCTCTCAGCAAATGAGTTCAACCGCATCTCCATGTGCAAAACGGCCAACGATATTTGGCATACTTTGGAGATATGTCATAAATGGAATACAAAGGTAAAGAAATCTAAACAAACTGTGTTTAGATCTAAATATGAAATGTTTAAGATGCAGGAAGGCGAAAGCATTTAAGAGATGTTCACAAGGTTCACGGATATCGTGAACGCTTTGGAGGGACTCGGGAAGACGATTTCCCAAGAGGATCGTGTAGAGAAGATCCTTGACTCTCACACACCTCATTGGGAGTCAAAGGCCAACGGAATTTTGGATCCTTATGACACGTCCAAATATACCGTTGAGGAGTGCATTGGTAATCTCATGGCAAATGAAGTGAAGCTTCAACACAAGAAGAAGATGTTGAGTATTGATTCCCCGGATTTGGTTTTGGATGATGAGCAAACATAAATATCGTGTACTAACTGTTTGTGAGCGCAGTTATGGAGATCATCGCCAAAACACTAAGCACATCAAAAGCGACGTCTCAAGACTTCTCAATACGCGTGATCGTGTGCCTGAAGCTTCGTTGAAGCTCAAGGAGCAATTTTGAAGTCAAGAAGAATGAAGATTGAAGCTTTGAAGACGGTTCGTCATGTATTATTTATTGTCTTCTAGCTTCATAGATTAGAATGTTAAGCCTTGAGTAGGACTTACATTATTATCTTCATTTCGCTCATATCTTAGAGCTAGGACTATCATAGAAGCCATTAGAATCTTTCCCGAAGCCTATCGCTTCTTCCCTCGGCTTCTAGTGCATGTTAGTTGGTTCAATTAGAAGAACCAACCGACTAGATGACGATCTAGTCGGTCGGCAATTCCTCTTGAACCGACTAGAATGCCTTGCTCATTTCAGCCCAGATTTGTTGATCAATTAGTCGGTCAAAGAAGAGTCACCGACCGACTAGATGACGATCTAGTCGGTTAGGAATCCTTCTTGGACCGACTAGTTGAGCTTTCCCTGTACAGCCATAGTTACTGCTTTTCGTTAGTCGGTCAAAGAACGTTTGTCGACAGACTAGTTGAGAAACTAGTCGGTCAGCATTTGTTCTTAAACCGACTAAATCAACTTGAAGTCAGCCTATCCTATTTCGACTATTAGTCGGTCAAAGAGCATTCACCGACCGACTAGTTATGAAACTAGTCGGTCGGCAAGTCTTCTTAGACCGGCTAGTTGTCTTTCTCCTGTACTTCACCTTTTTGGCTGTTCAACCGTTAGTCGGTCTATGTTGTATCATCGACCGACTAGTTGATGAACTAGTCGGTCAGTGATCCTTCTTTGACCGACTAGTCTGGTTCAGAATAGAACCGTTGGAGCATTTATTGCACGATTTTCTCTCCTCTCTCCTCTCTATCCTATATATACTTGAAGGGCTTCTTCAAGGATATAAAGGCTGCCATTTTAGAGGTTTAGAGAAATCAAAGAGAAGCTATTCAACTCCATTCTAAAGCTTTCTCTTCCTCACAAGAATCTCTCCCTCAACTCTTTGAGTCATATTCCTAAAGAGAGATTCTCTCCATTGTGAGCCTTCCAAGCCAAGAGCTTGATCCATAGTCACCATCCTCCATCCTTGCCTTCGATCGCTGATCTTATTGGTGGAGCTTCGGTTTGGTGACATTCTCTCCTCAAAATCCTTCTTGCCCTAATTTGGTAAGTTATACTCAAGGCATAGGATTTTGTGGTAAGTATTTCATATTTCATTTCAATTGATATTGCAAGTGATTGTCTCTCGGTTGTGAGAGTGTGTGATCCCGGGTTGTGGGAGTCACATTTAAATTGTATATGATTTGGTCTTGTGAAGGTTTTTCACAAGAATTTCATAGTGCTAAATCTTGAGTTAGGGTTTCTAACTCAAGTATACTGAGGGGATCCGGGTGGTTGGAACGTATGATCACCGGGAACAAGTCGGGGAGACTTGGGTGGATCCGAACCCGTTACATGCTTTGTTTGCGTTTGTCTATTCTTGTTGTTTGTAGTCTATTCCGCATTGTTGTTTGTATGTTTGCACAATAATTAGGAATAACTCTCTTGATTATTTTAAAAGTACTATTCACCCCCCCTCTAGTACATGTGCAGTAGCTTCACAGGGCACTTCAATTGGTATCAGAGCCAGAGTTCAAAGCTATGACAAACAACGACTACAATGTCTTCAAGGATCGTCACGGATCTTCCTCAGTTATGGAAAGACAAACTTCTGTCAGGCCTCCTCACTTCATCGGTACCAACTACGGGTACTGGAAATGCCGGATGGAAACTTTCCTCCGGAGCGCTTCACTTTGGAGAGCCACGATGACGGAGTATGTCGAGCACACCGAAGAAGATTTCGCGAAGTGGACTACCGTGGAGGTTGCCGTGGAGGTAAGCAATGCCAAGGCAATGAACGCCTTGCAATGTGCTTTGGAGCCCAAAGACTTCAACAAGATATGCACATGTAAGAGTGCATATCAAGTATGGAACCAACTCCTCATCTTGCACGAAGGAACGAGTACGGTAAAAGATTCTAAACTCGTTGTCGCTAACAAAGAATTTGAGTTGTTTCACATGGAACAGGGTGAAACTATGAAGGACTACTATGCTCGCTTCGTGGACATATCCAACGAGTTGGAAGCACTTGGGAAGATCTACACCCAAAAGGAGAAAGTCGCGAAGATAATCGACGGACTTCCTTCTTGTTGGGAGAAGCGTACCTTCGCCATCGAGGAAGGTATACCGTTGTTCAACTAATGGGGTACCTTGTTGTCTTACGAGGTACGCAAGGAAAGCAAGATCAAGATGAAGGAAAAGATGAAAGCGTACTTGAAGCAAGACGAGCCAAAAAATGGTGATTGCGTACAAGGCCGCTCCATCTCCCGATGATGAAGAATCGGAAGAAGAGTTGGACAAGGAAGCTTTGGCCGATATGGCAAAGAAGTTCAACCGATTCTTTCGACAAGGTAAGTTGAAGAGTAAATCAAAATTTATTTCGACTAATGCTTCTACTCCCGTGTGTTATAAATGCAACAAGTCAGGACACATCAAGCCGGATTGTCCTCTTTACAAACACAAGGGGAAGTGGAAGGCATCCAAGTACGACAAGTCGAGAAAGCACAAGAAAGGACTTGTCGGCACATTTACCGACTCCGAAGAGGACTCCTCAAGTGGAGAGTCGGATGATGAACGAGTGGAGAAAGCACACACGTGCTTCATGGGAAAAGAGGAACGTGTTCAAGAGACCTCCTCCGATGAAAGCGAAGATGAAAGCGAGGATGGAAGCGAGGATGAAGGAGAAGAGGTAACTATTGATGAACTTAGAATAGCTAATGAACAACTTTGGAATAAGTTTTCTAATTTGGCTACTAGATTTATTAAGACTAAAAATGAGCTAGATAGTCTTAAAACCTCGCCTAAAACCTATCATCGTCAACGACACCGTTGTTGAAGGGTTGAGAAATGAGATTGTAAATCTCAAATCTCAACTTGAGCATGTTCATATCGAGGATTCGGATGAACATGTGAGCGGATTTGACGTCTCAAAACTCAACTTTGAGTATTGAGAATAAAAATCTCAAATCACGTATTTGCGCACTCACATCGCAAGTGTCCACCTTGGATGCTTCGATGCATTCTCTCACCGAGAAATATGAGTGCACATTAGGCCGAATCAATGAATTCAATAAAGGTAAGGGCCATTTGGATAATATCCTAAATGACTTACTTCCGGCCAATCATCACATTGGCTTGGGGTATAAGATGGGAGATTCATCCAAATCGTCCGCCACCTTTGTTAGGCCATCTTCCGAAGCTTCTACTAGTGGGAGTAAACACTGCATGGGTAGTTCTTCTACCAATGGTGCTTCCGCTAGGTACACACCCCCATTTGGAAAGCAACCCACTTTGGGTGGACCTCCAAAGAAGGGTCATGCTTTCATGTATACCATGCCACGTAGGAACACACATCCTGCCACACATGTTAGCACATATGATAATTTTTATGCTCCGCATCCACGAGCACGTGCACACCATGTGAGACACACTCATGCACGTGTTCCTCCACATGCATATGTTCACCCTCATGACTATATGAATGATTATCATCATGCATCTTATGCCTATCCACGACATGCATCACATAGAAATCAACAACGTATGCATGTTCCCAATAGGAATAGGGCTCCCAAAATCTTCACTATTTGGAACCCGAAGAACACAAATATGCATGAAAAACAAGCATACATGAATTCCTATTTTATGAATGTCGTGCATAATGATGATTATCTTAGGAAGTCTAAGTCCAATTGGACTTGGCTTCCAAAAGTCTAATTTCTTAGGACAAAATGTCCTTGGGTATCATGGAATGATATTTTATCTTTAGGTACTCAAGGATAAGAGAAGGAGCATCAAATCAAATTTTAGCTCCATATTAAGTTTTTCTATGTTCAATCCACCGTGGGATACCAACCCTACCAACTCCGTGATTTGCAAGGATTTTCACTCAAATGGAGTTGATGGTGCTTAAGTGATGCACCAAAGTAGGGGGAGTTTAATGTTGTAAGTATATTCTTACATTTGATATACATTTGGTATCCATATGTGTTGATTGCATGCATTATTAGAATATTCACTTTGGTATCATTTTCAATTTGTATGCTAGAATTGCTTATGCCATTGGTCTATGATGTTCTATCTATTTTTGGCATAACATTTTTGCATGTTACTTTTGGTATCAATTTGCTACATTTGGTTTTCACATCGGATTATTTTTGTCTCTGATGTTGACTTTCGTCGTTCGACGATTTTGTTTTGGTTGAATAGAATTCTTTCTATGGAAACATAGAATTGTTTTCCATGCACTCTATTTAACTAAGAATGTTGATTTTGGAGAGTATGTTCCAAAACTCAATACGTGAAATTGAGTTTCCTCGGTATTTTACATTTGGTATTTTACTTTGGTGTCATTTGGACCATGGTCGTATTCTTCTACTCTCGTGCTTTTATTTTTAGCCATTGGTTTTGTCGTTGATCTCCTCCCGCTCTTTTTGCTAATGCCAAAGGGGGAGAGAATTAATAATGACGATGTGCTAATTAATAATTCAAAGCAATTTACCATGAATCTAAGAACTATTGATATGTTAGATTCAGGGGGAGTGAAGATATAAAAATGGATTTAGATCCTATATATCAATAATTGGTTCATATTTCATATCTTTCTCGTCTGCTTGATGCGTATGATTAATATTTAATACGAGACTAATGTGTCATCAATGCAAGGGGAGTAAGTAAATTTCATTTGAATCATTATTATTGATTATTATTTATGTTGGTTTGTCATCACCAAAAAGTGGGAGAATGTTGAGTATTGATTCCCCGGATTTGGTTTTGGATGATGAGCAAACATAAATATCGTATACTAACTGTTTGTGAGCGCAGTTATGGAGATCGTCGCCAAAACACTAAGCACATCAAAAGCGACGTCTCAAGACTTCTCAATACGCGTGATCGTGTGCCTGAAGCTTCGTTGAAGCTCAAGGAGCAATTTTGAAGTCAAGAAGAATGAAGATTGAAGCTTTGAAGACGGTTCGTCATGTATTATTTATTGTCTTCTAGCTTCATAGATTAGAATGTTAAGCCTTGAGTAGGACTTACATTATTATCTTCATTTCGCTCATATCTTAGAGCTAGGACTATCATAGAAGCCATTAGAATCTTTCCCGAAGCCTATCGCTTCTTCCCTCGGCTTCTAGTGCATGTTAGTTGGTTCAAGTAGAAGAACCAACCGACTAGATGACGATCTAGTCGGTCGGCAATTCCTCTTGAACCGACTAGAATGACTTGCTCATTTCAACCCAGATTTGTTGATCAATTAGCCGGTCAAAGAAGAGTCACCGACCGACTAGATGACGATCTAGTCGGTTAGGAATCCTTCTTGGACCGACTAGTTGAGCTTTCCCTGTACAGCCATAGTTACTGTTTATCGTTAGTCGGTCAAAGAACGTTTGTCGACAGACTAGTTGAGAAACTAGTCGGTCAGCATTTGTTCTTAAACCGACTAAATCAACTTAAAGTCAGTCTATCCTAATTCGACTATTAGTCGGTCAAAGAGCATTCACCGACCGACTAGTTGTGAAACTAGTCGGTCGGCAAGTCTTCTTAGACCGACTAGTTGTCTTTCTCCTGTACTTCACCTTTTTGGCTGTTCAACCGTTAGTCGGTCTACGTTGTATCACCGACCGACTAGTTGATGAACTAGTCGGTCAGTGATCCTTCTTCGACCGACTAGTCTGGTTCAGAATAGAGCCGTTGGAGCATTTATTGCACGATTTTCTCTCCTCTCTCCTCTCTATCATATATATACTTGAAGGGCTTCTTCAAGGATATAAAGGCTACCATTTTAGAGGTTTAGAGAAATCAAAGAGAAGCTATTCAGCTCCATTCTAAAGCTTTCTCTTCCTCACAAGAATCTCTCCCTCAACTCTTTGAGCCATATTCCTCAAGAGAGATTCTCTCCATTGTGAGCCTTCCAAGCCAAGAGCTTGATCCATAGTCACCATCCTCCATCCTTGTCTTCGATCGCTGAACTTATTGGTGGAGCTTCGGTTTGGTGACATTCTCTCCTCAAAATCCTTCTTGCCCTAATTTGGTAAGTTATACTCAAGGCATAGGATTTTGTGGTAAGTATTTCATATTTCATTTCAATTGATATTGCAAGTGATTGTCTCTCGGTTGTGAGAGTGTGTGATCCCGGGTTGTGGGAGTCACATTTAAATTGTGTATGATTTGATCGTGTGAAGGTTTTTCACAAGAATTTCATAGTGCTAAATCTTAAGTTAGGGTTTCTAACTCAAGTATCCTGAGGGGATCCGGGTGGTTGGGACGTATGATCACCAGGAACAAGTCGGGGAGACTTGGGTGGATCCGAACCCGTTACATGCTTTGTTTGCGTTTGTCCATTCTTATTGTTTGTAGTCTATTCCGCATTGTTGTTTGTATGTTTGCACAATAATTAGGAATAACTCTCTTGATTATTTTAAAAGTACTATTCACCCCCCCCCCCTCTAGTACATGTGCAGTAGCTTCACAGGGCACTTCAGGAGATTCAACCATCAAAGCCCAAGAAGCCGAAGAAGCAAAAGGGGATTGCATTCCATGCCAAGTAGGAGCCAATCAAGTGGCGGAAGAAATTCCATCGAGAAGCTTCTAGTGAAGAAGATGAGCTAGAAGAAGCAAGTGGAGAAGAAATTGAGGATCTTGCCGAGCAATTCAAGGCATTCCTTAAATGCAAGCAAGGTAAGTCTTTATCAAAGCTTGCCTCCAATTTTAACAAGGTTCCTACTTGTTATACTTGCAGTGGAAAGGGTCACTTATCCACCGAATGCCCTTCCAAACCCAACAAAGAAACTTACAAGGGTAAAGGGAAGAGCATTGAAAATGGAAGTCCAAGTCCAAAAATCACAAGAAGGGACTTGTCGGGACTTTTGATGATTCGAGTGAGGATACTTCAAGTAACGAAGAGGAGGATGCAAAGGACGATGCTCGCGCATGCTTTGTTGCAATTGATGTTCCTACATCAATCCCCTCGGGCTCAAATGAAGAAGAGTTGGAAGCATGGCTCAACTCTTATGAGGAATCATGCCTCATGGCAAACAAGGAGGAGTCATCATCAAGTTCTAGCAAGGAAGATGATGATGATGATCCGATCGTGGAAGAAAAGATATCATACGAGGAGCTTGAACATAACTTCAACATGGTCTCCGAAAAGGCTAGTAAGTTCACGAACTCTTACAATAAATTAAAAGCAAAATATAAGATTGCTAAGAGTAGATTGCATGAACTAGATATTGCTAGTGTAATTCATGATGAAAGGCATGTTTATGACACGTGTGAGAGAGACACACTTCTCTCTCAAGTTAAGAAATTGAGTTTAACTAATGAGAATCTTGTTGCTCAAAACCTTATAGCTTAGAAACTCACATTCAACAACTTACGTTGAAATGTGAAGAGGAATCCCGGAAGCTCAAAAGCTGTGTATTCTAGGGATTCACTCCACGATTTGTTGGAAAAACAACATCCGGCAAATCATAGAGGAGGTTTGAGTTATATTCAAAATGTGGTACCCAAACACACCTCTAATTCCTCTTATGGTGTAAATACAAGAAATATTGCTAAAGCACCTAAGAAGAATCACCATGCTTTCTTCTACAATAATAACATCAACAAGAAGCATGTAGATCACGAGGTAATGAGGAAGAATGAAAAACCTTCATTTTTGCTAAGAAGCAAAATCCTCATTCTTTGCATGCCAAGAAATTCGTTTCTACACCTAAGCATGCCACATCCACCCCTCTTGCAAAGGCAAAACCATTGCCTAGGAAATCATTGAGTTTATGGATTCCCACTAAGGTTAGTGTGCAAGAGAGGGATAGTTACATCAACTCTCTAGTTAGGGATGTAATCACCTCATGTGATTATATTAGGAAATCAAACTCCTCTTGGGTTTGGTTGTCTAATGTTTAGGTTCCTCACACATATGCATATTGCATGGGTATTCTTTTCAAATTTATTATTTTCAAATTTGTGTGTGTTTCAATTTGGTTTCATACATCTCTTTTTCTTGCATATTGTCACATCTTGGTTAAGATGACAAAGGGGGATATATTTGATGTCCACCTTTTTGACGATGTCAAGGGCAGAGTTACATGCATTATGTAACCTTATAGGGGAGAGTTATATACATATGCATATGGAGAGAGATATATGGGATTTGATAAACCATTCATGTTTGCATGATTTTGTCTATTGCAATTGGTTTATGTTATCCATTCTTATTATATGTCACCATGATCTTATTTGGTAGAATGAGTATTTACTATTGTATAGCTCATTGTATAATTGGTGCATATAAGTAGGGGGAGCTCATTATCTTTGTGTTTTAATACTTTGTATTTTACATAATGTGTGTCATCATCAAAAGGGGAAGATTGTTGAGTATTGGTGTTTCATACCAATCTTATTTTGATAATAATCACAACATTATGTTGTTGCTAATGACTCTCATGTTTTAGTCTCACAGTTTCTTTCCTGGAATATCTTTCTTGGAGACTAATCACTTGGTGAAAAGATGGACATCAAGTGGAGAAGGGCCAAAGCTTGGACTCGAGGAGTGCCAAAGCTTGGAGATGATGGAGAGCAATTAAGGCATCAAAATTGAAGACTTAGACTCTAAGGAAAGCAATGTAATCCATGTAATATTTACTTTATTGTTTTCTCTCTCTTTTGTGTCTAGGTTAATGTAATGCCTTGTTAGATGGTTTACTCATTCATGCATATGCATTTAACCATCTTAGTGAGCCTTAGGATTATCATAGAATCCAACCAATTAGGTTCACTCTGTCCAAAGACTCATTTGGAGTCTCTGGCTTTCCATCAGTCGCCTGATGAAGGGTTTACAGTCGACTGGGTGAGATTTCCAGTCGCATGTCGATCCTTCTACAGTCGACTGATATGCACTGCTCAAGGCAACATTTCAATTGACTCAAACTTGAGCTTTACGAACAGTCGACTGCTGCTCAGTTTACAGTCGCCTGTAGATTTACAGTCGCCTGGGAATTGGCCAACAGTCATCTGAGTAGCATAAGTGCATTCTCTGCATCTCTCTGTCTTTTCTCCATCTTATACTGCAGTCGACTGATGGAGGTATTACAGTCGTCTGACTATAAGACAGTCGACTGTATTATTGACATCAGTCGCCTGTATGGTTATCTGGAGAAAGAGTGCAGCTCTCTGTTTTATTCCATCCCCCTGCAGCAGTCGCCTGCTGAAGGTTTTACAGGCGCCTGTCATGTTTCCAGTCGACTGTATTGTCTTCTTCAGTCGACTGTCCTGGCTCAGACTATAGCCGTTGGATATTTTCTAGCCGTTGATCAGTCGACTACCTTATGATCATCAGTCGACTGTTCCTGTCGTTTTCACCCAGTTTCTAGCCGTTGCAGAATTGGTTTTTTGGCTGTTTTCTTGGGTTTTAGGGTTTGATATATGGTTCCTATATATATGGGTGTGCTGCCATCTCTTATACTTCTTGATGCTATTGAATATCTCAAGGGATCTATAAGCAACTCTCAAACTCCCTCAATTCCCTCTTTTGAGCTCTCATTCTTCTTCATGCATTGAAGTCCAGCTCAAGGGAATTCATCCAAGTGCTCTCAAGCATATCTCAACACTTGGAGAACCTCTTCCATGCCTTACATCCATTTATGAGTAAGCATCTCAAGGCATATGTAAGAGTATTTATTTTACTTGGTGAATTTGTAACACTAATTCTTTTTGTGGGAATTAGTCTTTCTCCCTTTGTGGGAGTTTATCTCTTTATGGGAGTAAGATACTCTCTTTGTGGGAGTAACTCCCTTTGTGGGAGTAACTCCCTTTGTGGGAGTTTAGTGTCCTAGTGTAGGGCTAACCCTAATTCTCTGAGTGGGAGTTAGTGATTCTCTGTGTGGGAGTCTTGACCCTCGTGTAGGGCTGGTTGGATCCTCGTGTAGGGCATAAATCCTCTTTGTGTTGTATCTCCTTGTGAGATTTGTATTCACTTCTCTGTGTGGGAATATAGTGAATATTGGTGTGGCTGGACGAACCCAAGTTTGGGAAACCAGGGTAAAACTTTGTGTTTGCATTTGGATTGATTGTGTCAATTATTTCCTCTTGCATTTATAATTCCGCATTTGCAAGTTAAATTTTAATTGGACAATTTTATTGTCATTACACTATTCACCCCCTAGTGTTTGTTGTTAGTATTGCAAGGGTAAGGCGATCCTTACAATTTAATCTTCCCAGGCCCAGATCTTCTCTCTTTGAATCCATCAATCTGACTCGTCGTAATACTCATCGAACCACTTCCCCTGGCCGCAGCACTCCCTCTCGCCGTTGTTAAGATGTTTGTTTTGCCTATTTCTTATGGCACTCCATCTGGTCCCAATTCCTGCAGTTTGATTTGGTGATTTGGTTGGTTTTCCGCTGACGGTTGACTTCGTTATGGTCGGTTTGATGTTTGGAAGTTTCTGATGTTTTGTCTTTTTCAGTTTGCATCTTTTGGTTGGTCGGTTTGGTTACCTTTATGTATATTTTGTCTGATGGTCTCGGATTTTTTATTAGTCGTCATTGGTGATTAGTTTAATGTATGTTTCCTTCTTGCTGTAATGGTTCCTACCTTCTTGGTTGTATCCTCAATGTATTAATATAATGTTTTGTTTCTGTGTACATCTCTGCCTTTTTAACTCCATCATTGTTATGTACATTAATTTCTGTTAGCTTGCTAACTGATTTCTCCTGGTCGACTAATTTTGTTTTCTACCTTTTGTGGATGACAAAGGGGGGAGAAATACAATACATATCTTAGGCATCTATTCAGGGGGAGTAATATGCAAGATTACTAAAATAAGATTACTAATATGTTACATTTATATTGATTAAGTTTGTCATCATCAAAAAGAAGGGGAGAATGTTATAGTTACGTAACTCCATATCTTTATTCCATATGGTTTTGATATGACAAACATATTATTGTTACTAACTCCTTCTGTGGAGATAACTGGTTACTCAACATTCACATCTTCAACATAATCACTTGTTACTGCATCCTTCACAAAGGCTTCTCAAATTCAAATGCATTCATATATACGTCTATTATGTAATCAATGTATTTTTTTCATTTTATAGATTTTTTAGCCTGATGATAACTTATCTTAGATGACCAGGGTCTCTCCTAAAACTTATCTACAATCTAATCTTTTCAGAATCCTAAAATTCCTTTTTTAGAAATTAGTCGACCAATGCAAATTTGGTAGCCGACTAATTTTTCTTTTCGAATTTGACTTTGAAATTTGTTGATCGTATCCTTATTCATATCAGTTCCACGTCAGGAGCCTCAAACGGTCGAATTTTGTCATTTCAAAATTAGTCGACCAACAAAAATTATTGGCCGACCAATTTCGTTTTTGACCATTTTTGCCATTGGTTTGTTCTATCCATTGGAGACAGTTTTTGTCTGTTAGAATATGAACGTTGTAACTTCCTTTCAGGCCTATAAATAGATGGGCACCCCCCTTTCTCTTCCATTCACTTCATTTTCCAACTTTCTTCTTTAGAAATTACAGTCTATCTTCTTCAAGAGAAAGTTCTGCCATTGTTTTCATTTGAAGAAGAAAAATTCTGATATTTTTTTCATTTGAAAACTGAAAACTTCAAGAGTGTTTCTTCCATTCCAAATCTAGAAACCTTGAACTTTTATTTACACCTTTCCTTTGAATTCCATTTGAAATTCACATCAAGGATTTAGGTGTTGTTTCATACTTTACTTTGTAAGTTGAATCTCTTGGTGTAGAGATTGTACAAAGTTTGGGACACTGAGAGTGTTGTCATTATTTAAATTGGTGCTTGCAGGGCAAGTGTTATAGTGGATTGAAAATCCCTAATGGATAGAGGACTAGACGTAGGATCACAAGGATCCGAACCAGGATAAATCTTGGTGTTTGTGTTTGCTATTCTCGGGATTGTATTTATTTACTTCCGCATTCTTATTGTATTTTTTAATACACTTTTAAATTTTCAATTTCGTCGTGATATACACTATTCACCATCCCCCTCTAGTGTATTTGTTGTGCCAGGAGTTCCTACATTTAGGTAGGGTAGCAATCAAAACAGAGCCCAAACTATAACCGACCTGCTATAAATAGGTATAGGTCGACTATATATGGGTGTGACCCGTATATAACCTAACCAGTATGCCAGTTTTATTAGTGTTGCGTATCAGGTTAAACATATCGACCCACAATGATCTGTTAACATTTCTCATATTCAGAGGAACCCGCCCACCCCAAAAAATCTCTCCCCTGGTCCAAACAGTGCTTGGCCAACTTGTCTTTCCTAACCTCAATTCCAGCCAAAATTCGACCTGTCTCCAATGAAATAAAAGCCCTCAGACAAGACCAAAGCATTGCCGACATGTGCATCATAGGATTGATTCAATTCTTGATTCGCATCGATCTTTCCCTCGAGTCCCTGATCATTCATTCACAACAAGATCAGAACATCGTGGATACGACCAAATCCATGTCAACAAAATTCTATTTGCCAACGTCCTCACACTCCTCCATACACAACCCAATTCTCATTCTCTAATTGTTACCTCATTTAACAAAATCGATTGGTCACCTAGTTAGTCAGCATGTTGCTAGTTAATTTTAATCTCATAGGCGTTGGTTCACCACATTAATTAGTTACTTACCATGTCGCTAGTTAATTTTTATCATGCAGATTTTGGTTCAAGCTGTACTGAAGCACTTGATTCATTGAAACTTGCTGTAACAGGCTTTGGTTCACCACATTAATGAGTTACTTAACATGTAGCTTGTTAATTTTTATCTTGCAGATTTTGGTTCAGGCTGTACTTAAGCACTTGATTCATTGAAACTTGATGTATCAAGCTGTACTGAAGCACTTGATTCATTGAAACTTCCTGTAGCAATGCTTTGTTACTGTGCAGATGGTGTGATGCACAACACATATGATAAAGGATTCAACTCAGGTTGACCAAAATCTGACACGCCTGGAAACCTAATGACCCAATGGCAAGCGAGGGTCAAGTCAAGTCAACCTGAAATATACAGGTCGATTACGAACGTGTAAGTTTCACAGGTCAAGTGCAGGTCAGGTCAGTTGCAGGTCAAGAATCAACAGGGTTCCCCCCAAATTGACCCAAGTCGTATCCAATCCAATCCAATCCAACCCAACCCATCTATCACCCCAAATTTTGGGCCTGCTTGGATAGAAAGATCATGCAGAATCCCAGTGAATTCATCCAAAAATGTAAAATACTTCGAGGATCTAGAAGTATTTCTTAGGGACTGTTTGATATGCGGATTCCCACGTTTGGCATACGCTTAATTTGCAATTTTAAAGGTAATTACATCTAAAAGTTTGACATATTTCAAGGATAGGATCTTGAAGCATCTCTAAGAATTTGACAAGTAAAGAATTCATGTGTTTGGCACAAGCTCAATTAAACATTTCACCAAAAAATGTAGGATTCACACAACATATTCACCATAAAATTGATTCCCTCCATAATAGTTGTGTTCTTACATCCCCATCCGATAGAAATACATAGAAATTGTAATTACTAAAATACCCTTGTTAATAGAAAAGGAGAAGAATTATTGAGAAACCTCAATCCTAAATTGGGGCATTGACGTTTATATAGCCAAAATCCTCAATCCTCAATCCTCAATCCAGAAGCAACTAGAACTACTAGTGATGAGTTCTGCTGCATTGATGCAGCATTACTACAGTATTTTGATTTTCAATTGCCAGGTGGAAGTGATAGAGCATGCAGGTTCCCAAAGTTTCGGGAAGTCTACACAAAGAGACATCAAGAACTCAGTTGTGGATGGTCTGATTCAATCTTCTAAGATTAGACTAGGAGATGATCCTATTGACTTTCTCTACTGAGTTTCTTCTGCAGAGTATTGTTATCATTTAGCTTTATTATGTATTGGATTAATATAATGTTGTTTTTTGAGACTTAGTTTGCTTTTGTTTGATATGTAATTTGGGTCTGCTCCACCAGGAATTTGTAAATTCTCAGTTTGCTCTAAACTCCAAACAACGATCTTTTTTCTGAAAACTGGATTAAACTGCAAGAGTTTGATTGGTATAGGAATTAGAGTTTCCTAAATTCATAGTTAATAAATGTTATCCCTTCATGTGAAAGAGATAACTAGTATATGGTTTCGTTGTGTGTGTGTGTGTGTGTGTGTAAAACTTATCATACGCATTTTACATCAGTCAACAACTTTACATACTAACACATAAAAAAGATCTAGATAACATCAATATCTTAACTACAGAAAATTTTGCATTACAGCAGAATCGGCATCATACATTTAAAAAATAGGGCACAGCTTAACAACCGATGCCATATTATAACTAAAAAATCTGGACGCATATGCATGTCAGGATTCAGCAAGCATAATTAGCCCTTGCTATCTGGTCAAACAATTGATGCACTTGCTCAGTCTAACCACATCTAGCATGTACTCAAACATGCAGAGAGTCGGTAAGACAAGACAACTACATACGATTGATGGAGATCCAATTCGAAGAGGATTATTTTATTAAAAAGATTTTATGTGAAGAGTTTGAGTCATTGGACAATTCCTATTAGCTAGAGTCTGTTGTTATTTTGAGAGTTTTAGTTATTTAAGGCTTTTGTTATTTGAGTTTTTTTTATTTGAGTGTTTTAATTGATTTAGAATTTCTAGTCCTAATCAATTTCAGAGAGTCTAGTTGTAAGCATATATAAAGGCCACCATTTTATTAGTTTTTTGTACGAAGTTTAATGGAAATTTAGTTATTGGTTCAAACTTTTGGTTTCTCTACAAATTAAATCTTTTGCATTGGTGTGCAAGAGTGTGCTTGGTTGCTTGGACGAGAGGTCCGAAGAATCTCCACGTATGAGGCATACAAGTCTGTGATCAAAAGATTTCTGAGGTGCTAAATCCGAAAATTTATCAAATCCCTAATTTCCTAATGTGCTTCCCCAAATTTCCCTTCAAATCCCTAGACCTGTTCTTGTGCTACATCAATATGGTATCAGAGCCGAACGATTCTACTTCTCTTCAAATTTTCTTCCAATTTTTTAACAACTTTTTCTTCCAATTTTTCCACACACAAAAGCCCTACACCCACCCACGCCCAGCCCCCTCTCTCTTCTCGGCAAAACAACAACGCACACCCCACGCTTCTCTCTCTCCAGACCTCTTCTAGCCACAGGAAAAAATCAAAATAGAGAAAATCAGAAGAAAAAACAAACAAATAGAGAAAAGAAAAAAATTGAAAAATTGAAAAGAAAAAATAAAGCAATAAACAAACAAGAAAAAATAATAATAAATTAATAAATTAATAAAACCATGACCCGAGATTCCCCGTCGAAATCAATATGTTCTGCACCATGATGCCCTCCATCGAGACACCCTCCACAGCCGATGCCTCCATGTATCACCGCAACCCCTTCCTCAAATGCCTCCCTCGAAGAACCACAACCGCCTCGTAGTAGAGACGCACGTCGACACCACCGATGGCGACGGTAAGGGGAACCGACCATACCTCCCACATCCCCTCCTCCGGGCGACCTCTCATATGCACAGTAACGCCCACACCACCACTGACAGACCGATGCTCCACCGTTAAGAATTCATCAGTCTTTGCTGGCGCCACCTCCGGTGAAGACCGGAGCCATCACCTGCACTAATCAAATCCCCTCCTTCCGACGAAGCCACAACAATACCTCCTGTGTTGATCTGTCGACAGATCCACCAGAAAACATGGGCGGCGTCAATCACACCGACCCTGCTGCAGTGGCTACTCGATCGAGCCAACCGACGATGCACCAAGCCGACGCGTCGAGCCGATGTCACGTTGTTGACCCGCAGATCGAAGCCATGGCTCAACGATGCGGTTTGGTGAATTTCAGATGTCAACGTATTTCAACCATATTTTCAGCGTAATTTGTTGATTTCTTGAGCTTTTTGCGTGAAATTTTTGACATTGATCTTCTGGATTAAAGCTCTACAAGTTCTAGATGCCTTGTAAGATACTACAAAGCTGATTTGTACTCTTGGTAAACTCTAATCTGACAAATCCTTTATTGTTAAATGCCAAAAATTTCTTTATTTGATTTTGTTCAGATTAGTCGATATCATTGGTATTACATATTTTCTAGTCTCAATTTGTGTGCCACATCAACATAGTTAGGATTGCATCGTGACATATGTATTTGGACCTTAGTATTTTTATTTTATTTGCATAATTAGCGCAATACATTTAGCTGGTGTTTGGGGTCTTGTATCTGCATCTGTGTGATTGATTGGCATTGCATGTTATTGCGTAGTGGCAAAATCCTAGAATCAGACATGGATGATAATGCTACTCAGAGGCTAGAAAATCAACTCCAAAAGATACATCAAGAACTAAACGACGACATAAATAGTACAAAAGATCGATTAGAAGTCCTAGAAAATAAATGGACTAAAGAAAAAAATTGACATGAAGTTTAAAGAAAAATATTTACCACCTACCTATATAAAACATCTACTAGAAAAATTGAACCTACGTCAAGAAAGCAAGACTGTTAAGGAGTACATGACTAAGTTCTGTGACCTATTTGTTAGGAGTGAAATACAAGAAGATCCCTTACTAGGTTTTGTTCTGGATTGAAAGCAAGCATTAGGTGTAAGACGCTCAGATACACTATAGATAATGTGCAACAAGCATATAACTTAGCCTTATTTTAGAAATCCATGAAAGCCCTCATAGACAAGATGCCTATTTTTAATGCCGGGGATCAACTTAAGTGGTCAAGTGAAAATATGAATAAATCTGCAAATAATACCAGTAAAGAGATAAAAGAAAAGACTAAGGTTCAAGAACCATGATGCGGACGCATCGCCTACCCCACCAGCCATTGATGATGCGGGTCCACCCATCGTGACATACGTAAGGCGTAGGAGACGCGGGATCGTCACGTAGTGGGTTTAGTGGGTCGATGGGTATTTTAGTCTATTCGGGCTAAATTAGTAAATCCCTGTTTTCTATTTATTAGGGCTAGCCGCCATTGTTAGAGCTATGCTTATTTTGTTGAAGGACATCCTTAGGCATCTTGCGAAGGATCTTTTAGGCTTTTTATCCGTTCAAGTAAAAGCTAGGAGATCGAGTTCGTCTCGAAGGAACTCAATTATCTTTGTTCTTCTTCAAAATTCTCAAATAAAAAATTCCTCTTTTTAATTTTTCCTCTTTTAAAATCTGATTTCTATTGATTCGATCCATCGGATCGTATCAAATTGGTATCAGAGCACTAGATCCAAATGACGGCAAGCACTCGATCGAAGGCGAAATTGATCGATGAGAAGATTCAAGGGCTACGTGAGGATCTCAATCGGGAGATCGAAGAACGGTTCGAGGGATTGAAGAAGACGGTGGGGGATTCACTCAAGGATCACGCCCATTCACAAGAAGACATCCAGATCGAACTTCGGGGGATGAGGACGGACGCCGCGCAACAAGGCCGAGATCTCCGAGAATTGAAGGTGATGATACAAGCCCTCACGGTGGCGAAAGAAGGAGATCGAGGCAAGGGGATCCAAGAGGGAGGAGATTCTATCCTAGAATCGGCCTCCCTAGAGCAAGCGCGGACGACGGCGGAGTTTCCACATCAAGGCGACGTCGCGGAAGAGACACGGATGACGGCGCGGCCAACCCTAGACCCTCGCGGGTCTGTTCAGGCCACGACAGGCCTTATCGGGCCTGCCCAGGGGCCGGCGGCCCAACCCAGGCCTCCCCAGGCCTGGGCGAGGCCGCCCGGCCAACCGGGGGCTTCGGCGCCCCCGGCGAACTCCCCCAGGCCTTCCCTTGCCTGGGCGAGCCCGCCGGGGCCACCGGAGGCCTCGGCAGACCCTGGCGGGGGTTGGGTGCAGGCGGCACCCCCGCGGGGGCGCTGGAGGTGCGGCACCCCCATCCGGGGGTGCGGGAGGGCCGACTGGCCATTTCGAGGGCCCGGCGAGCTGGGCCGGGCCTTCCGAGGGCTTGGCGGGCTGGGCCGCCCCTCCTGGGGGCCCGACGACTGCGTCTCGACCCTTTGGGGGTGTGGCGGGGTTCGTACCTCACTCTGGGGAAACGTTTGGGACAGTCGGAGGTGGCTGGGCTTTGGGGACAGCTATTGGGACCCCGGCGGGCCAATTTTGGAGAGCGGAGACTACCCCACCTGGGACGAGGCCCATTTTCGCACGACTACCAGAGTTTCCTGGGCATCACTATCAGCCCGAGGCATGGGAGAGGCATGCATGGCCGAAGGAGTTGTACGGGGTTGACGGGGGAGGCCCGATGGAGACCCGGGGTGGCGGTTTGGTGCGGGGAGGTGACCGTGGAGGAGATAAGGGCAGCAGGGAGACATCAACGCGGACCGGCAGTTGATGAAGCTGAAGATGCCGACCTTCGATGGCAACGATCCCGACGGGTGGATATATCGAGCGGAGAGATACTTTCAGGTGATAGGACTGACGGAGCAGGAGGTCCTGAAGGACATTGGGATTTATTTTGAGGGGAAGGCTCTGGCATGGTACCGGTGGAAGATCGCACGGACCCCTTTTCGCACCTGGGAGGAGCTGTCAGCACTGATCGTGGATCGGTTCCAGAAGACAGCGGTAGGAGATTTCTACGAGCAGCTGTCTGCGCTGAGACAGGAGGGGACAGTGAGGGACTACGTAGAGAGATTTGAGATGCTGAATAGCCGAGTGAAGGGGGTGACTGATGAGGTGATGATCGGGAATTTTATAAGGGGGCTGAAGCCCTCGATACGAGCTGAGTTGCGGATGCAGAGCCCGGTGACCTTGGAGGATGTCCTTCGCTTAGCCCATAAAGCGGAGGAGAAGCATACAGAGGAGAGGAGGATACGGAGAGCTTGGGGGGCCAGAGTTCCCGCCCCACGCCACCAGCCGCGGCACAGAGACCACCTGCAGCTGCTCCTGAGACCCGCGGAGAAGGCCGCCCAGCTATCCTGGGACGACGGATGACTGAGGCAAAGGTGAGGGAGAAGCGGGCCAAGGGGTTGTGCTTCCGTTGCGACGAGAAGTTTACCCCTGGGCACAGGTGTGCGAGCCGCCTACTGCAGATCACCATGTTGCCCGACGAGGAGGGGTACGTGTGTGAGGAGCTTGAGGAGGAGCCACTGGTAGAGAAGGAGAAGTCTCTCCTAGACTTCGCGGAGGTCTTCCTGAACTCTGTGGTGGGGTTCACTCCGAACCACACCATGAAGTTATCAGGGCAGCTGGGGGGACACGGTGGTGACGGTGCTGATCGATAGTGGGGCACCCACAACTTCATCTCCAGCCGAGTGGTAGAGCGACATGGGCTGCAGCTGAGCACCCTGGAGAAGTTTACCGTACTACTGGGGACAGGGAAGATGGAGGAGAGCAAGGGACTCTGCAAGGGTCTGTGCCTGACCTTGCAGGGGGTACAGATCATGCAGGACTTCTTGCCACTGGAGTTGGGCAACGTGGATATCATCTTAGGGGTGCAGTGGCTGAAGAAGTTAGGGGAGATGAAGGTGAACTGGAAGCTCCTGAGGATGGAGTTCCAAGATGGAGATCGGACCGTCGTGCTGACAGGGGACCCGACCCTTTGTTTTTCATTGGTGGCCTTCAAGGCCATCACTCGGGCGTTGCGGGACGAGGAAGAGGGGTTCCTGGTGGAGTATCAGGGGCTGACAGCTGAGGGTGAGCAGCAACAGGAGGAGACCGCAGCGGATGTTGAGCAGGTACTGGAGCAGTACCAGGAGGTCTTTCAGGACCCACAGGGGCTACCACCGTCCAGGGGGCACGAGCACACGATTGTATTGCGTGATGGAGCAGCACCGGTGAGTGTGCGACCGTACCAGTACCCGCATGTGCAGAAGGACGAGATTGAGAGGATGGTGCAGGAGATGCTGCAGGCTGGGATCATCCAGCCGAGTGTGAGTCCTTTTTCGAGCCCAGTCTTGCTGGTCAAGAAGGACGGGAGTTGGAGATTCTGCGTCGATTACCGGGCGCTGAATAAGGAAATTGTCGCTGACAAGTTTCCTATCCCGGTGATCGACGAGCTGTTGGACGAGCTTCATGGGGCGGCGATCTTTTCGAAGATCGACTTGAGGGCAGGGTACCACCAGATCTTGATGCGTCCAGAGGATGTGCCGAAGACTGCCTTCCGCACCTATGAGGGGCATTACGAGTTCAGAGTCATGCCTTTCGGCTTGACGAATGCCCCCTCTACTTTTCAGGCCTTGATGAACAAGGTCTTCCAGCCCTTCCTGAGGAGGTTCATCCTCGTTTTCTTTGACGATATCCTCGTCTATAGCAGGAGCTTGAGGGAGCACTTGGACCACTTGGAGGTGGTCTTCCGGGAGTTGTTGGCGCAGCAGTTGTTCGCCAACCGGAAGAAGTGCAATTTGGGCCAGGAGCGGATCGAGTACCTAGGGCATGTGGTGTCAGCGGAGGGGATAGCGGCTGACAGGTCGAAGATAGCGGCTATGATGGACTGGTCAGTACCTACTACACTGCGACCTCTCCGCGGATTTCTGGGTCTGACGGGCTATTACTGGAAGTTCGTTAAGGGATACAGTACCATAGCATGGCCCCTTACCGAACAGCTCAAAAAAGACGGATTCCATTGGGGGGAAGAGGCCACCAAGGCATTTCAGTCCTTGAAGGTGGCGATGAAGACAGCGCCAGTTCTTGCCTTGCCAGATTTCAGCTTATCTTTTGTGGTGGAGACCGACGCGTCGGGATATGGATTGGGGGCGGTGCTCATACAGGAGGGACGACCCATAGCCTATTTTAGTCAGGTGTTGTCGGCTAGAGCACGGCTGAAATCGGTTTATGAGCGAGAGTTGATGGCCATCGTCTTCACGGTGACGAAGTGGCAACCATATCTGTTGGGTCGGGAGTTCGTGGTCAAGACGGACCAACGGATCCTCAAGTACCTTTTGGAGCAGCGATTGTTTACTAAGGAGCACCAGTGTTGGTTGTCCAAACTGGTGGGGTACCGGTTCGCCATCGAGTACAGGCCAGGATTGGAGAACAAGGCAGCTGATTCCTTGTCGCGCCAGGAAGAGAGCGTGGATTTGAGAGCTCTGTCGCAACCGATGTGGTTGGACTGGGAGCCCATTTTCAGGAGGCGGAGAGTGATGATGAGCTGGGGCAGATCCGTGAGTTGCTGCAGCAGGGAAAAGAGGGGCCGACCGGGTATTCCTTACAGGGGCGCAGACTGCTTTACCGGGGGAGGTTGGTGCTACCGCGAGCCTCAGGATTCATACCAGTCCTATTTCAGGAGTTCCACTGGTCAGCAACTGGAGGCCATTCGGGGGTACAGCAGACGTACCAGAGGATGGACATGGAGGTGTACTGGCCCGGGATGCGGAGGAGAGTTGCCCAGTTAGTAGCTGCTTGTGACGTCTGCCAGCGTCACAAGTACATGGCGATGGCCCCAGCCGGACTCCTACAGCCGTTGGAGTTGCCAAAGAGAGTATGGGAGGAGGTCACGATGGACTTCATTGACGGGCTGCCCCATTCCGAGGGATATTCAGTGATCCTCGTCGTAGTAGACCGCCGGAGTAAGTATGCCCATTTCATACCTGTGAGGCATCCTTACACAGCGGTCTCGGTGGCCACAGCATTCATTCGAGAGGTGATACGCCTACACAGGATTCCGGGGTCCATAGTGTCCGACAGGGACCAAGTCTTTTTAAGCGGGTTCTGGCGGGAGCTCTTCAGGGTACAGGGTATGTTCCTTAAGAGGAGTACGGCGTACCACCCACAGACGGACGGACAGACCGAGGTGGTGAACCGCTCCATAGAGACTTATCTGCGGTGCTTCGCATCGAATAAGCCTCGACAGTGGTACAGGTGGTTGGCCTGGGCGGAGTACTGGTACAACACCTCGTACCACTCTTCAGCAGGGACGACTCCCTTCAGGATCCTTTATGGGCGACACACCGTCCTTGCTGTGTTTCGGTGATCGGCAGACACCGGTGTCACAGGTGGAGGCTTACATGGGAGACAGAGATGCTATGTTGGAGGAACTACGGCGACATCTGTTGAGGGCTCAGTAGGTGATGAAGGCCCGGGCAGACGGCCACCGGCGGGACGTCCATTTTCAGGAGGGCGATATGGTGTATCTCAAGCTGCGCCCCTATAGACAGAAGACATTAGCTCAGAGGCAGAATGAGAAGCTAGCAGCTCGCTACTACGGTCCCTACCAGATTGCGGCTAAGATTGGGAAGGTGGAGTATCGGTTACACATGCCACCTTCCTCGACGATACATCCGGTGTTCCATGTGTCGCAGCTACGGAGGGCGATTGGAGACCAGTCAGCCACGTCAACTCTGCCACCTACACTGACGGACGATATGGAGGTATTGCTCGAGCCCCTGGATGTGCGAGCAGTTCGTCAGGGACCGGGACGACGAAGAGAGGTGCTGATCTACTGGGTGGGCCTGCCTGATTGTGACGCCACGTGGGAGGCATATGACGTGGTCCGGGAGCAGTTTCCAGATTTCCACATTGAGGACAAGGTGTCTCTTTTAGGGGGGTATTGATGCGGACGCATCGCCTACCCCACTGGCCATTGATGATGCGGGTCCACCCATCGTGACATATGTGAGGCGTAGGAGGCGCGGGATCGTCACGTAGTGGGTTTAGTGGGTCAAGCGGTATTTTAGTCTATTCGGGCTAACTTAGTAAATCCCCGTTTTCTATTTATTAGGGCTAGCCGCCATTGTTAGGGCTATGCTTAATTTGTTGAAGAACATCCTTAGGCATCTTGCGAAGGATCTTTAGGCTTTTTATCCGTTCAAGTAAAAGCTAGGAAATCGAGTTCGTCTCGAAAGAACTCAATTATCTTTGTTCTTCTTCAAAATTCTCAAATAAAAAATTCCTCTTTTTAATTTTTCCTCTTTTAAAATCTGATTTCTATTGATTCGATCCATCGGATCGTATCAAACCACCACCACTAATGTCACCTCAAGTGAAACACATTTCCTTCATGCTAGGCTGTGACTCGGTTCCTAGGACATTTCATGAGCATGTTGCATCTGATTTAAGTGCTTTGCATCTCGAGACTGATAAAACTCTTGCATTTAACGATGATAATCACTAGTCTGCGGCAGAATCAAATAGAAATTTCCAAGACTTTGTCGTTATGGATGACGAGAAGATTAATGTTAGCCCAGAAAAATTCATATTAGAACTAGCAAAAAGGCTTTGCATGCATCATAACGAGCTTTACTGAGTTTTAATCCTGATGTGACCAAGTCAAGTATTTCACAGAAGCTTGGGGAGATTGAGCACATTGACTTCGTCATCCTAGATTCTCCACATCCCAAGAAGATTCTATATCCTTTAATTTCTTTCACTATTTGGAAGAATATAACAGAAGATGTTTGTCTACAAATTCACTATTGTACTTCAAAGTTCATAGACGCATCTTCTCCCGCCATAAAGGATTACTGCATTCTGCTCGATTATGCTATACATAACGTCGTTCATCAGGTAGTGAAGTTCTAAAGCCGGAGAGAATGATAGCGATCAAATTCGAAGAGGAATGTTTTATTAAAAAGATTTTTTGTGATAGAGTTTGAGTCATTGGACAATTCCAATTAGTTGGAGTCTTTTGTTATTTTGAAAGTTTTAGTTATATGAGCCTTTTGTTATTTGAGTCTTTTAGTTGATTTAGACTTTCTTGTCCTAATCAGTTTCAGAGAGTCTAGTTGTAAGCCTATATAAAGGCCACAAACTTATTAGTTTTTTCAATGAAGTTTAACGAAATTTAATTGTTAGTGCAAACTTCGGGTTTCTTCACAAATTAAATCTTTTGCATTGGTGTGCGAGAGTGTGCTTGGTTGCCTGGTCGAGTGGACCGAAGAATCTTCACGTGTGAGGCCTGCGAGTCAGTGATTCGAAAGATTTCCGAGGTGTGAGATCCGAAAATTTATCAAATCCCTAGTTTCCTACCGTTCTTTCCTAAATTTCCCTTCAAATCCCTAAACTCGTTCTTGTGCTACAACTATATTTCCATGCAAGATCGAAAGCCTACTTAAACATTTCCGGTGGATTTTTCTATATTCATCAAAACAGACAGCATGGATCATCATTCAAAAATTACATTTTAAGAACCATATTAACACACATTTAAATATTAACACACATTTAAGAACCACATCAGTTATTTACCATTGCCATAGAGGCTAAAGTCTCTTCGTTTAGTAGGGAACACTAATCAAGTATGGGCAAAGTTGCTTCCACTTGGACTAACTATTTGATTAACACATGCAAAAGCCAAAGTCAATATGGATATAAAGCAGCAAAATTTTTCAACTTAATCATTGATTGTACCTGCACCATTGGAAATTCTGGTGAGATGTATGTCCACACATACTTCTCATGCATACCATTTTCAGACTCAGCATCAGTGCCATCCATGGCATCTTCTTCTGATTTTTGGGGTAATACTGAATAACCCATTCGAAATCTAACGGCTTTAGCTGAATATATTGGATTGCCATACTGAAAGTACGCTGGGGGAAACGAATGGAATGTCTTAAAAGGTGCATAGATATAACCATGCAACAATGCCAACTATGAAAAGTACTAACCTTCAAATGGCTGTACTTTTATCTCATTGATGATGCATAACTTGGAGCCTAGTCTATAAGTCAGTGTCTCTGGCACTTCAGGATCACTCTCCCCCTGACTTGACCAGTAAGAAGGCCGCATATTCACCCGCTCATTTTCAATCAATGTATTCTCAATGCTCTCGTCTGGATAATTATCAGTGCTGGAAGCACGAATTGCATCAGCAATACATTCCTCATTTCCCATAGGTGAAAGTGAAACAAGACAGTGACTTAAATAGGAATATGCCCTGTGTTCTCTCTCCAGGCTCTCCCATTCCATAGATGTACTAGAACCAGCTTCTACATTCTCCTTTGTACTGCCTCCTTCAATAACAGGTGCAAAATATGATACCTCCGCACACATTCTTAAGAACAGTTTCTTGCAGAAACTATTTGCTATAACTGCAATAGAATTCAAACCAATTTCATGGTCATACTTCAGATTGAGATTTATTATTATCCATGAAACAACTTTACCATTTGTATGCGAGAACGGAATCAAAGAAACAATAATTAGTTATTGACATTAGTTTGTCTGAATTTGCTTTAAAATCTTTTCACTTGCTTTTCAAAATGGAATAATGTTTAAAGCACTAAATGAAGAAAATGTGACCATGGGAGGCAACCAATAGATCAACTAATATAAACACTAAAACACAAATAGAAAAGCTTTATAGGAGGAGATTTCCTTCAAAAGAAAATGTCAGAAGAAACAGAGAAGATAATTTATATTTATACGTCGAAGGAAGAAACAGCAAGCACAATCTAATTACATGTCAATGGTACAATTATTAGTAAAGGAGATAAAAGGAAACAACAAAGAATCGGGCCATAGCTAAATTGGATATTTAAATACCAAACAAATGGATTCACGGTATCCCCTTGTATCACATGCAGAAGAAAATCCTAGAAGAAACATGCATCAGACCATTTACACATGAGCAAATAGTTTAGTATACTTTATAAAGTAGACAAAAGGTTCTGAAAAATGCAAAGTCTTCAATTGGTATTCATCCCTGAAAGCGCAGATATGGTCAACCTTGAAGCCAAACAGTCAAACACAGTACAGTCGCCATGTACTCTCTCTCAATAAAACAACAAATGTTTTCAATCCAAAATATAGATTTAGGCAGAAACTATCCTCATAATGTCTCTTCCTGGCTAAGATAGCATATGAAGAACAACTATATTTTGTACATGCGAGTTTTGTCCTGCCCAACTTTCCCCATATTTTGAGGAAATTAAACCAAAATGCTGACTAGTATAATTCAGTGCAATTTAATTAGTTAGCCATGTTGGGTTTATGCCACGCGTGCGCAAAGCGATGGCGAGGGATACAGAATACGAGAGCAAGGAGCAAGCGGCGGTGGGGGGAGGAGAGGGGGGTGACTGAAGGAATCCACATTATCTAATTCTTGGAGGGGGCACCAACTCTATAGATATTTTCCATGAAGGAAACCTACATATCGGAGTAGAAAAAATTCACGAACATTACTTTCAAGCCTTAGTGCAATCCAAACATAAAAGACATGCAGTTTAATAAACGACATGCAACAGCAGGAAAAATCTAAAGCAAAAAACACAGAAAATCAATACACATACACAAGACACATACACACGAGAAGGATTTTTTTTTCCTCGAATGATGTGTTTATAAAGATGATTATCCTACCAATGAGTAATCAGAACCCCCCCCCCCCCCCCCCGGGGGGGGGGGGGGGGGGGGGGCACATGGGACATGTAAGTCTAGAGGTTAGTCCATACGTTGTATTATAGAACAAAAATAAGGCAGTACAAGATATAAATGTCATGGCTTTTTGCTCTGGAGCTCCACATATGTATTCTAAGCCATTGCAAATGAATATTTCTAACATTAGACATTAAATTACAATATATTCGCACTAGTGGGACATATCTTAGCTCCAAATTAGTTGGCTGATGTCTTCTCAAACTTAAATATTCACAACATATAATGGAAGTGAAATGGATTTTTGATCATCCAAGGATTCTTTAATTTAGAGCATTGTTTTACATAGCCTCTTAAACCATTTGCATTCCCTTAATAGTATAACAGAATTTCCAAATCAACTATATCATCATTTCTCTTATTATTGTTTTGAGACATCAAGTTTTGTCTGAAGATTAAGCAAGCTTAATCGAACGATCAACAGTGCATGTAATCAGCTCTATCATCATTTATCCATTTTTTGACATGTCAAGGCTTGTTCAAATGTTGAGCAAGCTTAATCGTATGATCAACAGTGTTGGTTATCTGGCACACCAACTGGCCTTTAGGATTAATGGCAAGTCCTTCTCTTCGTTGGCCTTGGGCAGGAACCAGGAACCAACTGCCATTCTAAAGCGCTGGTAAGCTGCCCATCAAGGTGAGGTAACCATTTTAAATGCTTCATAGCAGCCGCGCTATGCTGCCTCTGCCTCAACCCTTCAAAATGAATAAATGACTAAAAAGAAGACATGACAACAGAAGAAGCTAAAGGAAATAGTTAGTGAACATTCATTAGCTCATGGTTCAACTTTTTTCTTTATTCCAATGCAATGGGTTGTGGTTAAGCTCCAGTGGCGAGGGGTGGGTGACAATGGTAAAATCAGGTCTCATTAACTATCACAAGTTACATGAGATTAAGTTATAAACCCATTTAATGTGATCAAACCCACTTGTAAATTTGAATTGTAAAATGTGTGTGCAGCCATCTTCCATGGACTTGCAACGAAACCCATCTAACCCATGTTTAAACCACTAAACCCCAATAATCATCCATGTCATGATCCTCCTCCTTAATTTCTCCTCTTTCCATCTTTCCAACAACCAGAAAGGACATGATGTTAGTGGTTGTGCCCTAGGCCAAATATTTGGACCTTTATGCTATGTCATTTTCATTTATAAAATGTTTCTTTTATTATTGTTATTATTATATTGCTTGCATGTTTCTTTATAATAATGGTTGAATAGTTATTTTATGCTATTCTAATAATCCCTAGTCATTCATCATTAAAGGTTTAATGAAGAATTAAGATTAGTATGAGTTTGGTAGATAATTATGAGATAATTATATGTATGGTGATACAAATCAAACTTATAGGTACTTGTTGGAGAACATGTACTGGATAGACTCGCTATGAGATCATTACATGGATTAGTGTCATAAATGATCTCATAATAGGTATGTTATTGAATCCTTAGACTTGAGCTCATCACAGTTTCCTACATAAGGAACATCATATTTTGACATAATCAAACGTTATCTTTAATCAGATAATCATAAAGGTTATGATCGAATATGATGTGAATTATGCAGAGGAAAGTGAATGAACAAGATGGAATTTGTCCCTCTTCTATGAGAGATATCTAATGGGCCCCTCGATAAGTAGGTCTGAGAAATGCATGGCCGTGCTCAAATGAATGTCATTTGATTTTATCAGTCTACTTAGAAAGCGAGAAATTAAATGTTTGAACAATATAAGTATGACACTACCCATGACTTATGTTCAAATAAGATATCGTGTGACAAAGGGATTATGACATGTCCTATTGGTTAGGTTAATATCGGACTAACGATATTCATATTAATTGGATAGTCAAAATGTCTTGCTAGAGACCAATTATGACTTGTGGGCTTCTAATGAGATTAGGCCCACTGCCAATTTAATATGAGCCTATTGGGTCGCACACAAAGAACGAATTGGATAAGATAGGGTTTAAACATGATTTCGAATATGATTTGAAATTCGTGATAAGGTGAAATATCTTAACTGTCAGATATCGTATCTCGTTAAGATATTATCCCTAAGATATCGTCGCTTAACTGAAATACGTTAATGTGTTAACGTGGGATTCTTATCCCTAAGATAGCGTCGCGTAACTGAATGTTGTTAAGGGGTTAACGTAGGATTCTATATAAGATATAGAATCACGATTTTCAGTTTTGCGTTTTTTTAATCTATCTCCTCCGTTTTTGAGAAAAACAAAGAGCGAGAGAAACCCTAGTTGCGGCAAAAGAGCTAGCACCCTCGCAAGTCCTGTTCGTGACGTTCGCGTGTGGATACCGATTGAGGGTGGTCGTTCTAGAACAGCACCTATAGTCCGACAGATTCATATCGTCGCAGCACCTACAGTCCGACAGATTCAGATCGTCAGAAAGGTTAGTAAATCTATTCGAATTAATTAGAATCGCATGGATCTTGGTAGGTTTCTATTTTCCGCTGCGTATAAATTAGTTGTACCATGATAGAAACCCTAACAGTGGTATCAGAGCAACTTGCGAATTCAATTGATTTGAATAATGCCATGTTTATATGTATGAGATGTATATATATATATATATATATGCTGGCATGATTTTAACCTGTATATATGTTGATACATAAATACGATTACATGTTGTTAATTGAAAACACAATCTGTTTAATCTGTTTGTATGAGATACAAATAATTGATGTTTAATAATATACATGACGTATAGATGGCCACGAAATTAATCACTGTTAATTTGATCAACATGCTTTATGATTACGCTGTTGTTAATATGATTAACGTGATTATTGTTAATATGATTAACATGTTAATTTATGATCGTTGTTTAATATGATTAAACCTACGGTAATCACTGTTTAATATGATTAAACTCACGCAGATCATTATTTAATATGTTTAAAGTGATTAAACTTACTGTAATCATTATTTAATATGATTAAATCTACGCAGATCATTGTTTAATATGATTAATATGATCAACTAACACTGATTAATGGGACTGTTTAATTTGATTAAAATAACACTGATTTGATCAGCAGAGTCTGAGCAATGAATGTTTAATACGATTAAATGATGCTGATATGATCAGCAGATTCATCACTCAGAAATTTAAATAGGGGTTTTAAAGGCAGAAAATCATTAATGACCCCGCCCGCTAACCGGCTAGCGGGACCGCCGTGTTCGTTGTGCATTGTATGTCGTGGAAGTTATTAAACAGAATTTATGACATCATTTTGAATAAAAATTTGATGTCATGCTATGTGATAACATGATTTGTTTTGATGTATATATGATGTTTTACATGCTATCACATGTTTCATATATGTTATGTTTATCAGTTTTGTATGTGATGCGATATATGATGATATATGTGTATGAGATGCCATGTATGGAATGATGCATAATATATTAATATAAATAGACATCATAACTTAATTGTTAAAATTCCCTCACCATAATTTTAAGTCGTATGCCACCCATGATTTGAATACATGTCAAGACTATGATCACCAAAATGTGGGTTCTGCCAAAGCGAAGTGCATTGGGTTATCATAGTAAGGCAGTATGGGTAATCGTGCTACCCATATATTTAAAAATGGTTAGACTTAATTAGGCTATCAAAATGGTTTTGGGCCTAAGGGCATTAGATGGGATTATAACATGCTGAGACATATGATGTCAAAAATCCCATAAAGAATCTAAGAATTATATGAGATATAATTGGTAAAGTGTTACCTACCTAAATAACTTGATTTTAAGTGTCATGCCAAAGCTGACTTAAAGTTGGGTGAAATATGGATCTTAGCCCACTAAAGTGTTGCAATTGTTGTAATTTATATTGAGGGTTATTATTTTTGTGGGAGCTTTATGAAACATTTTAAAATGAAATTGGTACTAATGTTTATTTTGCATATTTGTAGATCAATGACATCTCATAACACTTCTGCACTGTCAATGCGATCTGTCCTTGAGAAGGACAAGCTGAAAGAAAATGGCACCAACTTCCTTGACTGGTTCAGAAACATGAGAATTGTTCTCAAGCATGAAAGGAAGTTGTATGTCCTGGATGATCCTCTCCCTGAAGAACCACCTACTGATGCTTCAAAGGCTGTAAAGGATAAGTATAAGAAACATCTTGATGATTCTGTTGATGTTGGTTGTCTCATGTTAGCCACTATGTGCCCAAAACTTCAGAAGGATCTGGAACACATGGAGGCTTATGTTATGAGCTGAGTGTTCATCTCAAGGAGACTTTCCAACAACATGCAAGGCAGGAAAGGTATGAGACTACCAAAGCTTTGCATGCTTGCAAAATTGGCTGAAGGTGCATCAGTTAGCGCTCATGTTTTGAAGATAAAAGGCTACATTGATCATCTTGAAAGGCTTGGATTTCCCCTCAGTTTAGAATTGGCTACGGATTTGATCCTTAATTCATTGACTGATGGTTTTGATCAGTTTGTCATGCAGTACAATATGAATGACATGGAGAAATCTCTTGCTGAGCTGCATTCGATGCTTAAAACTGCTGAGCTAAGTATAAAGAAAAAGCCTAGTCATGTACTTATGGTGAACAAAGGGAAAGGAATGAAACACAAGGGAAAGGCTAAAGCAAGAGTTGCTGGTAAGCCTAAAGGAAAGGCTAAAGCAAAAGTTGCTGATAAGCCTGCAAAAGTTCCAAAGGAGGGAGTTTGTTTCCATTGCAATGAACCTGGTCATTGGAAGCGGAATTGCAAACTCTATTTGGAAGATCTGAAGAAGAAGAAGAGTAGTGAGACTACATCTTCATGTATTTATGTTATTGAAATTAACTTATCTACTTCTACTTCCTGGGTATTAGATACTGGATGTGGATCTCACATTTGTACAAATGTGCAGGGGTTGAAAAGGAGTAAACAACTGAAAAGGGGCGAAGTGGACCTACGAGTTGGAAATGGAGCAAGAGTTGCTGCTTTAGCTGTAGGATCCTATGAATTGTCTTTGCCAAATGGGCTTTTATTAGTGTTGAATAATTGCTACTATGTTCCTACTTTGAGTAGGAATATTATTTCAGTTTCTTGTCTGGATGATGAACAATTTTATTTTCTTATTAAGAATAAGAGATGCTCCATTTATTATGATGATGTGCTTTATTGTATTGCTGATTCATATGATGGCCTTTATGTCCTAAATCTAGACAACTCCAACAGTGGAGAAATTTATAACATAACTGCTAAGAAATCCAAACCCAATAATATGAATCTCACATATTTATGGCATTGTCGTCTTGGCCATATAAACGAGAAACGCATATCTAAGCTTCATCAAGATGGACTTTTAGAGTCATTTGATTTTGAATCATTTGAAAATTGCGAATCTTGCTTATTAGGCAAAATGACAAAGAATCCTTTCACTGGACATGGTGAAAGGGCCAATGATTTATTGGGCCTAATACATACAGATGTATGTGGTCCATTAAGCATCCATGCTAGGGGAGGATTTCAGTACTTCATTACATTCACTGATGATTTCAATAGATATGGCTATATCTATTTAATGAAACATAAACATGAATCATTTGAAATGTTCAGAACTTTTCAAAATGAAGTACAAAATCAACTTGGCAAAACTATTAAGGCACTTCGATCTGATCGGGGTGGTGAATACTTGAGCCAAGAATTTGATGATCATCTCAAGGGTTGTGGAATTGTTTCACAATTAACTCCACCAGGAACACCACAGTGGAATGGTGTATCTGAAAGGAGAAATCGAACCTTATTAGATATGGTCCGATCCATGATGAGTCAAACAGATCTTCCATTATCCTTCTGGGGCCATGCCTTAGAAACAGCTGCGTTCACTTTGAACCGAGTTCCATCTAAAGCGGTTGAAAAGACACCATATGAGATATGGACTGGGAGAACACCTAGTTTGTCTTTTATAAAAATTTGGGGATGTGAGGCTTATGTGAAAAGACAAGTTTCAGATAAGTTAGCCCCAAAATCTGATAAATGCCTTTTTGTGGGATATCCTAAAGAAACTAAAGGATATTACTTTTATAATCCCTCAGAGAACAAAGTGTTTGTTGCTCGAAATGGTGTCTTTCTAGAAAAGGAATTTATTTCTAAAAGAACCAGTGGGAGCAAAGTACACCTCGAAGAGTTTCGAGAACCACAAGATGGTATAGAACCAACGATGGAAGTTCAACAAGTTCCACAAACAGTTGTAGAACCTGTACGAGCTACACAAGCACCACGCAGATCTTATAGACCACGACACAATCCCGAGAAATATGGATTTCTCATAACGGACACTCGTGAAGTACTGCTCATAGATCAAGATGAGACTACTACCTATCAAGAAGCTGTGTCAAGTCCAGAATCTGAGAAATGGCTAGGAGCCAAGAAATCTGAAATGCAATCCATGTATGATAATCAAGTTTGGACCTTGATTGATCCACCTGAAGGAGTTAAAACCATTGGGTGCAAGTGTGTTTTTAAGAAGAAAACTGACATGGATGACAAAGTGCATACCTTTAAAGCAAGACTTGTTGCAAAAGGTTTCAAACAAACTCATGGTATAGACTATGACGAAACCTTTTCGCCAGTTGCAATGCTTAAATCAATAAGAATTCTAATTGCCATTGTTGCGTACTATGATTACGAGATATGGCAAATGGATGTCAAAACAGCGTTTCTTAACGGAAACTTACTCGAGGATGTGTACATGACACAACCTGAGGGTTTTGTTCATTCAAAGAATTCTACAAAGGTTTGCAAGCTTCAAAGATCCATTTATGGATTAAAGCAAGCTTCTCGGAGCTGGAATCTTCGTTTTGATGAAACAGTCAAAGAGTTTGGATTCATACAAAATGAAGATGAACCTTGTGTATACAAGAAGGTTAGTGGGAGCGCAGTAGTATTTCTTGTGTTATATGTTGATGACATATTACTCATTGGAAATGGCATCCCTATGTTGCAAACAACCAAGACTTGGTTAGGGAGTTCTTTCTCAATGAAAGATTTAGGCGAGGCTGCTTATATCCTTGGCATTAAGATCTATAGGGATATATCTAAAAGGATAATTGGTCTGAGTCAAAGTACATACATAGACAAAGTGTTGAATAGGTTCAGCATGCAAGAATCTAAAAGAGGATTCTTGCCAATGTCTCATGGCATTTCCCTTAGCAAGACTCAATGTCCTATTACATCTGATGAGCGAGATCGCATGAGTAAGATTCCTTATGCTTCGGCTATAGGATCTATCATGTATGCCATGATATGTACTCGACCAGACGTGTCGTATGCTTTGAGCATGACAAGCAGATACCAGTCAGACCCCGGTGAAAGTCACTGGACAGCAGTCAAGAATATCATTAAGTACTTTAGAAGAACTAAGGATGCATTCGTGGTGTATGGAGGATTGGAAGATGAGCTAGTTGTAAATGGTTACACAGATGCAAGCTTCCAATCTGATAAAGATGACTTTAAATCGCAGTCTGGATATGTGTTTATGTTAAACGGAGGTGATGTAAGTTGGAAAAGTTCCAAGCAAAGCATTATTGCAGATTCTACAACAGAAGCTGAGTATATTGCAGCATCAGATGCAGCTAAGGAAGTAGTATGGATAAGGAAGTTCGTTACTGAACTAGGAGTAGTTCCTAGTATCGCAAATCCTGTGGTTCTCTATTGTGACAACAATGGTGCTATTGCACAGGCAAAAGAGCCCAGATCTCATCAGAGATCCAAACATATACTCAGGCGTTATCATCTCATTCGAGAAATTATTAATAATAATAACGTCGAGATATGCAGAGTACCAACAGATGACAACATTGCTGATCCACTTACCAAAGCTCTCTCACAAGCCAAACATAATAAACATATGAGGTCTATGGGTATTAGATACTTGTATACTTAGGCCTAGTGCTAGTGGGAGATTGTTAGTGGTTGTGCCCTAGGCCAAATATTTGGACCTTTATGCTATGTCATTTTCATTTATAAAATGTTTCTTTTATTATTGTTATTATTATATTGCTTGCATGCTTCTTTATAATAATGGTTGAATGGTTGTTTTATGCTATTCTAATAATCCCTAGTCATTCATCATTAAAGGTTTAATGAAGAATTAAGATTAGTATGAGTTTGGTAGATAATTATGAGATAATTATATGTATGGTGATACAAATCAAACTTATAGGTAATTGTTGGAGAACATGTACTGGATGGACTCGCTATGAGATCATTACATGGATTAGTGTCATAAATGATCTCATAATAGTTATGTCATTGAATCCTTAGACTTGAGCTCATCACAGTTTCCTACATAAGGAACATCATATTTTGACATAATCAAACGTTATCTTTAATCAGATAATCATAAAGGTTATGATCGAATATGATGTGAATTATGCAGAGGAAATTGAATGAACAAGATGGAATTTGTCCCTCTTCTATGAGAGATATCTAATGGGCCCCTCGATAAGTAGGACTGAGAAATGCATGGCCGTGCTCAAATGAATGTCATTTGATTTTATCAGTCTACTTAGAAAGCGAGAAATTAAATGTTTGAACAATATAAGTATGACACTACACATGACTTATGTTCAAATAAGATATCGTGTGACAAAGGGATTATGACATGTCCTATTGGTTAGGTTAATATCGGACTAACGATATTCATATTAATTGGATAGTCAAAATGTCTTGCTAGAGACCAATTATGACTTGTGGGCTTCTAATGAGATTAGGCCCACTGCCAATTTAATATGAGCCTATTGGGTCGCACACAAAGAACGAATTGGATAGGATAGGGTTTAAACATGATTTCGAATATGATTTGAAATTCGTGATAAGGTGAAATATCTTAACTGTCAGATATCGTATCTCGTTAAGATATTATCCCTAAGATATCGTCGCTTAACTGAAATACGTTAATGTGTTAACGTGGGATTCTTATCCCTAAGATAGCGTCGCGTAACTGAATGTTGTTAAGGGGTTAACGTAGGATTCTATATAAGATATAGAATCACGATTTTCAGTTTTGCGTTTTTTTAATCTATCTCCTCCGTTTTTGAGAAAAACAAAGAGCGAGAGAAACCCTAGTTGCGGCAAAAGAGCTAGCACCCTCGCAAGTCCTGTTCGTGACGTTCGCGTGTGGATACCGATTGAGGGTGGTCGTTCGTAGAACAGCACCTATAGTCCGACAGATTCATATCGTCGCAGCACCTACAGTCCGACAGATTCATATCGTCAGAAAGGTTAGTAAATCTATTCGAATTAATTAGAATCGCATGGATCTTGGTAGGTTTCTATTTTCCGCTGCGTATAAATTAGTTGTACCATGATAGAAACCCTAACACATGAAACAGATGTTAGGCATTACAACCAGAAAAACATGATCAACTTGTTCATTTTTTGCCACCTCTTTTAACCTTTGCATTGTCTTAGAACATAGGCAATACATAGAATTGGTTCGAGGTACGCTTTGGTATGCTGTACATGTATGTGGTATGCAATTTTGAGTGGTACACAGTAGAAAGGGTATAAAAGATATTTATAGCAATCTTTGATTGAAATGATTTCTGAGGGTCTCTGGCTATGAGGAAAACACTAGAAAGATGGATTGAATAGTGTTTAAACAATTTAAAAAAATAGTTACACCAAATTAAATTCCTAACCAACAATAAAGTGCGGAATGAAAATTAACCCTAAGATTAAACAATGCAAACACAGAGATGTTTCAAGAGTTTGGATTACCCAAGTCAATTTCCGACTTGTTCCCGGTAATCCTACGTCCCTTCCACCCGGATACCACCGGATACTCAAGTTAGAACCCTAACTTGAGGTTTCCTTAAAACCCCACTTGTAGCAACCCTACAAGTGAAATCAAAGTACTCGATTGACCTTGACTCCCACAACTTGGGATCAAGCAAACTACTCTCACAACCCGAGAGTAAATCAAATAACGAAAGTTATGAAATATGAAATAAGCAACACTTACAATCACATATGCCTTGAAGTAGAACTTGAAGGAGAGTGTGTTGTGCATGGAATGACTCTCTTGAAGAGAGGAAAGCCCTTTCTCTTGACTGCACCAAATGCCTAAAAAATTTCTCTTTGGTTCTAGATTGAAGAGCAAGAGATGAAAGATAGGAATTCTCGGGCTTTAGGATTTTGAGAGCTTTGATCTTGCAAGATTGAAAGCTTGAATGTTTGAGCAAATAAATCTCAAGTGAGTCAACCTCTCAATGGAACAGTAGAGGTTGGCTTTATAGTTTTCTCAACCCCCTCAAACAGAATTCCCAAAAGCCCCTTTGAAATCCGTGAAGAAAAGCTCAATGGATAGAATCTGCACTTGCGACAGTCGACTGTTGAACAAAACACAGTCGACTGCTGCACTGTGTCAGAGGGTAGGTGAGAATTCAAACTGTAACTTACCACGTGGACAGTCGACTGATGAAGAGAAGACAGTCGACTGTAAATCCAACAGGCGACTGTACTTCCTTCTACAGGAGACTGGCCGTAATCTGGATAAGTTGAGGAAGTCTAAGAAAAGTCTGGAAATACAGGACAGGCGACTGATGAAGAGAAAACAGTCGACTGAAAATCCAACAGGCGACTGTAATTCCTTCTACAGACGATTGTCACAAATCCCGACATTTTTCAGAGAGAGTTGAGTCCGCAGAGAAGCTCAAAGACATACGACTGTTGAAGCATTGACAATCAACTGTACCATTGGACAGTTGACTTTAAATACAACATCAGTCGACTGGCACTAGAATGAGAAACATTCCAGAGAGCAATTTCTGCAAAGTAATCATGGACATGCGACTGTTGAAGCATTTACAGTCGACCGGTCCTTGGACAGGCGACTGTAAAAATAACATCAGTCGACTGGCCAGATCAAACAGAGAATGATCTTGGGCTGAAGATAGACATGCGACTGATTAACAAATCACAGTCGATTGTCACTTGGACATACGCCTGTGAAATGTACAGCAGTCGCCTGATAGAGTTAAAGCTTAGAAGCCCAAGAATCAACTGATTAAGTATGTGCATAACAGGCGACTGTAGAACAAAACACAGTCGACTGTTTTAAGACAATCGACTGTAAATCCTTCAGCAGTCGACTGTTGAAATCACAACATGCACATTCTTGATAGAAATGAATAAGAGTCTAAGGAAAGATGATCAAATGATTTCCTACGACTGAAATGAAGATGTGTGTGTGCTCCAACAAAGTTCTACTTCTAAGCTACATACTAGAAGAGAGAAAGAAGATTACATTTGTAGAACTCTCTTCTATCCAACGTATAAGCTTGAAGTCTTCTAGGAGCTTCAATCACCATCTTTGATCATCCAATCCACTTCTTTTGCTTTCATTGATCTTTGAGTGTCATTCATTGCTAATTGATCTTCATGATATGCTTAGGCAATGGATTAACTGCAAATAGAGGATTAGTCACAAGTATATATGTTTGCTCATCATTAACACCAAGTAGGGAGAAGTCCAATACTCAACATTCTCCCCCTTTTTGATGATGACAAACAAATATAAACAAAAGGATAAATAAATGTGCTTAAAGAAAACTTACTTCCCTACATAAATGTCAATCAAGTTAGTCAATAAATATTAGGGCATATATAAATCAAATGAAGCAAATGAGTAAGATATGCATGAATGGAATGAGATGCTTGAATCCATGAAATCTATGATTTTATAATCCACATTCATTGTATCTTAGCACATAATTATGATATGTTTATTTCTCCACATATGACATTATCTAAGGACCAAAAGGTGGGAGTAGAATAACAACAATAGTGCCAAATAAGTACTAAAACAATCATAAGAGTCTAAAGATCTACAAATCAAAAACTCATAAAACACATTAAAACTTAGTAAAGGAATGAGAGTCCAATATCAACATTACGAGCCACAAGTTAAAAACTCGTCTCAAATCACATCGTATAAATAATATTGCATACAAGGAGACAATTTCACAATATTCACACATATAAGATAAACAATGAGACTGTGTGAATCAAAATGTAGTAACAGCATTGTCATATATATATATATATATATATATAAGATCAAAGTTACATGGGCACAAAATACATCCATAACACCATGTACGTACACAAAAAGTGATCAAAATACATACAGCATCATCCATACATCAGCACAAAAAAATCAAGAACTAGATAGACACTCAAACCATACTAACAAAAAAATCATATGGTGAGTCTATCCAAAGCAGCATCAAGACACCATCAGTCAATCGATGGGTCTGAGGAACAACCAGATGGATGGAACATCAGTCTGGTGGAGCAACGAGTGGGGTAAGCACGAGCCTTCCGCTTGGAGGACGATGCACCAGCTGCGGGAGACTCCACGGGAACAGGCACAACAGGCTGAACAGCAGTAGACAAAGGCGCAAAACCTGGAGAGGAGGGACAGCCGTATGAGAAGTATCCTCGGAGGGAGGAAACATGGCCCGAAGAGCGGCCGAAATGAGGATGCCGTGAAATAGGAAAGACATGTACTAAAGTTTAAGGAGAAGCGAGAGCTTATGATCCAAGTCAGATACACACGTTTCGATGAAGGAAACACGGTCGCAGAGCCTACCGAGGAGGAAATCCTCGAGTGGAACAAACGATGGAGTAGAGGGTAGGTGGACATCTGGTGGAGGAGAGGGTCCAGCGACATTTGCTAAGGAAATAGGGTCACCAAAAGAGATACCCAAGTACTCCCCCGAAGATGGTGTAGAAGCCGGATCCATGAATGACGATCGAGAGATACTAGCGCACAAACGAACAAAAATAGACGAAGAAACCTAATCCGAGGGGAAATGACGGAGAAGGAAACGATCGACCAAGAAATCGAAGGATCGGAAGAGGGATCGGAGAGTGAAGCTCCGAATCGAAGTGAAAAACGACCGCAACAATGGATTTCGAAACGAAGAAGACGAGAGAGTTTTCGTCGGATGAGAGAGAAAACAAATGATCGAATCGATGACTCTCGAAGATATATGTAGGGTTCCAAGGAATCTGGGCCGTTGGATCGATAAATCGACGGCTCGAATCAAGACATCGAACCGCCACAGCAGTAGACAGTCGACTGATGAACATTTGTCAGTCGACTGGTCAATTAGATAGAAATAAGCTTGAGTTGACAGACAGTCGACGGTTGGGTAAATCACAGTCGCCTGTCGGATAGACAGTCGACTGTAAGATACACATCAGTCGACTGACAAAGAGTCAAAATTTGATGATATAAAATAGAGACCACTAAAGATTTGGACAGGCACCTGATGACCAAAATGCAGTCGCCTGTCGAACAAACAGCCGACTGTATAACAGTCATCAGTCGTCTGTGCGAAAAATGCAGTCTGCTGTATGAGAAAATAGAGTTGGGCAGTCGCCTGTCGAAGGAATGACAGTCATCTGTCCTGGTCCAAAATGCACGGTGAGGATAAAATCCAGAGGATAGATACAACTCACCCTAGGACCTATACTCTAACATAAATCTGATCATGAAATCAATATCAAAATATTATAGATTAACACACAAATCTCTTAAAACAATCCAAAACTATCGAAATCATCAAAATCTCAATTACATCTCTTAAAACAAATATATATGATACATATAATTTAACAAATGAAGAGAAGTAACAATGATGATATAAGTTCAAACATGATATAACATGAAAGTGTGAACTCCTATAATTCAGATTCACCTGTAATCCCTAATTCTCCACGCAACCTCACAAATGAGTCTTCTTTAAGAGGTTTAGTGAAGATGTCGGCGATTTGTTTTTTGGGTTTCATTGTACTCTAAGATTGTGTCCTTATTAGCTACATGATCATTAATAAAATGGTCTCACATCTGTGTTTGGTACGAGAGTGATGTACCAGATTCTTGGAAAGACAAATAGCACTTTGGTTATCAACCATGATAAGACAAGTATCATAATTGGCACCATAGTCCTTAAGAGTGTGTCTCATCCAAAGAACTTGTGCACATGCAAGACCCACGGCAATATATTCCGCTTCAGTTGTGGACAATGATTCCAAGTTCTGTTTCTTGGAAAACCAAGATACTAGGGAATTTCCTAGAAAATGGCAAGTGCCACTAGTACTCTTCCTATCGGATTTGCATCCTGCAAAGTCGGCATCACTATATGAGATTAACTCATATGTGCTAGACTTAAGGTAAAGTAACCCATAATCTAGTGAATGATTGAGATAACGAAAATTCGTTTAACCACAATCAAGTGTGACTCCTTAGGCCTAGCTTGATATCTACACAAAGACATACGGAAAACATGATATCGGGCCTACTAGCAGTTAAGTAAAGTAAGCTACCGATCATACCTCGATATAGACGAACGTCTACATCTTTTTTGTTATCATCCTTGTGTAGATGGGTTGTCGTACTCAAGGGGGTCCTTTTGCATGAAGACGATTCCATCCCATATCGCTTGATGAGCTCCCCGATGTACTTGGTTTGATGTATGAAAGTCACATCCTTCTTTGCCGAATTTGAAGTCCAAGGAAGTAGTTGAGTTCACTCATGTGGCTCATCTCAAATTCATCCTTCATAAACTTAGAAAATTCTTGGCAAAGGTTAAAGTTAGTAGACCCAAATATAATATCGTCTACATAGAATTAAAAGGATGTCATTTTCACAATCCTTAATAAAAAGTGTTGAATCAACCTCACCCATTTTAAAACCTAAATCCAAAAGAAAGGTTTACCAAGCTCGAGGAGCTTGTCTCAACCCATTAACGCTTTATTAAGTTTGAAAACATAGTTTGGAAATTTTTCATGTAAGAAACCGGGTGGTTGAGAAACATAAACTTCTTCATTAACAATTCCATTTAAAAATACACTTTTAACATCCATTTGAAATAATTTGAAATTCTTATGAGATGCAAAAGATAAAAGCAATCTAATAGCTTCTAGTCTAGCTACGGAGGCAAAATATTCTTCGAAATCGATACCTTCTTGTCGATAGCCTTGAGCTACTAACCTTGCTTTGTTTTTTATGATGACCTCATTCCCATCGGTCTTGTTCTTGAAGATCCACTTGGTTCCAATCGCTTGGTGACCACTTGGAAGAGGAACGAGCTCCCAAACTTCATTTCTCTCAAATTGCATGAGCTCTTCTTCCATTGCAATTATCCAAGAGCTATCTTCACATGCCCATTGGATATTCTTTGGCTCAATGGTAGAGACAAATGCACAGTGAGAGAATTCTTCAATTCTTGACCGTGTTCGAACACCCACACCAATATCTCCAATAATTTGGTCATGGTGGTGATTACGAACGGTAGAGTAAGCTTTGGGAATCCATGCATCACTTGGAACATCTTCAACAACTTCATTAGTATTGTTAATCTCAATAATAGAATCATTGATTTTAACATTACCAAGAGAATCACACAAAACATCTACACTATCATCAACCACATTAGAAAAAGTAAAATCTTCATAAAATGATACGTGTAGTGATTCCTCAATCGTTGAAGATGTTTTGTTGTATATCATATAGGCTTTGCTACGTGTGGAATATCCAACAAAAATTCCTTCATCGGATCTTGGCTCAAATTTATCTAAGTTACCAAAAGTGTTCTTGATAAAAACATTTTGAACCAAAAACACGAAAATATTTAACTTGTGGTTTCTTGTTATAAAATAGCTCAAAACAAGTTTTGTTCGTTCGGGGTCTCACTAGGATCCTATTGAGCACATAGCATGTCGTGTGCACCGCATCTGCCCAAAATTGTAGCCCAAGATGACTATCATGAAGCATGATACGAGCACACTCAATAAGAGTCATATTCTTTCCTTTACAACACAATTTTGTGATGGTGCACGAGGAAAAGAAAAATTATGAGTTATCAGGATGTCATCACAAAACTTGTGAAAGACTCATTCTCAAATTCTCCTCCATGATCCCTACGAATAGTGATAATGGTGGATCCTAAGAAATTTTGAATCTTTTTTGCAAATATGGTAAACTCTTCAAAGACTTCATTCTTATTGGTTAAGAATGAAACCCAAGTAAATCTCCGTCTACGACAACTAATCCATAGTGAGCATTACCTATAGAGGCGGTTCTAGTTGGCCCAAATAAATCTAGATGAAGTAATTCTAAGGGCCTCTTAGAAGTTATACCTTCTTTAAGTTTAAAAGATGATTTACTAAGTTTACCTCGTTGACATGAATCACAAAAGTTTTTCTTACTAAAAGCTATTTTCGAAAAACCTTTTACTAGATCATACTTAGCTAACTTATATAAGTTCTTAAAATGAACATGACCAAAACGGCGATGCCATAATAGTTGTTCGTGTATTAGCAACTGAGCAATGTTCTACGGTTTTAGGCAAGCTCAAATAATAAATATTCTTACGCCTAATACCAGTAAATAAAACATGTGAATCAAAATCAATAATTTCACACATACCCTCTCCAAAGTTAACTGTGTAACCTTTGTCACAAAGTTGACTAATGGAGATAAGGTTATAAAATAAATAAACTACTAACTAAATAAACATTAGTAATGAGTGGTTTGGAAGGATTACCGACTTTACCTACTGCAATGATGGTTCTCTTTTGATTACCTCCAAAAGTGACCGTCGCACCATCCTTGATGCTAATCACTTCGAAGAGTAGTGAAGGATCTCACGTCATGTGTTTGGAGCAACCACTGTCGAGTATCCTTCCTTTCCTTTTAGAGCCAATATGACGTTTATTGCTCTTTCTTTTTCTTGGATACCTACATGATATACCACAAGCTTATGATAACCATTTTTTATTGGGTCCAAGGGGATTAGCCCTTTGGAAGCCAAGGCCAAGTGGACTTCCGCTTCTCAACATAATTACCACTATTAATAATATCATTAAAATAGGAATCAACATAGGCATTCCTATCATTTAAACGTGTGTTCTTAGGACCCCAAATAGTATATGTTTTGGGGGTCCTTTTCCTAGTTGCATCACAATTGATTGATTTATATGTGGTGTGTTCATCCTAGGAACATGCTTTCTACCATATGACAATGGAGTTGGATAAGTATTGCACATATAAGGGTTGTATGCAACCTTAGGTACGTGCATGTTATATGAAGCATATGTGGCATGCAGACATGATGTGGATGTGCATACATAGAAGGATGATGTATATGAGTATATGAGTGTGTAGGGGCATGTACATGAGTATTTCTCATGTGTGAATTGCACGTGTCCGTGTATGTGGAACATAGAAGGTGTCATGAGTGTCCACTTGTGAAGCAGGAGATTTCCTAAGTGGATGAATGTTCGTGTACATGTAAGCATGACCTCTCTTTTGGTTTCCACCCGTAATGGGTTTCTTACCAAAAGGAAGAGATTGTGAAGTGGTGACTTTCTTGGTAGGTTTGCTACCAATAGTGTTTTTGACATCACTTGTGGATGCACCGGATGATGGCCTCACAAAGTCTATAGTGACACCACTATAGGAGGTACGAGCATTGGATGCATTCGCTTCCACAAAACTAAAACCAACACGATGTGTGGCCGGAAATTGGTTTACTAGCAAATCGTCCAATTGTCCTTTTCCCTTATTAAATCTCATAATACGGGAGGACATGAGCTCATATTTCTCCTTAAGAGAAGAAATATTGGTATCCATGGGGGACACCCATGCTTTGAGCTCGTGCACTTAGGTTTTAAGAGAATCATTATCTAAACACAATTGTGTGTTTTGTGAAGCTAGATCACTATTATCCTGAGGATACGTTAGATGTAGTTGAGATTAGAGGGAATTAACCTCATCTCTCAATATGACATTTTGAGAAACCAAGGAGGTTTTCTCAAGTATTAGTGTATCAACAATGGTGTCATTGCTGATAATGCATGGAATAGATGGCTTGCTAACATTCAATTTCTTTAAACTAGTATATCTAAGAATTAAAGATTGATAATTAGCAAATAGTTCTTCATTAGCAATACGCAATTCATCCATTGTTACCTCGGATTCATCGATGTCGAAATCACTCTCCTCGGAGAGTGGATCTTCCCGGGCCATGAAACACATGTGGACGCTTTCACCCTTCTCATCATCGGATTCGCTTGATGAGTCTCCACTCGAATCATCGAATGTACCGACAAGTCCTTTCTTCTTATCTTTCTTGTACTTATCGAACTTGTGGTAATTCGGAGCCTTCCACTTCTCTTTGTTTCGAAGCATTGGACAATCCTTCTTGATGTGCCCTGGCCTATTACACTTAAAACAAAGAGAGAAAGTGTTATTAGTAGAATCAAATTTATTCTTGGAGGGAAATTTACCTTTGCAAAAGAAGCCATCTCCTCCAAGTCCATCTCATTTTCTGATTCTTCACTATCGAAGGATGAAGAATTAGCTTTGAATGCTAAAGCTTTCTTCTTGGCCTCCGAAGAGTTCATCATAGATCGAATCTTCAATCGGTTCTCCCGTCTTACTTCGTAAGACATGAGAGTGCCGATGAGATTTACGACTGTGTAATTCTTCATGTCGTTGACCTCCTCGATGGCGATAGCTCTTCGTTCCCATTTGGAAGTCATTCCCATTATGATCTTTCTCACCTTCTCTGGTTGGGTGTAGGTTTGCCCAAGCGCTTCCAGTTCATTAGTGATGTCGGTAAAACGTATGTACATCGTTGCTATGATTTCCTTATCCTGCATGTAAAACATATCGAAATTTTGCACAGCAAACATATAGTTTAGAAAGTTTTAACTTGATCGTTCCCTCATGGGTAACGACTAGATGGTCCCAAATTTGATATGCACTCTTACATGTGCATATCTTATTGAACTCATCTGGGTCTAATGCACAATGAAGAGCGTTCATTACCTTGGCGTTATTGACTTCGGCGGACTTCTCGGAAGGCGTCCATTTGGCATAATCCTCTTTGGAGGGTTCGACGTATTCCTTGTGGAGGGTTCTCTAAAGAGAAGCACTCCTTAGGAATGTCTCCATCCGGCATTTCCAATAGCCGAAATTCGTGCAATTGAAACGCGGAGGACGAATCGTTGATTGTCCTTCGAAGACAGTGGACGCTCCATCACAGTCGTGATTGTTGTATGAAGTTAGTGGAGGAACGTTGTTGTTGGATGTCATAGCTTTAAACCAGCGCTCTGATACCAATTGTAGGGTCCCTTGCTATGAGAAAAATACTAGAAGGGGGTTTGAATATTGTTTAAACAATTTAAAAAGATAGTTACACCAAATTAAATTCCTAACCAACAATAAAGTGCGGAATGAAAATTAACCCTAAGATGAAAAAATGCAAACTCGGAGATGTTTCAAGAGTTCGGATTACCCAAGTCAATTCCTGACTTGTTCCCGGTAAGCCTACGTCCCTTCCACCCGGATACCACCGGATACTTAAGTTAGAACCCTAACTTGAGGTTTCCTTAAAACCCCACTTGTAGCAACCCTACAAGTAAAATTGAAGTACACTCGATTAACCTTGACTCCCACAACTTGGGATCAAGCAAACTACTCTCACAACCCGAGAGTAAATCAAATAACGAAAGTTATGAAATATGAAATAAACAACACTTACAATCACCTATGCCTTGAAGTAGAACTTGAAGGAGAGTGTGGTGTGTGTTGAATAACTCTCTTGAAGAAAGGAAAGCCATTTCTCTTGACTGCATCAAATACCTAGAAAATTTCTCTTTGGTTCTAGGTTGGAGAGCAAGAGATGAAAGATAGGAATTCTAGGGCTTTAGGATTTTGAGAGCTTTGATCTTAGAAGATTAAAAGCCTTGATCGTAGAATGTTTGAGCAAATGAATCTCAAGTGAGTCAACCTCTCAATGGAACACTAGAGTCTGGCTTTATAGTTTTCTCAAACCCCTCAAACAGAATTCCCAAAAGCCCATTTGAAATCCGTGAAGAAAAGCTCAACGGATAGAATCTGCACTTGCGACAGTCGACTGTTGAACAAAACACAGTCGACTGCTGCACTGTGTCAGAGGGTAGGTGAGAATTCAAACGGTAACTTACCACGTGGACAGTCGACTGATGAAGAGAAAATAGTCGACTGTAAATCCAACAGGCGACTGTACTTCCTTCTACAGGCGACTGGCCGCAATCTGGGAAAGTTAAGGAAGTCTAAAAAAAGTCTGGGAGTACAGGACAGGCGACTGATGAAGAGAAGACAGTCGACTGAAAATCCAACAGGCAACTGTAATTCCTTCTACAGACGACTGTCACAAACCCTGACATTTTCCAGAGAAAGTTGAGTCTGCAGAGAAGCTCAAAGACAGACAACTGTTGAAGCATTGACAGTCGACTGTGCCATTAGACTAAGAATGGCAATATTGCGGGGCGGGGCGGGTATTTAACTACCCAAGCTTGCCCCGACCAGTCTACAGGCCGGGGCGGGGTGGGTCGCGGGCCGGGACGGGGCGGGTTCTTTCTTACCAAAACCGGGTCGGGCCGGGTCGGGCCGGTCGGGTCAAGTCATTAGTGCCATCCATATGAATCCCAAATAAAAATTTTATTTGTGAATTGGGAGAATTTTGATTTATTTGGTAATTTGGAATTGTGAATTGGCCCAATTAGGAGAACCGTGGAATAAAGTATGCGTTATGGGTTATTCGCTGACTGCATGGTCCACATCAAAATAGTAAATCTCTATAGTTTACCAGGGCGGGTCGGGTCGGGCCGGGACGCATACAAAGCCCAAGCTTGCCCCGACCCGGCTGCGGGCTGGGTCGGGCCGGGTCAAAACCGGGTCGGGCCAGGTCGGGCCGGACGGGTCAGGCCATTATTGCCATCCCTACATTAGACAGTCGACTGTAAATACAACATCAGTCGACTGGCACTAGAATGAGAAACATTCCAGAGAGCAATTTCTGCAGAGTAATCATGAACAGGCGACTGTTGAAGTATTTACAGTCGACTGGTCCTTGGACAGGCGACTGTAAAAACAACATCAGTCGACTGGCCAGATCAAACAGAGAATGATCTTGGGCTGAAGATAGACATGCGACTGATTAACAAATCACAGTTGACTGTCACTTGGACAGGCGCCTGTAAAATGTACAGCAGTCGCCTGATAGAGTTAAAGCTTAGAAGCCCAAGAATCAACTGATTAAGTATGTGTATAACAGACGACTGTAGAACAAAACACAGTCGACTGTTTTAAGACAGTCGACTGTAAATCCTTCAGCAGTCGACTGTTGAAATCACAACATGCACATTCTTGATAAAAATGAATAGGAGTCTAAGGAAAGATGATCAAATGATTTCCTAAGACTAAAATGAAAATGTGTGTGTGCTCCAACAAAGTTCTACTTCTAAGCTACATACTAGAAGAGAGAAAGAAGATTACATTTGTAGAACTCTCTCTTCTATCCAACGTATGAGCTTGAAGTCTTCTAGGAGCTTCAATCACCATCTTTGATCATCCAATTCACTTCTTTTGATTTCATTGATCTTTGAGTGTCATCCATTACTAATTGATCTTCATGATATGCTTATGCAATGGATTAACTGCAAAAAAGGGATTAGTCACAAGTATTTATGTTTGCTCATTATTAACACCAAGTAGGGAGAAGTCCAATACTCAACAATTTCGTCTAGGACCACCAACGATGAAGGGATAATGTTTCATCCCTTTCGTCTTGGTTTCGCTTGTTTCATGTTGGTGTAGATTCAATTTTACCAAGTTTTCGAACAAAATGCAAATGGTACTGGCCTGTTTCGATTAGTTTGATAAGTTTCAATCGAAACATGCCGAAATCTAGAAGAATAAATTTCAAAGATAAAGGAGAAAGTGGGGAAACTTGATGTCCTTAACTAATAATAATTTCATCTGCCTCTAGTTTCGGTTGGTATATGAAATCCATAAATATAAAATATTATAATTTGTTGTACATTTAATATAACTTTGATTAGTCAATTTAAACTTTGAATTGACAATTTTCATATCATTTTAGAGTAATATTTGGGTTTACTCTTTTAGTACGATAAGTTCACCTCTCTATTTAGCAGTTAATATACATGTTTATATTATACCTCTTAGGCACTGCAAATGCAAATGCCCAAGATGGTGATATATATATATATAGTAAATATAGGTTTATACCATGTTTTTACACACTAGAACCGAAACTCCAAACGGAACATTTAAAACTAATGAAACTTGACGAAATCTTTAAACCAAAAGTCGTCTTAAACTAAAACTTAAAACCAAATTTACAACCCATCCCTGTATATATGGTATTTGGGTTGCAATTGAGGTATTTAGGCTAGATTCTGCTTTCAAGGTTACAATTAAATCCCCTAATTATGAGTATGGGTAAGGAAATTAGACCATTAGTCGCCAACAAAAGACCAATTTAATCTATGTGATGTCACGAAAGCACCAAAAAATCGTTAACATGTAAAGGTTCCTAGATTGCATGCAACAAAGCCTAGAAATCTCCCAACCATTGAGCAAGTTGATCTATATGCAGTCACAGAAGCACCACAAGGCTATCATCCAACAAATTGGAGAAAGCTCCCAAAAGCATTGACCAAAACTTTCAAACGATACATTGACTGATATCAGCTCTGTATGAGCTGATGCTGAATCAAAGAAGTATGGAAAGATATGAAATAAGTAACCATTTCAAAGATAGGAAAAGGCTGTCGTAAACTGGTCATCAAATTTAAGTTTTTTTCAACAGTATCCCTAGACTACAAGAATACTGTTATTAAAAAAAATTACAACAAACCAAACATGTTCTCTATAGATACTTCAACTAACAACAAGGGCAAACCCATGTTTCCCTTGGGGTGCCCCCCCCCCCCCCCCCCCCCCCCCACAAAAAAAACTCATTTTTTCACGTTGAACTGGCCCATGCGGCTCACCCGCCACCCCTTAAAAGATTTGTAAGCCTTAAAAGAAAATCAACTGGCATAGATCGGCAATAGGACATATGAATGATGCCAAAGGAAGCGCATCCATTTCTTCTTTGATCCCAAACTACGGCTTTATGGGGGCATCGTGAGGGTCAGAAAGGGGAAGTTAATTCCTTTTTAAATCTCTCAACCCTAGCCATAAATTTCTAGGTTTTGGTTTGATTTAATCATTGTAATGATGTTTATATTGCCATCAAACGCTTTTTTTTCTCTAATATGTCGAATGTCAGTGTTTCTCACTATTAAAAAAATCTGTTTTTTCTGTTTACTTTCTGTATAATTTGCAGCTGATTGCCTGGCGACGTTTGTTGACATTTGTTTAAAGTTACAGATGGCACATCCAACAAAAGGGTATGGCACCTCTTAACATTTTGATAAAATGACAATAAACCTGAAAGTGTGTATCAACAGTTCCAATGGTTTTTGAAGAAATTTGGTTAAAGGGGTCGATGAAGCTGAGTTCTTTGGTATTTCTGGATAAAACTAGTTTCTCTTGATGAATGTGATTTTTAGTGCTGATAAATCTGAATGAATTATTCAACTTTCAACGGTGTGATGTTTGTAATATATTCTTGACTTTCAGTTATGTATTAATACTTTATATTTTTCGCCATTGGCCCCCGGGTCATTTCATCGTGGTTTCATCCCTCACTAAGGGCATTTTTCTTTGTGAGGATAAGGGGGTAAAAAGTGGAAAATATTTACTATTTCCCGTCCCTTCCATCACGTGCGTCCGTTTTCTCTCTTCACTTTCTTCGCGTGTATTCCTTTGCAGCGACTCCCGCTGCGATTTCTCGACTCCCTCGTTCTCCGACGTGGCGAGGCAAAATCCTAACTTCAAAATCGCCGGATTTTGCGGGGATTTCATCACGATTCCTTTCCATCGGGCCCCACACTATCTCATCACCGCTCAACTCCCCTTCCTTTTCAGCGAGAGCCAACGACAGCCTGAAAAAACCCTACGGGCGGATGTCTTTGCGGATCTGAGGTCGGATCAGTGTTCCGGAGGGTTCGGATCTGCCTGCCGTTCGAATCTGAGTTCGGATCTTTGTTAGGATCTGTTGCGGGTGTGCCAAGCTTGGGGTTTTTGGGATTCTTCGAATCTCTGTGCAAAATCCTTGGATGTCGTTGGAGGTACAGGTCGATCTTGGTTGCCGACTGTGTAGCCATTGTCGAAGCTGCCTCGGGTATGCCACGACTGACGGAGACGGACGAGGCGAGTGGGAGATCGTCAGGATCGGTGAGCTTCAATCTGTTTTTTCTGTGATTTGCTCGACGAGGTATAATTTCTGAAGCCCTAATTATAATATTCCATTGTTCTCTTGCTGCCATGGGTTCTTGCTATAGTCTCTTGCTGTGATAGGGTGCATATTGCTAGGGTTTCATATTTGTGGGCTTTAGGCCCTTTGCATTGCTGAAAATGTGAATTTTGTAGTGTTGGGATCAAGCATGCTTTGTATTTTGCATGCGAGTGGCTCGAAGCCGTTACCTGTGTACTATTGAATAATTTGCATGCGATCGTAGTACGGATTCGATAGTTTGAAGTTACACATTCAAGCTCAAAAAATGCAACACATACATGCTCCCAATTCACGCAAAGACACAGGCCCTTAGTTGTGCATTATTCCAAATAGCCCAATGATGTAAAATTATAAATGAATTTGGTAGGATTGGCTTTGCAACATTCATATATGCTGGATGGCTTGCTTGATGGTTCCTTTTATTACCCAATTTGTTTTTCATGGTGTTGGAGATTCTTATGCAATGAAAGGGATTTTGGTTGAATTTTTAACAGTGTGTCGATTTCAAGTTAAATGTTCAATATTTTGGTTTTTTGAGATTTCAAGTTAAATTTCAATAGTTTAGTATTTTTATATTTGTTTCATTTTGACCTTGTTTACTTGAGAACAATGGGTGGTGGAAAATTTTTATGAAGTGAGATTTTTGCCTTGATTTATGCCGATTGATTTCTGGGTTGAAATGGAAGGAGCAACGGCAAAGCAACCAGTTGTGAAAATGATTAAACATAAATTCTAAGAGCTATTGCAATGTAGATGCATGCGAGGTTTTCATAGCCGATAAGTGTTCCTTATTGAATAATTTGCCTGCGAGAGTTGTATGGATACGATATTTTGCAGTAACATATCCAAGCTCAGAAACTAAAACACATCCAATCTCCATATGGTGCTCCACTAAAGACACCATTTTTATGGTGTAGAGGCCAATTCATAATGCTTGACGGTTGGGTTGATAAATGAATGATATGACATGTGCATAATTCCAAATAACCCTATGATGTAAAATTATAAATGAATTTGGTATGCTTGGCTTTGCAACATTCATAACTACTGGATGGCTTGCTTGATGGTTCTTTTTATTACCCAATTTGTTTTTTTACAGTTGTTGGAGATACATATGTAATGAAAGGGATTTTGTTTGAATTTTTTACATCAAGTCGATTTCAAGTAAAATTTTCATAATTTAAGAATATTTTATATCTGTTTCATTATGCCCGTGTTTACTTGAGTACAATAGATTATTGGAACGTGTACGAAGTGGGTTTTGTACCTTGATTTATGACGGTTGATTTTTGTTTTGAAATGGAAGGAGCAACGGCAAAGCAACCAGTTGTGAAAATGATTAAAAATATATACTGTGGGCTAATTTTTTGGATATGCACAATTTTAGATGAAATGGGTTTTTCATATTTTTTATATGATATAGATTTAATTCATAATGGATATCAAATGGTTTATTTTTTGAGCTTGCCATAAGTTATATATGATACTAGATAGCGACGGGTATATTTTTCCCATGCCATACTTTATGGCAATATCATATGTCAGTCATCACTTACGCGTTAAGTTATGTTTAATGCAAATAAGGTGGACATGGATATACAAGGAGACCATTTGGCTTGTGAGTTATGTACATCTGCCTTGGCGGCAATAATGTTTGTCATCTTAGCATTACAACTTCACATATCCGATAAGGCCGACCCTATACCCAGAGAGCCCTCGGCTATGCGGGAGCTGCATAGAAAATCCCACGTGCAGAGAATTCTATATGTGTCTGACAGTAGTTGTTTGCACTACTTAAGATTGCGAAGACATGCTTCCATGAATCTTGCAGCATTAATGCGACAGCGTGGTCTTCTCAAGGACACTATTCATGTCTCCATAGAAGATCAAGTGGCCATGTTCCTGCATATTGTAGGGCACAAGTCAAAGAATAGAGTCATGCAAGTAGATTTTATAAGGGGAGAGGGGACAGTTAGCCGGTATTTTAACATAGTTATGACGGGAGTGTGTGCACTTCGGTATATGTTCATGAAGCAAGCTCCTAATGAGACGCCACCAGAGATAGTCAATAATCCTGATTCGTTTCCATTTTTTAAGGTATGTGTGATTATCTGTATATGTGTCAGTATAATAAGTATCGTCATGGTGATTGCAAATTGGGCTCATTGACTATGTTGTAGGGCTGCATTGGTCTCATTGATGGGACGCACATAGATGTCATGCTACCAGTCAGGCTCATACCTCGCTTTAGAGGTCGTAAATGGGTTACACAAAATGTGCTAGCAACTGTGACTCCAAATAAAAGAATCACATACGTAATAGCCGGGAGAGAAGGATCCGCAAATGATTTTACGGTACTGAAAATGCATTGTCTTTACTCCCAATGGGGATGCGAGTGTATGAAGGTAATATGCATAATTTTACATCAACATTATATATATATATATACGTCTCTCAGGAAGTGTTGGATCATAAACTGAGTTTACTTTTTCGAATGTGTGTAAATATTACCTTTGCGATGCAGGATATACTACACTGACTGGTTTCATAACTCCATACAGAGAAGTTAGATTCCATTTGAAGGACCATATTGATCGGGTTCCTCGAAACCGACGAGAGCTATTCAACCTACGTCATTCTACTTTAAGATCAAAGATCGAGTCGACATTTGATATCCTAAAAAATAAGTTTAAAATATTGACTGACAAGCCTCTCTACCCATTCAACACTCAGGTCGATACCATACTAGCTTGCACTGTTTTGCATAATTACATCCAAATAGCATATCCTCTTGACCCCCATCTAACTGAAGATGTTGATGGGTTTGATGAGGATGTAGAGGGTATCGATGAGCATGATGACGATGATATGGATCTATCCCAACCGGTGACTATTCGTGAATAAACCGGACAACGGATCAATGGAAAATGCGCAGGGAACAGATAGCTTGGGATATGTTGGTGGACTTCTGTAACTTAAATAATAACGGAAACACATTAGAGCATGGGCTATGAGGGGGTCGTCTTAGACTTTGCCTAATCGGGATGAACATTTTAACCATACATCTTGTGTATTGCATTATGTTTGCTATGTTGCGTATGACAATTGTTGCATGCATTGTCTTATCCATTAACTGCTTTACAATTCTGAATTTATACCCTATGCAGTATAGTATCTGATTATTTGATGGTTAGATGTTTATAGCACAAATTTTGCATGTGCAATATCATACTATTGATGTTGTAGAGATTGAAGGAGCTTCAAATTCATGGCAGAGGGATGATCCATTTTGGGCTGGTAGTGATCCCATGCAACCATTTTATGAAAATGTATATGGGATCCAATAGGGAGAATCAGAACGAAGAGTGGATCCCCTTATAAACCGACCAATGCCCAGGAGGGTGCCTACTTTGCCATTCCCCATGCATGGCTTCCAAGTAGGTGTGCCTGGCCTGGCATATCAACAATATGACAATTTCAGCATTCCAATGCCAATGCCAATGGCAATGCCCTAGAATAGTGGACAGAGGTATATAAGTATGCTCCAGGGGGGAAGTCCTGACTTTCAGAAGCCCCTCATCGCAAGTTGCTTTCGCTATGCCAACGCCAAGTGGTAATTAAAAAACTCCCGGCAATGACTCCTCTAGGAAGGCGAGCCGGCGTAGAGCTGATGTCGATGGGTCCGTGTCAAGTCCTAGGAAAAAGTCGAAGCTATCATCCCCATCTTCCCAACACAACAAATTGTGGAAGCACTAGCAGAACTTGTACGGCAGGGGCTTAAAGTCGATAAGACATTTAAAGGGTCTGCATTCAATGCCGCTGCAGCGGAAATCAATAGCATTCATGGTACAACGTTCACAAGTAGGAATGTGAAAAATCACACGAAAGCTTTAAAGACACATTTCAAAGATGTGTACGAGTGCATGGAAATGAGCGGTTCGGGATGGGATGCTGATAAGAAGATAACTGAACTTGATCCTGAAACGTATGCAACGTGGGTCGCGGTAATTACTTCTATCTTGTTTATAGGCTAGGTGCTAATAAATTAAATAGGTATAAATACACTTGTTCATATTTGCTCTGCTAATCGTTCAGGCAAACCATCGAAAGCGCGCATATGTGAACCATCACATACCATGGTTTGACGATCTTGTGGTCATCAGATGGGATGACTCTGCAATGTGCGATTTATGCAAGTCGGTTTACGACACCTTTGGTGGCCCATTTTCTGGTGGCGAAGGAGAGCCGCAACTACTGAACCGACACAAATTCCTTCTCCATGCCACTATGCCCCACAGGACATCCCCACGCAAGCGTCGACAGGTCATTGTCCATGAGGGACAAGCCATGCTACCACACCCTCGCTGGGGAAAAAGAAACAGCGTCGACGGGCCATGAGGGAAGATCCCAACGTCGTGCAGGACATAGCCGATAATGTGAAAGAGTTCGTGAATGCTATAAGGAGCGCACTCGCACTGGACAGAAACGTTTGCACAGCGTGTGTATGAGTTTATAGAGTATCTGGTCGATCTATTGTTGAAGTTGTTCCTTAGCATGGATGAGATGGTGGGGCGCCGATTTTTGGCAGTGCCACACTCGGGTAGGAAGCTTATGTGTGATGCTTTAATTGATGATATGGATAAGGAGTTGCGTGCTGCAGGGTATGAAAAAGGACATGGAAAAGGCCTGAGATGATGACGGGTAGGGACGTTGGCTTTTTGGATAGTTGGTGATGGATTTTAGGTGGGTTGGGGATGGGGTTTATTGGGGGTTGGTGATGGTTTTGCGGTGTGTTCGGGCAGTTTCTAAGGGGATGGGGTTTTTGTTATTGTTAATGTTACCACACAATCTCTATGATGTAAATATATGTTTGCGCATGAATGTGTGTTAGGATCTATTTTGAGATGTATTGCATTTTCTGTTCTTGGAAGTGTTTTAGTTTATGAGCTTGAGTGTGATTCAGGTTTTGAGCTTTAATGTGTTTCATTATATTTGCTTGGGAGTGTTGCATTTTACGAGCTTGTTTGTGATTCAGTTTCTGAGCTTGGATGTGTATCATTGTTTGAGGTTGTATGTGTTTGAGTGTTTGAGCTTTTATGTGTTTCAGTTTCTGAACTAGGAAGGTTTTTCAATTTTTGAGCTTCAGTCTTTGTATCTATTTCTGGGCTTGGATGTGTAGCATTTTCTGGGCTTTGATGTGTTTCAGTTTCTGATCTTAAATGTGTTTCATTTTTTGTTATTCAATGTGTATCAGTTGATGGGCTTGGATGTGTTTCATTTTAAGGGCTTGGATGTGTTTCAGTTTCTGATCTTGTATGTGTTTCAATTTTTTATTTTCAAGTTGTATCATTTTCCGGACTTGGTTTTGTGTCATTTTCTGGGGTTGGATGTGTTTCATTATCACAAAATGATTGGATTTCATATTTTGATCTTCAATGTTTTCTGTTTCTAGGCTAGGCTTGGATGTGTTGTATTTTCTAGCATTCAATGAGTATCAGTTTCATGATATTTGTTTATTTTCAGTTTAGTATGATATAATATGTATATTGATTTTTTTTCCTATAGCCCTATGATGATGAAATAATTTTGAACACGTTGTCCCTATGTTCGTATGAAATCCTTGGCTTGAAGGCTCCTTTATACCCCAATAATGTGCGTCAGTTTCTGAGCTTGGATGTGCTTCTGATTCTGATCTTGAATGTGTTTCAGTTTTTGAGCTTCAATGTGTATCAGTTTCTGGCATTGGATGTGTTTCATTATCTGTGCTTGGATGTTTTTCAGTATGTGAGATTGAAAGAGAAATAGTTCCATAGCTATTTCTTAGCACTAGTTGGCTTGGAAATGAAGGAGCAACTGCACGAAACCAAGGATGGAAAATGAATAGAGAAAAAATTTCTGAGGGCAATATATTTATTTTTCGTAGTCTAGGTTCATTTTGAGTCTATGAGCAAGGTTGTGGTTCAGTTTATGACCTTTAAAACGTTCTTAGTTGTGTTTCAGTTTCTTGCGTTGGATGTGTTTCAGTTTATGGGCTTGGATGTGTTTCAGTTTCTTATGGGGTGCATTATTCCAAATAGCCCAATGAACAAGTTTGTGTTTTAGTGCATGAGCTTGAATGTGTTTCAGATTTTCTGCTTGTTTCTGCTTCAGTTTCTGTTATTGGATGTGTTGCATTTTCTGGGCTTGGATGTGTTTCAGTTTCTGGGCTTCGATGTTTTAAAGTTTCCGAGTATGGATTTTAGTTGCATTTTCTGGGCTTAGATGTTTTAAGTTTCTGATCTTGGATGTTTGTTTCATTTTCTGGGTATAGATGTTTTTAAATTTGGGAGCTTAGATGTTTGTTGCATTTTCTGGGCTTGGATGTGTTTCAGTTTCTGAGTTTGTATGTGTTTCATTTTATGGGCTTGGATGTTTTGATGTTTTTGAGTTTGGATGTATGTTGCATTTTCTGGGCTTGGATGTGTTTAAGTTTCTGAACTTGGATGTTTGTTTTCATTTTCTGGGTGTGGATGTTTTTAAGTTTCTGAGCTTGGATGTTTGTTGCATTTTCTGGGCTTGGATGTTTTTAAGTTTCTGAGTTTGGATTTTAGTTGTATTTTCTGGGCTTGGATGTTTTTAAGTTTCTGAGCATGGATGTTTGTAGCATTTTTTGGGCTTGGATGTTTTTAAGTTTGTGAGCTTGGATGTATGTTGCATTTTCTGGACTTAGATGTGTTTTAGTTTTTGAGTTTGTATGTGTTTCATTTTCTGGGCTTGGATGTTTTAAAGTTTCTGAGTTTGGATGTTTGTTGCATTTTCTGGGTTTGGATGTTTTTAAGTTTCTGAGCGTGGATGTTAGTTGCATTTTCTTGGCTTGGATGTTTTTAAGTTTGTGAGCTTGGATGTATGTTGCATTTTCTGGACTTGGATGTATTTCAGTTTCTGAGTTTGTATGTGTTTCATTTTCTGGGCGTGGATGTTTTAAAGTTTCACATATGTTTGGATGTTTGTTGCATTTTCTGGGCTTGGATGTTTTTAAGTTTCTGAGCTTGGATGTTAGTTGCATTTTCTCAGCTTGGATGTTTTAAGTTTCTGAGCTTGGATGTTAGTTGCATTTCTGAGCTTGGATGTTTTTAAGTTTCTGAGTTTAGATGTTTGTTTCATTTTCTTGGGTTGGATGTTTTTAAGTTTCTGAGCTTGGATGTTTGTTGCAGTTTCTGGGCTTGGATGTTTTAAAGTTTCTGAGTTTGGATGTATCTTGCATTTTTTGGGCTTGGATGTTTTTAGGTTTCTGAGCTTGGATGTTAGTTGCATTTTCTGGGCTTAGATCTTTTTAGGTTTGTGAGCTTGGATGTATGTTGCATTTTCTGGGCTTGGATGTGTTTTCAGTTACTGAGTTTGTATGAGTTTCATTTTCTGGGCTTGGATGTTTTACAGTTTCTTGGTTTGGATGTTTGTTGCATTTTCTGGGCCTGGATGTTTTTAAGTTTCTGAGTTTGGATGTTTGTATCGTTTTCTGGGCATGGATGTTTTTAAGTTTCTGAGTTTGGATGTTTGTATCATTTTCTGGCCTGGATGTTTTGAAGTTTCTGTTCTTTGATGTTTTTCAGTTTCATACATGATTTAATATTTATATGACGTTTCTGAGTTTGGATGTTTGTTTCATTTTCTGGGCTTGGATGTTTTGAAGTTTCTGTTCTTTGATGTTTTTCAGTTTCATACATGATTTAATATTTATATGAAATGTTTTGCAAATAACCCTATGATGAATAACATTTTTGTAACATTTTGTCCCGATATTAAGAAATCCTTGGTATATGGCGTGATGGCTCCTTTATCCCCCAATATGTGTCAGTTTCAGACATGGCTATCCATGGGCTTGGATGTTGTTTAAGTTTCTGAGTTTGGATGTTTGTTGCATTTTCTGGGCTGGGATGTTTTTAAGTTTGTGAGCTTGGATGTATGTTGCAATTTCTGAGCTTGGATGTTTTTCAGTTTCTGTGCTTGTATGTGTTTCATTGTCTTAGCTGTCTTTGCTCATGTTAAGATGGGAATGACGGAGCAACTGCCTGAGCCCAAGGTTGGAAAATGAAAACAATAAAATTTCTGGGGGCTACAGAATTAGTTTTCTTATATTGGTTTCATAATTAAGTTTTTTTAACCTTCAATGAGTATCAGTTTCTGGTCTTAGCTGGTCTTAGCTGTGTTTCATTTTATGAGATTGGATTTGTGTCTGTTTCTGGTCTTTGATGTGCTTCTGATCTTGGATGTGTTTCATTGTATGCACTTGAATGTGTTTCAGTTTTTCTGCTTGTTTCTGGGCTGGGATGTTTTGCATTTTCTAGGCTTGGATGCTTTTCAGTTTCGGACCTTGGATGTTTTTCAGTTTCAGTAATGATTTAATATTTATATTGAAATGTTTTGCAAATAGCCCTATAATGAATAAATTTTTTTGAACACTTTGTCCCTATATTATTAAGAAATCCTTGGTATATGGCATGATAGCTCCTTTATCCCCCAATATGTGTCAGTTTCATAATCCATGGGCATGGAAGTGTTTCAGTTTCTGATCTTGAATGTGTTTCATTTTTTTGAGCTTCAATGTGTATCATTTTCTGGTCTTGGATTTGTTGCATTTTCTGGGCTTGGATGTGTTTCAGTTTCTGAGTTTGTATTCTGAGTTTGTATGTGTTTCATTTTCTTAGCTATGTCATCGCACATGTTGGGTTGTGAATGAAGGCAACTGCCTGAAACCAAGGTTGGAAAATGACAGAAAAAAATTCTGAGGGCTACATAATTATTTTTCTTATATTTGTTTCAAATTCAATTTTTTTATCTTCAATTAGTATCAGTTTCTGGGCTTGGATGTGTTTCCTTTTATGGGCTTGGATGTGTTTATGTTTCTGATCTTGAATGTGTTTCATGTTTTGAGCATCAATGTGTATCAGATTCTCAGTTTCTGATCTTGAATGTGTCATTTTTATATGTAATTCCCTATACATGGATTCCCAGTAGGTGCATGTTTCTATGTAATATGTATATCTGTTGCATGCATCCCTTGTCTATCTTTATTTCATGCTAGGTCCAACTGAGTATCGGGTCTAGCTATTCTACTCAATACAGACTCAAGGTTGCGGCAAGTAGTGAGTTGGATGCAGATGTAGATGACAGCAGGTTTTGCCACTGTGGGCTGCGGGTTCCCAGGAGAACATCATGGACCCGAAAAAACCCTGACCGGAGATTTTGGAGCTGTCCATCGCGAGGGAATCAATGCAAATATTACAAATCCCTAACACTCGGACTGGTCCACATATGTGATACTCCAGTTGGATGAGCTTGAAAGATGCCACACCCATGCATCCTCTTCCACAGCGTTCTCTGATAAGAGGCTTTTAAAGATAGATGGGCGGTTCGCCACGCTCGTGGGTCGATTTGAGCGGAACACGGTGAAAATGGACAACATCCTATCTGATTACAAAACCACCTTAGTGGTTTTGTTTTCGCTCATAGGATTGATGTTTTGTTTGTTATTGTTGATTAACAAGAGTGTTTGATGGGGACGATACAATGTCCAGCTTGTGTAATGTATAAACTTGTCACTGTGTATGCGCAATTAGATTATAATTTGTAAAACTTTGTTGTAGTTCAGTTTATGAGCTTGCTTGTGTTTCCGCTTGTGGGCTTGGATGTGTTCAAGTTTCTGTGCTTGGAGTTGCTTCTAGGCTTGGATGTGTTGCAGTTTCTGATATTGGATGTGTTTCAGTTTATAATATTGGATGTAGCGGTGGCAAACGGGTCGGGTGGGTTCGGGTTCGAGTCGGGTCAGATTTGACCCAACCCGAATAGGGGTAAACCCTAACCCGACCCGGATTGAATCCGGGTCGGGTTTGGGTGACCCGAAAATTTTATGGGTCGGTTTCGGGTTAACCCATCGGGTTAAGATTTGACTTATACACAACTGCTCCTTTTTCGATATCCAGCTATTTATTTAGAGCCACTGGCAATTTATTAAGTGTTGCATAATTTCCAGCAGCTTGTCGCTTAAACAACACTGATGACAGTAAGGAAGTATAATTAACGTTACCATTTTATTAACGAAAGTAATAAACTTAACTTAAAAAATTGTATGTAAAGGGAATTGAATCCAAGACCTCTTAAAGAAGAGGACAACGATTCAAATCGTATAAGCACAACTCGCCTTGCAAATGTATATTGAAGTTATTATATAAATTTTTATATATAAAAAGAAAGTAAACCGGGTCGAATTCGCGTCATCCAGGTTGACATGCCAAACCCATACCTGACCCGGATTTTATCCGGGTCGGGTCGGGTCAACCCGAATCCTACTTGACCCGGATTGGCCCCTACCCAAACCGGTTAAGGATGTCGGGTTCGGGACGGTTCGGATCGGGCTCATTTTGCCACCCCTAATTGGTTGTGTTTCAGTTTCTGAGCTTGAATGTGTAGCAGTTGATGGGCTTGGATGTGTTTTAGTTTCTGATATTGGATGTATTTCGGTTTCTAAGCTTGAATGTGTATCAGTTGATGGGCTTGGATGTGTTGCAGTTTCTGATATTGGATGTGTTTCAGTTTCTGACATTGGATGTGTTTCAGTTTCTGAGCTTGAATATGTATCAGTTGATGGGCTTGGATGTGTTTCAGTTTCTGATATTGGATGTGTTTCGGTTTCTGAGCTTGAATGTGTAGCAGTTAATGGGCTTGGATGTGTTTCAGTTTCTGATATTGGATGTGTTTCGGTTTCTGAGCTTGAATGTGTAGCAGTTAATGGGCTTGGATGTGTTGTAGTTTCAGTGCGTGGATGTGCTTCTGATGTTGCGTGTGTGTCAGTTTCTGATCTTGTATTTGTTGCACATTGTTGAGCTTGTCTGTGCTGCCGTTTCTGAGCTTGGTTGAGCTTTGCTCTGTTTCAGTATCTGAGCTTGGCTGTGTATCACAAATTGGGCTTGGATGTGTTGCAGTTTCTGTGTGGATGTGCTCCCACACTAGCGTGTGTCAGTTTTTAAACTTGTATTTGCTGCACATTTGCGAGCTTGTATGTGTTACTGTTTCTGGGCTTTGTTCAGTTTCTGAGCTGTGATCTGTTTCAGTTTCTGAGCTTGGATTTGTTTCATATTTTTCTTCACTATGATGTTGTGGTAATCTCACCTCAAAAAACCATAACCAACTTTTAACGTTCCTCCAACAATCACAATCACATTTTAACCAAAAGAAACACACTACTTTAGTGTGGGACCCACAAACAAATCCCAACCCCACTTTCCAACCCATTTTCCAACAAAAGAAACATAAAACTCATCTTCTCTCTCCCCAAGATTACAACCAGGATTTACTATTCACAACAGTAAATCCCAACCCAAAGTTTTGCAAAGAAACACACCCAAACAGCCAGCAAGATATGATATCAAATTTCATTATTTTACAACCATCGGGCAACCTAGCTTCATATTGGTTACTCTCATAACCTTCCTCATTCACTTACTTCTCCCACATACTTAGACAACCTAGAATCATATACAATACAAATTGTCTCAGAGTGTTTTCTCACTACAAAAGCGTTGACCGTGGATAACCCGGTCAACGTGGTCAAGGGGCCCGCGGGGGTCCCTCGGGTGTGTCGAGTCGGTGCAGACGAGACGCGAGTCGGATTTGCAGACGACGTGGAGCGCGTCGGCTGGGCCGAATCGGGGTCCTCGGTCGCAAGGAGGGCGAGGGGAAGCCTCAACCCGATCGGAGACGCTCGGCCTCGGACGGTCGGACGACGAGGGGTAGCCTCGATCGTCCCGCTGGTTACGTGGCCGGTCGCGGGGCGGAGGGGAAGCCTCGGCCCGGTGTGAAACGCTCGGCCTCGGACGGTCGTGCTCGGCCTCGGTCGGGCGGGTGACGAGGGGTAGCCTCGGTCGTCTCGCTTGATGCGTGGCCGGCGAGGGGCGGAGGGGAAGCCTCGGCCCGTGGATCTGATGTCCTCCTGCGTAGACGAGAACACTCGTCAGGGGGGCCGGACCTTGGTTCCGGCCAAATCCCCTCCGATGCCTAAGTCAGACAGTGATCTGAAAGAAGAGGCCCGGCGGAGACGGTTCGACTCGAGAGGAGATCGGAACGGCGTCTCACGGCGCGAGCGGGGGAGGAAGGAAATGAAATGGGGGAACTCGGTCGTTGATGGAGTACCTTAGGTTTTAGATACCTGAGATGCGGTCCTTGGTTCAGTCGTCCTCCTAACCCTTTTGTAGACCTCCCGCCATGATTGCCCCCGACCCACGTCGCTCGTCCGCCCTCGATCGTGCCCCCTCAATCCGCCCCCGTCGCCGCTCCTTGCGCCATGCCAGCACCTCCCCATCACAGCCATTAAGTGGTAGCGGGATCAGGGGAACGGTTACCGCTGGAGTGGGCGAGTGCCCAGCGCACTATCAGGGCCGGGTCGGATCGATATTCGGGTGTCCTCTATATGGCCTTGTCGGGCGGGCCAGATTGCGCAGATGGGCTTCTGATCGGCAGTCGGGTTTCTGGGCTCGTGTCTTTCGGGCTTCGGCCAAATAGGCGTAACAATTGCCCCCATTGGTCGGGTCGATCGGCATCGGCCGGTTCGGCTCGGCCGATGTGACTTCCGCCGACTTTGACTGGCTCGTCAGTCGATGCCGACTCATTTATTAGTCGTCATCATGAGTTGGTCTGTTCGATACTTTTAAGGCGCGGGCCCCGAAGCGTCGTCGGTCCTCTGATGGTGCCACGTGTAGCCGCAAGCTTATCCCCACCGCTTGCGGGGTCGTCTTAGGTTGAGAAGCCGAGTGGGTTGTGAGCCGCCATCCCGTCATTTTCTTCTTTGCGCTGATCCCGATTTTGCCTGAGCTCTGCCTCATGTCGTCTTCCTCTGCCACGGGTTCGGGTCGGCCGGAGCGCGACGCTGCTCCTGGCCTGGCGGGTAGCCCTCCTTCAGCGATTCGTCGGCACGGGGGTGAACTTTCAAGGGTGCCCCAGAGGTCTTGTCGTGGCCTTCGTCGATCTGCGCCACCGCCATCGGGAGCATGCGCTCCGCCTATCTGCTTCCGCCTTACTCGGCTCGTGCCCCTGGGTCCGACGAGCGGATCTGCTTTCCCGGTCCCAACGAGGTTGGAATATACGAGAAGTGCTTCCGCTTCGGGCTTCGTTTCCCGCTCCACCCTTTCATCGTTGAGTTTCTCCAGGCCCACAACGTGTGCCTGTGTCAATTCTGCCCCAATGCCATCGGGCTCCTCGTCGGGTTCGTCGTCGTCTGCATGCTGAGGGGAGTGGCGCCCTCTCTTCGTCTCTTCGCCCAGTTCTACCGCCTGAGCCACCACCAATCGGGGGCGTGGATTTACATCAGCGCCCGCCCGAAGATGACCCTGGTGTTGGGGTTGCCGAGCTCCCTGAAACGCTGGAAGGGGGAGTACGTGTTTGTCACGTTCCCGTCGAGTGTACCTTTCCCGGTTCGGTGGGAGTCGGCCGGCGCAGTCATCCTCGATCTGGGTGAGCCGACTGTCGCCGAGCAGCAGACGGCGAAGGACATGCTGGCGATTCCTGCGAGGGAGCGTTCAATTGACGTCCTCTTTAGTGACCATAACTTGCGTAAGACGGTGTGGCCCTTGGGTAAGCTTCCCGAGCATTCGCCATTCGAGGTTGCCTGGGCTCTGCTTGGTCTCTCATTTCTTCGTTGAGTGCAGGTGGATTCCCTCTCGGTCCTTCCCCCGCCAGCACTCACGTGCAGGCCCCAGATCCGGATCCGCGTAGGAGGGATCATGTGCTGGAGGTCCGGAAGAAGCAGCGGGCCGTAACCTCGACTGGAGGCTCTAAAAGGAAGAAGGGGTCATCCCCCTCTGTCCCCTTGTTGGGGTCTTCCAAGAGGGTCCGTGAGGGGGTCGAGGGAGTTGATGTCCCGTCGCCCGCCGATCAGCTCCGACCCGCCCCCGTTGAGGTTGCCTGGCCGTGGGTCGGCCCTTCGCCTCTCCCGGACGGTCCTCTCCCTGATGCCTATGATCGGTATATGGGCGCGTTCAGCTCCAACCCCGGCGAGTTTCCTTCGTCAGGGGAGGGTCTTCTTCGTCCACGCTTCCCGGTATGGGAGAAGGAATCGGTGTTTTCGAGCCGCGGAGCCGCCGCGCGAGTGGCCGAGAATAGTTGCCTCCCTCCCGATCAGGCTGCGCTGGATGGAGTTAGAGGTGACTGTCTGGCCACCTTTGTAATTCAGGCCGGCCAACAGGTAGAGTGCCTCTGCTTGTCCTCCCTCCAGCTGCTGTCGTCGTCTTACCTTTGTTGCCTTGGTGCAGTTGTCCTCGGTGGGTCTCTCGATGAGGCGTCAGTTTGCGGCGCTTCCCAAAGCCAATGCCGATGTCGGGCGATATCTTGAGGCCCATGACGAGGAGAGAGAGGCAGGCCAGTTAGAGGAAGTGCGGGTCAGGTCCTTGGAGACCCGCGTAACTGAGCTGTCCTCTGCCTTGGAGGAGGCGGACCGGGAGAGGGCCTTGGCTCTGACTGCAAAGTCAGAGGCCGAGGCGCGGGTCGCCGAGCTTTTGAGAGATGCCGACTCGTCTGGGGGAGCCGAGAAGATCCCCGTCTCCGTTGCTGCCCCCGAGACCTTGGAGCTCTCCGATCGTCTGGAAGCGGCGGAGGAGCAGGCGAGGGTTCTCCTTGCTCAACTTGGCGAGAGATCCCGGGAGATCGAGAAGGAGAGGGCGGAGCACCAACACCAGATCGAGACCTTGGAGGCCCGGATGCGCGGGCTCGAGGAGGTGGATCCGGCCCGGATCGCTCAGGATGCCGTGGCCGAGTATGCCACCTCCTTCGTTGAGACCGCCTTGGCGAAGGCGTTCGAGAAGGGTTTCGCCCGGTGTCAGTCCGAGATCCAAAAGAAGTTCCCACTCTCGGGGGTCAACTTCGAGGATCTCCGGATGCACCCTGACGTCGAACGGAGTGTGGGGGATGACCCAAGTGGGCTGCCAGCCAGTGGCCCCACAGGTGCCCCTGTAGATGAATGAGGGAGGGGAATGCCCCTCGGTCTCTTCGTGCGTCCCTCTGTATATCTTTTTGCTTATCTGGAAAGGAACGAATTCAAATAAATTTATTTCACAGGAAACGATACATTTATTGAAAGTACTTGCGTAAATGTTCAGCATTCCAGGCGTGAGTGAGAATCCTCCCCTCCATATTGGCTAGACGGTAGGTTGCGGGTCCGAGGACCTCGATGACTTTGTAGGGCCCCTCCCATTTAGCCGCGAGCTTCCCCTTGCGAGCGGTATCCGGGTTGAAGCCTGCTTTCCGGAGGACCAGGTCCCCAAGGTGGTAGCTTCGACCCCTGACCCGAGCATTGTAGTATCGGGCCACCTTCCGCTTCTGGCGGATGATGGTGGCCAGGGCTTGTTCTCGTCGTTCGCCGAGGAGCTCCAGGCTGAGTTCCAGACCCTGCGAGTTCCTGTCTTCGTCAAAGTATTTGAGGCAGAGAGATTCTACACCCAACTCGACCGGTACCACCGCCTCGGCCCCGTAGGCAAGCATGAACGGGGTCTCGCCGGTGGCCTCCTTGTGGGTCGTCCGGTACGACCAGAGTATCCCGGGGAGCTCTTCCGGCCAGCTTCCTTCGGCGTCCTTCACTTTCTTTCGGAGGGGCTCTATGATACACTTGTTGGCCGCTTCCGCCATTCCGTTGGTCTGGGGGTGCGCTACAGAGGCGAAGAGAAGCTTGATTCCCCATTCCGCGCAGAAGTCTTTGAACCCCGCGGAGTCGAACTGTTTCCCGTTGTCTGTGACGATGGACCGGGGGACTCCGAATCTAAAGATGATGGAAGTCCACACGAAGCTTTTCGCTTTCTTCCATGTGATGGTGGCCAACGGTTCCGCCTCGATCCATTTGGTGAAGTAGTCCACCGCCACTATCAGATACTTCCGCTGCCCCCGGCCCGGTTTAAACGGTCCGAGGATGTCGAGCCCCCATTTCGCAAAGGGGATGGGGCTCACGATAGGGATGAGCTCCGATGGGGGAGTTGAGGAGTGGTGGGCATACCTCTGGCATTCCTGGCACTTTTGGACGTAGCTTGTTGCGTCTTGTACCAGGGTCGGCCAGTAGTATCCCTGCCTCAAGATTTTCTGTGCAACCATCTTGCCCCCGTGGTGATTTCCACAGATCCCTTCGTGAACCTCCTGTAGGACGTAGTCGGCTTCCTGCGGTCCGATGCATTTCAGGTACGGGAGGACATCAGCCTTCGTCCAGCGCCTCCGGTAGAGCGTCCCCTCATGGATCACGTATCGGAGCGCCTTCCTCTCCAGGGTCCGCCGTTCGTCCCAATCCATCGGCACTTCTCCATGAGTGAGGTACCGAATGATCGGATCCATCCAGGTGGGATTTTGGTCGGTCGCCATCACCTCCCGCTCTTCCGTGCTGGGGGACTGCAGGTTCTCCACGTAGATGGTGCGGCCCAGCTCCTTAGGCGAGGACGAGGCTAGCTTCGACAACGCGTCCGCCCGTGCGTTCTCCGACCGCGGGAGATGCAAGACTTCCGCGTTTTTGAACCTGGAGAGCGCAGCTTTGGCAACGGCGTGATACCTCTGCATTGTCTCCTCCCGCGCCTCGTAACTTCCCAGAAGTTGGTTGACGATGAGCTTCGAGTCACTGAAGAGGCGCACAGACTCGGCCCCAAGCTCCCGGGCCAGTCTCAGGCCGTTGATCACCGCTTCGTATTCTGCCACGTTGTTGGTGGCCGGGAACTCGAACCGCAACGCGTACTCTACGACGTTCCCTTCCGGAGATCGGATCGTGATCCCAGCCCCGTCTCCTGATTGTGTGGCCGATCCGTCCGCATGGACTATCCACGCTCCTGGGATTCTTGACTGGAGGTGGTCAGCCGAAAGAAAAGACAAGGGTTGGGCGATTACCGTTGCTGAGCCTTCTTCCTCTGGAGGATGTTCTCCTTCCGTCGTGCACTCAGCGATGAAGTCAGCCAAGGCCTGCCCTTTGATGGCCGTGCGCGGTTTGAATCGGAGGTCGAATTCGCTCAATTCCACCCCCCAGTTCAGCATCCTTCCCATTCGGTCGAATCTCTTGAGATTCTGCTCCAGCTGTGAGTCGGTCAAGACCAGTATGGTGTGGGCCTGGAAATAGGGCCTGAGCCTTCGCGCTGAGAGAACGAGGGCGTACTCCAGTTTCTCCATAGGCGAGTATCGCACCTCCGCCCCCTTCAGGATCCGACTCATGTAGTACACCGGCCACTGCACCCCACCGTCTTCCCGGATCAGCACCGAGCTCACTGCTTCCTCCGCGCACGCCAGGTAAAGGCTTAGCGACTCCCCTTCCCGTGGCTTGGACAGGAGAGGTGGGCTGCGGAGATATTCCTTGAGATCCGCGAACGCCCTGGAGCAGTCTTCGTCCCATAGTATCGTTTTCCTATTGTCCGATGGTTCCGCGATCGCTTTCCTCAGAACTTTGAAGAAGGGGAGCGATCTTTCCGCCGACTTGGATAGGAATCGCCCCAAGGCTGCGATGCGCCCATTCAGCCTCTGCAGCTCTTTGATCGTCGTCGGCTCACGCATGTTGATCAGTGCCTCGATCTTGTCAGGATTAGCTTCAATGCCACGGTTAGTTATCATAAACCCCAAGAATTTGCCAGATCTTACCCCGAACGTGCACTTCGTGGGGTTGAGTCGAATGTTGTGTCGCCGCAACCGCTCGAAGGTTTCACGAAGGTCGGCGATGAGGTCCTCCGGCTTCTTTGACTTGACAAGCATGTCGTCGACGTAGACCTCCAGGTTCCTCCCGATCTGGGAGTGAAAAACTTTGTTGACCATTCTCTGGTAGGTGGCCCCTGCGTTCTTCAAGCCGAAGGGCATCTTCTTGTAGCAGTATGTTCCCTGGTCCGTCGTGAAGGCTGTCATCTGGACTTGGTTGTACCCTGAGTAGGCGTCCATGAAGCTAAGCATCTCGTACCCCGAAGCGTTGTCCACCAGGTGGTCAATGCGCGGCAGGGGGTAGCTGTCCTTGGGACAGGCTTTGTTGAGATCACTGAAGTCCACGCACATTCGCCACTTCCCGTTGGGTTTCCTGACCATCACCACGTTCGATAGCCACTCCGGGTACCAGACTTCTCGTATGAAGCCGGCGTCGAGAAGACGTTCCACTTCCTCGGAGGCCGCCCTCATCTTCTCGCCGCCCAGGTTCCGCTTCTTCTGCCTGACCGGCCTGAAGTTGGGGTCGGCATTGATCTGGTGGACGATCACCTGGGGATCCACGACGGGCATGTCCTCCGGTGACCAAGCAAAGACGTCTAGGTTCGCCTCCAGGCACTCGACCAGTTGGCTCCTCAGGTCGTGGCTTAGCCCTCTCCCGATTGAGACGAACCGGCCCTCGACGTCCGAGACCGGGATCTGCTCTTGCTCCTCCGCAGGGGTGGGCCTCGGCCCGTCCCTCAAGTCGAGCGCGGCCATCCGGTCGACTAGACGATCTTCGGGACCTTCCTCCGCCAGTTGATAGCAGGTATTCGGTCTCCCCGCGTCGCCTTCGACTTGCCCCATCCCCCCGGGCGTTCGGAACTTGATAGTCCGATGGAGGGTCGAGACCACCGCGCCGATGGCGTTGAGAAGGGGTCGGCCGATGATCCCGTTGTATTCCGACCCGATCCCCAATACGATGAATTCTACCGCCAGGGTCACCGAGTCTGGTGGGCCTCCGAGTGTTACCGGGAGATGGATCGTGCCGATGATGGGGGTGGAATGACCCGTGAATCCCACCACGGGACCCGAGCGGGGTCGCAAGTCTTCCTTCCGCTGCCCCATCTTTTCCAGGGTTAACATGAAGAGGACGTCGCAGGAGCTGCCGGTGTCGACTAGCAGTCATCGTACCATGGTTGTGTCTATGATCACCGACACCACCAAAGCTACGTCCGAGCAGCGCGCCGTTACAGACGTGCTCGGTCTCCCGACCGGTAGGGACGGTGAGGGTCTCCCGGTCCTCTCCTCACGATCCCCCTCGCGCTGGGCCCGGGCCCATTCTTGCCAACGATGGCGGGCCCTGTCGCTTCGCGTCAGAGCCTTGCTCTCCTTTCGTCGAGACGGGTGGAGACGTGTCATTGCAGGTGTGGTTTGTTTCTTCGTGGGACAGTTCGTTCCCACAGACGGCGCCAGATGTTTCAGAGTGTTTTCTCACTACAAAAGCATTGACCATGGATAACCCGGTCAACGTGGTCAAGGGGCCCGCGGGGGTCCCTCGGGTGTGTCGAGTCGGTGCAGACGAGACGCGAGTCGGATTTGCAGACGACGTGGAGCGCGTCGGCTGGGCCAAATCGGGGTCCTCGGTCGCACGGAGGGCGAGGGGAAGCCTCAACCCGATCGGAGACGCTCGGCCTCGGACGGTCGGACGACGAGGGGTAGCCTCGATCGTCCCGCTGGTTACGTGGCCGGTCGCGGGGCGGAGGGGAAGCCTCGGCCCGGTGTGAAACGCTCGGCCTCGGACGGTCGTGCTCGGCCTCGGTCGGGCGGGTGACGAGGGGTAGCCTCGGTCGTCTCGCTTGATGCGTGGCCGGCGAGGGGCGGAGGGGAAGCCTCGGCCCGTGGATCTGATGTCCTCCTGCGTAGACGAGAACACTCGTCAGGGGGGCCGGACCTTGATTCCGGCCAAATCCCCTTCGATGCCTAAGTCAGACAGTGATCTGAAAGAGGAGGCCCGGCGGAGACGGTTCGACTCGAGAGGAGATCGGAACGGCGTCTCACGGCGCGAGCGGGGGAGAAAGGAAATGAAATGGGGGAACTCGGTCGTTGATGGAGTACCTTAGGTTTTAGATACCTGAGATGCGGTCCTTGGTTCAGTCGTCCTCCTAACCCTTTTGTAGACCTCCCGCCATGATTGCCCCCGACCCACGTCGCTCGTCCGCCCTCGATCGTGCCCCCTCAATCCCCCCGTCGCCGCTCCTTGCGCCATGCCAGCACCTCCTCATCACAGCCATTAAGTGGTAGCGGGATCAGGGGAACGGTTACCGCTGGAGTGGGCGAGTGCCCAGCGCACTATCAGGGCCGGGTCGGATCGATATTCGGGTGTCCTCTATATGGCCTTGTCGGGCGGGCCAGATTGCGCAGATGGGCTTCTGATCGGCAGTCGGGTTTCTGGGCTCGTGTCTTTCGGGCTTCGGCCAAATAGGCGTAACACAAATCAAATGCATTGCAATTAATCGTAAACCCAACCTTTTCACACCTAATCAGAGGCGAAATGCATCCAGTTACTTGAATTCCAATAACAAAGCCTATCAAACCCCTTAAAATACATCTGATCGAGCACATAGTAACGAAAATCGGCTCTTTTCCACGAAAAAATGAATTTTTAAACAATCAATTAACAGAATTAAGCCTTGAGATTCAAATCGTTTCTCACCGAACCGTCGCCAAGATCGAGAGACCGCACTGAGGCGCATGAGATCGGCGGGATCGTCGATAAACGTCAGCACGGTGGTCGACGAGTCCGGTCCAAGCCATTCCAAGAAATCCGCACAAATCTCCATCCCCAATAGCGACCTAATTTCGCGCAATCAATCATTCAACAAACCTTTATCGAAAAATTCGCCGATCAAAACCAACCGATCCATCCCCAGTTCCACTCCTACGGATTAAAACAATGATATTTTACCTCCAGTCTGCCGCCGATATGAGAAGGTCAAGCGTGGGATATAGCTGAAACCCTATGACAGAGAAACATTCGTTCGAAGAATATTAGAGAGAGAAACTGGAAGAGGGAGAAATGGGAAAGGTGGGAATACGATATAAACGATAGGGCGCTTGTGGGCAACGGATCGCTTTCCACCGACAGCTCGCTTTCGCGAGAGATGACGTGCCCATTTGTTCCCCTTCATGTGTTATATTATACTAAAATGGTTATTTTTGTTATGAATAGGATCATAAGGTCCATTAGGTATCCGGTCCATCATTGAAAGCTATAAATATGAGCATAGAGTGGCTGTTAACCCCCTACACCTATTTCCCTATATTTCCCTTCACAACACGTTATCAGCACGATCACGCTCGTTGGAAAAGGCGGCAACGCGCGAGAAAGGAGATCCATCAACCGCTCAATCTAAGAAGATCGTAATCTTCTCAACGGGGAGCAAAAAGGGCATCCTTCGCGAACCGTCGTCTAGATTCCCTCGTCGAATCTAGAGGCAAATCTCAAAACTTTTTAGATCTAAATTTGCGTTTCACATAGATCTGCATGTTTTTAAGATCAAAAAGTTTGAAAACACGGTAAAAATCACATTTTTATTTAGATCCGCATGTTTAAAACAATAAAAATCGTTTTTTTATATCTAAATGTTTGAAAAATCAATTTTTTTACTACCCCTCAACCTTGATCCATACCCCGCACACCCGAAGGGCGAAACGGCGGCGCTCCACAAGCGCCGCCGACGGCACAAAAACGTCGCGGCCATAGGCCGCGTCCAGCCGCCGCGGCCACCGGCTGCGTCCAGCCGCCACGATGGCTGACGCGGGCCCCGTTCGGGTTTTTCGGAAACCCTAGCCCTTAACGGGCCAATTTTTTAGGGGATGCCCAATTAACCCTAATGGGTTGTTTTCATGGCCCAAAAAGCCTGAAAATTAACGCATTTACCCTTAATTTTTCTTTTTTTGATTTTTGGCCCCAAAAGCCCAAAATTATTAAAGGAATTTTAAACTTTAAAAAAAGGGTTAAGCGGAAAATAAAACATTCAAAATATGGATTAAAGGTAAAAAGTGTTTCAAAAATAATTTTTAGCATGTCACACACTATTTAGATTATTTATTAACCTTTACATGCCTGTGATATGATTATCTGCGTGGTTGTATATTTTTCATATATTATCTGCGTGGATGTGCTATTAGGTTATGTTTTTAGGAATCAGCCAGGTTTCCGACATCTTTACTTTTCTGCAATTTTTTCTTTTTGAGAGAAATTTGTAGGTGAGGAAATATATGTAAAAAGAAGACCGGATGACACCAAAAATGAGCTGAAGGCGTATGCACACAGAAGATATGGGCTTCTCTTTGAAGTTCCCGAGTTGTATTTACTTTTCATGCACTTTTTTGATGTAACTTTCGGACTGTCTTTCTCTATTGATGTCGGCTGGCTGATCCCCATAGTCCTAACTTATTTTCATTGCTTATACATTAAATGCGTGGATACTAAATATTTCATGCTATCTTAATGTTAAAAAGCATGCGTGTATGTTTATTTTCTTTAATAATTCACGTTATTCTTAATGTTAAAAAGCATGTGGATGTTAATTTTCTTTAATAATTCACGTTATGAAAATGTTAAAAAGCATGCATGGATGTTAATTTTCTTTAATAATTCATGTTATGAAAATGGAAAAATACATGCGTGGATGTCTATTCTTTTTATAGTTTAATAATCCATGCTATTTTTCATATTGCTAGATCATTTAATGGCCAGACTTGCGAATGTCGATTTCTCGGTCCTGAAGGCCGTTGGGTCGAACTACTTGAGTTGGCAGTTGGACCTGAAGCTCCATCTGCGATCTCATGGGTTCAGTCTGACACCCACTGAGAAGGCAACAACAAGTACTGCCACAGCCGAAAAGAATGCTTCTAAAGAAGCACCTTATACAGAAGAAGTTTCCGATATACTAAAGGCGAAAGCCATTATCTATATTAGGAAACATTTAGACTCGACCCTGAAGGACGAGTATCTTACTGTAGAGGATCCTTACGAACTATGGGACGCACTTGAGGAGAGGTACAGGCATCAGAGAGATGTTATACTCCCCCGTGCACAGTACGAGTGGACTCACCTCCGCATACAGGATTACAAATCTGTAGCGGAGTATAACTCAGCATTGTTCCGTATCACCTCACGCCTGAAGTTGTGTGGTGAGACTGTGACTGAGAAAATGTTGCTGGAAAAGACGTTCACGTCTTTTCACGAGAAGGACATGATCCTTATGCAACAATACCGTGAGAGGAAGTTCACGAAGTACTCTGATCTGCTTTCATGCCTGCTAATGGCTGAACAGAACAGAGATTTGTTGGTTGTCACTCACAACCTGCGCCCTCCTGGCTCTGTTCCACTGCCACCTCCTGCAGAGGCACACTTCTAGTCTTCCCAGAAGAAGAAGATGGACAAGAAGGCTAAATTCCAGAAATGGAAAGAACAGAAGAAGCGGAAGAAGGCCACTCCCCAAGCTCCTCCTCAGAACCAGAAGTTCGTGGAAAAGAAGCAAAAGTGGACGTCCAAAGGTGGTACTCCCAAGGAAGACTGGGAGGATAAGTGCTCCAAATGCGGAATGACGGGCCACTGGTCCAGAGTCTGCCGCACCCAGAAACACCTACAGGACCTCTACCAGGCAAGCCTCAAGCCTCGAGCTGAGACAAACCTGATAGAGAGCACAGCATTGCCAGAGACCTCATGGACTCCTGAAGATTTCATGGGAGACGACACTCTCTAGTTTTGGACCATAAACAATTGTTATTGCTAGCAATGTATCTTCTTTTCATGCATCGTATCTAGTTTTTATTCCATGTCGGACAATCTTTTGAGCATCTTAAATGAAAGTAGATCTTTTCTTTTTCATATTATTTACTGTTTAAAATCTTTCTTAATATAGATATGGAATCAATTTGCCTAGTGGACAGTGCATCGACGTACTCGATTTTTCAAAACATAGACTACTTCACGAGCATAAGTAGCTACTCTGGTCCACTGAGAACAATCTGAGGACCAGCTAATATAATCGAAGGATCAGGTGAAGCAATCATATTGCTCCCCAGTAACACACAAATCACACTTAGGAATGCGTTATACTCCCCTAAATCCATCCGAAACCTCATAAGCTTTAAAGATATCCGTTTAAACGGATATCACTTAGAGACGGTCGAGGAAAATGAAAGGGAATACTTGCTTGTAATGTCTTTTACAAATGGTTCAAAAACCATTGTGGAACGTTTCAAGGGACTCCCCTCGGGACTTGTAACGACCCGCTCCCGGGGGCCCGTTACTTATTTGATATTTGCGCAGGTCCTGCAGGTTACCAGTGAAAACAAAATAGCCACGATGCAGAGATGTACAAAAATACTCAAATAGTGTCCAGTTATTACAACCCGTACCGTACAAGATGTCTCAACAATATACATGAAAGAATAAAGTACACAACACTGAAAATAACTCTGTAAGCTGCAGTTGAACTTTGGCGCTATTAGCTCAGGAGCATCTATCTTTATCTGTACGTCGTCTGCGGTGCCACGGAGATGGAACCGTAGGTAAGTCACAACAATTCTAAATATAGAAAAGAAGCAGTGCACAAGTATGACAAAAGTAACTACGTACAAGCAGATCATAGTGAAAAGTAAAGTACTGAGCAACAACTGTTTACAACTGAAAAGTAAAGGTAAACTGAACTGAAAGGAGAGAACAACTATACGGTGGTAGTGCAAGTGTAAAGCAGACTGAGCAAGTAAAGCGTACTACTGCTGTAGCAAAAGTACGACAAGTAAAGTACTGTGACTGCACATGTATAGTAGGTAAAGTGTATGTACTTCGTAAAGTAAAGGTGACGGTAGTGCAGAAAGTAAAAGTGAATGTAGTGCGTAAAGTAAAAGTGAATGTAGTGCGTAAAGTAAAAGTGACTGTGCAAAAGTAACTACACTACGTGACTCAAGTCGGAGAGTACAATATGTGACCATCAAGTCCATCTCTTGCCTGGGCGCGACCCAGACGAATGCCGAAACACAGGCAGCGGGACATGTATTTTGCCGAAACACAGGCAGCGGGACGGTATGCCGAAACACAGGCAGCATGACGGGAAGATTGAACTCCAGTCACTCCCATACTCTCTCAAACTATGAGTTACCCCAAAACCCCAGTGAAGTGTTAAGTATTCTATGTACATGTTCCTTTCACGATGTTCCACGAGATGTTTCATGAGATGTTCCACAAGATATTCCACAAGATATTCCACAACAACTTTCACAAGATGTTCCATATGGTGTATCACATGTTAGTGAAACCAAGTCCACTGGTTGACTTTCTTATTGAAAACCTGTAAGCCAGACATTCTTTTCAAAGCAAGCTAGCCAAGCGAAGTGAGGATAAAGACAAGTCCAACATTTCGGGGTGTCTAGTATTGTTTCAAGATGTTATCAATTCCTTGTTCACGATGATAGTTAACTAGGACCACTGGTTTTAAAACCAGAAAATAAAGTAGAGCAGATGCTAAGAAATTTGAGGATAAAAATAAGTCCAACAAACATGGAATACAAAATTTGTTGGTTTAAGGGTGGTAGTTTTGTTAGCACACAATTTACCCAAGTTGATGTTTGTGTTTAACAACGACCAAAGTTGAAAGTTGGCAAAGTAATCTATAGTCGATTACTTTACTATTAGATTAGGTTTCATTTCGGTTCAAGTCAAGTAGCCGTTCTGAGGATATAGTGATGTCCTAAATACATACGAGGACACTAACTAATTTTCTAATTTTAGAATTAGTCGTGACTTACATTATCGAGCTCGTCGTGGCAAGACGAGTTTGGAGCTAGGGGAGCTGGTGCACGAGGATTGGTACCTGCAAACACAAGAAACAGTCGGTTAAAGAGCACACTATTTTCTACCCATTTTTCTTAACGTGTTTGTATTTTTATAATAGCTTAAAACTAGTCAAAATACGTACTAAATATTTTTAGGTAAGCTAGATGGGAGTAAAATAATTTCATATATGAAGAAAATATTTTTCTAAGGCTCCTTGGTATTTTTTTCATAATTTTTAAAAGCTCAAAAATAATTTAAAACTATTTTTAATTAAGTAACGTATTTATTCAACAATTTATTCCGGATGCAATCGGTATCGGAAAGTTGCAAATAAGCTGTCAAAATGGCCGTCTCGGAGAGTACTTTAACATATATTTTTATCACTTAGTAGTGTAAGTAAAAATATCAAGATACGGATTTTTAAAAGAAAGTAACGTATTTAAAATTTAGGCTTAAAAATTAATTCTGAGAAAACTACTCGTCCGATTGAGATGAAACTAGCGCCATTGGGTCCAGAATATTATGTCTGATTTTCTGGGACTAGCCACTCATTTTTTTGGCCCCTGTATAATTAGTTATAGATTAAAAACCATTAAACCATATTTAATAATTATTAAAATACCGTATAAATACGAAATACGTTTTCGTATTATTCTTAATACGTTCGAAATTAACGCTCCGCTCCCTCTCACTTACGCATGCAGGGTCGGACGTACGCTCGTCGACGGCGGGGCTCGAAGGCGACTGCGGTGGCGTCAGGCGGGCGAGCGGAGGAGCTCTGGGGGTGCTGGGGTCCACTGCGGCGAGCTCGTCCATCGTGGCTGAGGGCATCCCGGAGTAGCGAGGGCCAGCAGCGGGTCACAAGCGGAACACCGGTCGTCAGTGGACAGAGCAGCGAGGCACGGCGAGATTCGATCGGAGTTGCTCGGAGATGTTGGAAGCGGCGGTCTCCGACGTCGTCATGGGCAAAGGCGGACTGATGGAGAGGCCGTGGCAGCAGGAGTGTCGGTGTGCGAGTGACGTCGGAGGCGGGGTGGTGCAGCATCGAGCGATCGGAGCTCCAGGGCGGAGGCGGCGAGCTGCGGAGGCGAACGTCGTCGGGGAGTGCTCCGTGCAGCGTCGGTGCTGACGTGTGCTCTCGGCGGAGCAGCGAGGGCGGAGCTCGTCCTGGAGGCGACGTCTTAAGGCAAGCGGCGGCGTTCAGTCGGAGCATGGCGAGCTGGGCGTCACTTGCAGGCGGAGCGAGGGTCTCCGGTGACGCTTGGGCTCTCGGTGAGTTCGAGCTCGATGGCGGAGCGGTTGGGTTGGACCTCCAGGCAAGGGGATGAGCAATGGGCGGCGGTCGGAGCTCAGCTCGTCGGAGAGCGATCGAAGCACGGGGTTGCTGTAATTTTAGCCTGTAAGGATCAATACACTAGGGGGGTGAATAGTGTATATTAAAAAATGTCGCAAATAAAATGTTAGTAATATTTGCAAAGATGGCACAGAAATAAAAAGACAAGTACTGAAATTAAATCAATCGCAAACACAGAGATTTATCCTGGTTCGGATCCTTGTGATCCTACTCCAGTCCTCTACCCCGTAGAGATTTTCAATCCACTATAATCACTTGCCCCGCAAGCATGAACTTACAAAAATGGCGACACTCCCCGTGTCCCAAACTTTGTACAATCTCTAACAGAGATTCAAACCTGTAAAATAATGAAATAGAAAAACACCTATAGCCTTGTTATAAATTTCAGAGAATGAATTCAAGGATGGTGTTTAGAAGAAGAACTTCAAGATGTAAAAGATATGTAATGAAGCGCAACACTTGAAGTTCTCTGGTTCATAAAAGAAGAGAGAGAGATCAATCGATTTCTTCTTCAATTATGAACACAAACAACTTTCCAAAATGATGTTGAAAAACCAAGTTCTTCCGTTCTTAAACGAAGAAGGAAATCTAATGATTTCTTCTTACAAATAAGAAAAGAACAACTAATGGCCTAAAGCTTTAGAAAGAAGACTTGATTCCAACAAATAAGAGATTAAGAAAAGAGGAAAGTGTGTGAATGAAAAGAGAGGGTCTACCCCTTTATTTATAGTGTTTAGGGACGGTTGGGGACTGTAGTTAACGTTGGAAAACGGGCAGGAACCGTCCCTGAAAATTTGGGATCAAAACGGCTAGTTTTGAAATTGGTTGACCAAAATGACCACATTGGTCGACCAAAATTTAGAGAGAGAATTTCGACCGTTGGAAGACATTTCTAGAATCTACACGGTTAGGGGAGTTTGCATATGCAATCCCATAACCAAATTCGAAGGTTTAAAATTGGTCGACCAAAATGGGGTTATTGGCTGCCAATTTTCAAAGTTGCGAATTTTCGAAATTGGGAAGTGTAGATTTCTGAGGAATGGAACCTAGATGACTAAGATATATTATCACAAGGCTTTCTGACTCTAATAAAGTAAATTTTACATTGATTACATAAAGCCGTAGATAGGACTGCATCTGCAACTGAATCTGAGAAGCTTCTTTGCAGGAGATCCTTATCAAGTGATTATATCCAAGTCGTGGATTAGATGCCTTTGTCTTTCCAACTTCATGATTGATATTTCTGATTGAGTATGCATGACGATATCTCATTTGTGTGGAACTCAGCATTGATATGTATCTGCATACATAGAGTTAGTAGCACTGAATGTGTTTGTCACATCAAAATCATATGTGAATAGAAATATGGAATTATGAAATTCCAACATTCTCCCCCTTTTTGATGATGACAAACATGAAAAATATATAAAGTTAAAATCAGATATACTCCCCCTGAATATGTGGAGGATGTGAATACTCCCCCTGAGTAGATGAAATATATTCTCCCCCTTTGGAATTCTCAAAAAGAGGGAAATAAGTGTTAGTGAGAAAATAAGGTAGAGAAAATAAAAATGGCTGTAAAAAAAGGAGTATATATAGCCCATTGAAAAATTTGAACATAACTTGGCCAGTGGTGGAAAATAAGGTGTAGGCCAAAAAAATAGTATGTAGGTCGAATGAAATATAGTTGTATGAGAATATAGGGTGAAGGCCGAGTAAAAAAAATAAAGGACAAACCATTTAAAAATATTAGTGAGAAGGCCACTGCGGGATATATGAAAACAAATTTGGTGACCAGGAAAAAAAATATATTATAGGCCGAAAGGATTGGAGGCCTAAAAAGAGAAGGTCAGTTCGGAGTGGGCCAAAATATATAGTAGGGGAGGCCGAAATGATTGAAGGAGGTATAGGTAAAAAGTGGCCTGAAAAGAGAAACAATGGAGTATAGGAGTATTAAAAGAAAAGAGGGAGCCAAGTACCGTAGGAGTATTAAAAAATCTAGTTGAAAACAGAATGAACAATTTAAAATCAAATTAAAAACAGGGAGAAAAAAATAAGTATATAGGGGCTTCTAATAGGTGTAGTGTTTGGTGTGCCCGGAAGAGGTCTGTGAGTAACAATGATTATAGCATAAAAATAGGATATAGCATGAAAGCACAAAATAGGAACAGAATGAGCAAGGGAGCCTTCAAATTCCAAAGTAACAAAGCACATGTGAATGACCAATACAAAAAGAGCAGAACATGGTGTATGCCAAATGTACAGGAGAGCACAAAAACAATATATCCATGCTAAAAGAGAGGAGAACAACATATACTGACAAAATATCAGAAAAAAATATAGAAGAACCAAACAACTAGGGACAACACAATATAAAGAACCATATATCTTTAGCAACAGAACATATAGGGACAACAAAACAGCCAGTTACAAAATAAGCATAGAAACATTGACATATCAAGTTCAAAGTACATGAAACTGGAACCACAATACGACATAGAGCATCCACATAGCACACAAACCAACATATCACACACACCATACAACAACCAACCTAAAGACAACAAGCTAAACAAAGCAAAAAGCCTTAGCAACTACCCATCATCAGCCAACCAACAGAATGTTTCCAAAAAAAGCCAACCAACAGAACGTGTCCAAAAAGCCTAGCAACTATCCAACATCAGATATCACCAACGGGAGTATGAAACATCAAACCAACGAGCAAAGAACCAACGAGTGACTACTGTCGAGAGGAGGAGCCTGGACCGGAAGGAGGATCATCAGACGAACAACGAACCGCGCGAAAGTGTAGGGTCTCAAAGTGGTTTGCCAGAGAGGCAACCACAGTCGTAAGATCGTCCATCCGCCTGTTATGTTCCTGTAAGGTAACATCACCAGAACTCAGGTGGGTCTGAATCCCACGAAAACCGTCATGCATCTCAGTCTGGATATCCCGGAAACTACGAGTCATGGAATGTCGAAGAGCACGAAGCTCACCAAGAACAGCATCATGTCCGGAGGACGGGGTAATGGGTGTCGAAGGGGATGCAACAGAATCAGAATACCGTTTCCGAACAGGAACACGGCCACGAGCGCTAGAAGAACCTGGAGTATGGGAAGTAGGAGTGGGTCGGGAAGCAGGAGTGGGACGAGAGCGAGGAGAGCGAGTACGTGTGCGGGGAGAGCGAGACATGGAACGAGTGACGGGACGGGAGGGAGCGGGAGAGGTATCAGCGTCAGCGGCATCAGCAGAATCAGAACCATCATCAGAAGCAGAACTATCAAAAATGACCAACTGCATGTGAGTGAGTGTGGCAGAGGTAAAATCAACAGGATTGTAAATAGCAACTGAGTTTGCAAACGGAATCTGAAAGGCCTCTAAAATTCGGGTGATTAGGGAAGGCAAAAAGATATGAGACCTAACCGGTTTGGCCAAAGTGTCAAGGAATACAGAGCCCCAGCATACAGGTAATTCGCCCATTAAGGCATAGAGACAACGGGCCGTATTGCTACTAACATAGTTCAGGGATCCAATCTTAGGTGCTAGGTTTGTAAGAATGATTTTGACCATCATCCTAGAAGGTGGGTGTAGGGTGGCTGCAGACCGCTTTGGACGAAAATCAGTCGCCAGAAGCTGTTTAATGGAGGGATCGGTGAGATTGGTTGGAAGGGGCTGAACATTGTTAGCGGGCAGATGCAACAAGGAAGATAACATAGGGCCATTAAGACTGAAGAAGAAGCCATTGACAATAGTGGAAATGGAGAGCATACCAGCCTGTTTGGAAGAATCCAAATTGGCGTAGAATTCACGAACTAGAGCCGGAAAGTATGGGGTGCGGTTGGCCGTGGACCAAAGACCAACGAGGCCGGTGGAATGCAGAGGGGCCAAAATCCGAGAAAATCCATGGTCATTGAAGTCTACGTGGCGCTCTGGGTGGAACGGGAGTCGCTCCAGGAGGCGGAATTGCTGAGAAGCCGCCGGAGAACGAAAGTAAGCCGGCGCCGGAGTGGCGACGAAATCCGCAGGGGGCTGAGCCATCGGGATCCGAGGGTAGCGAGGAAGGAAGTCGAGCCGAGCAAAAAGCGAGGAGCCGTCGAGTGAAGGCGATCGCCGGCGAATCTTGGGCGGATCCGGCGAAAACTGGGTGGATCGGGCGAAACCGTGGAGCAGGCGAGCGAGGAGGGCGATGAGGGACCGATTCGGTGGAGGAGCGGCCACGGGCGAGGAAAGGAGGGAGGCGCAGGAGGATGGAGAGGATGAAGGCTGGCGATTGGAGGAGAGAGGGAGGAGACCGGCGGGGGTTTCGTGGATATTGATTTGGGGAAATAGAAAGGGGTTGTTGGGAGAAGAAGAAATGTCAGAGATATTTTGTGAAAAATGATAGTCCCTAGGCACGAATTTAAATAAGAAGAAAAAATAGTTATGGGAAGTTGGGGAACGGATAAATTTCAATCGACAGAGAAGTTGAAATAACGAATCCCACCCAAAATTCGAAATGAATGGATGGGTTCAGTTTTGGAAACTGAAAATGGAGGGAACGTATAACGAGAATAAGCGGGAAGACGAAGTAGTTACTGAAAAATTAAAAAATAATAAAAAATTCGAATATTGGCGACCAATATTGGTGACTTGGTCGACCAATTTCAAAAAATACCCAGAAAAATTTGAAATTTTTTTGAAAAATTCTAAAAAATAAAAATAAGAATGTGTCATAAGTCCGATTCACTAATAATCCCTAAATTCCTACGAAGCTTAATAAAAGTATCTTCTTTCAATGGTTTGGTTAAAATATCGGCTGTCTGATGTTTAGTAGCTATAAATTTAAGAACTATATCTCCTTTCTGAACATGATCATCTAGAAAATGATGACGTACATCAATATGTTTTGTACGAGAATGATGCACAGGATTTTTAGAAAGATTAATAGCGCTAGTATTATCACACATAATAGGGCAAGTAGAGCAATCAATACCATAGTCATATATAGTTTGTTTCATCCATAAGATTTGAGCACATGCTAAACCGGCGGCAATATATTCTGCCTCGGTTGTAGATAATGAAACGGAGTTTTGCTTTTTGCTAAACCAAGATACTAAAGCATGACCCAAAAAGTGGCAAGTACCACTGGTACTTTTACGATCTGATTTGCAACCAGCAAAGTCTGCATCACTATAGGATAATAAATCAAATGTGCTAGACTTGGGATAAAATAAACCAAAATCAGAAGTGTGCTTAACATATCTAATAATCCTTTTTACGGCAGTTAAGTGTGAAACTTTAGGATCTGCCTGAAAACGTGCACATAAACATACTGAAAACATAATGTCTGGTCTACTAGCAGTTAAATAGAGTAGAGAGCCAATCATACCTCTGTAAAGACGTTGATCAACACTCTTACCATTTAAGTCTTTGTCGAGAGATGTAGATGTACTCATTGGAGTACGTTTTTCTGCAGAACTTTCTAAACCAAAACGTTTGATGAGTTCTTTAGAGTACTTGCTTTGGTGAATGAAGATTCCTTCCTTCAATTGTTTAATTTGAAGACCGAGGAAGTAATTGAGTTCACCCATGTGACTCATCTCAAATTCTTTCTGCATAATCTTCGAAAAATCTTGACAAAGAGATTCATTAGTAGAACCAAAAATAATATCATCAACGTATATTTGAATAATGATTATGTCAGATTTAATATTTTTAATAAAAAGAGTGGAATCTATTTTACCAATATTATAACCAGAATTTAAAAGATAACTTTTAAGTCTCTCATACCAAGCACGAGGTGCTTGTTTGAGACCATAAAGAGCTTTCTTTAATTTGAAAACATGATTTTCAAAATTTTCATGATGAAAACCAGGAGGCTGTTCAACATAAACTTCCTCCTTAAGAAATCCATTTAAAAAAGCACTTTTGACATCCATTTGAAATAACTTAAAATCTTTAAAACATGCAAATGATAACAACATGCGAATAGACTCAAGACGAGCAACTGGTGCATAGGTTTCATCGTAATCAATACCTTCTTCTTGATTATAACCTTGTGCAACCAATCGTGCCTTGTTTCTAATTACCTGGCCAGATTCATCCAATTTATTTTTGAATACCCACTTGGTACCAATAATTGAATGATCTGTTGGTCTGGGAACTAATTCCCAAACATCATTTCGTTGAAATTGATTAAGTTCTTCCTGCATAGCGATAATCCATGAACTGTCTTCACATGCATCTTTGATGTTCTTTGGTTCAATGGATGAAAGGAAAGCACAATGCGCCATTTGTTCAATTTGACGACGAGTTCTAACTCCATCTGTGATATCTCCAATGATTAATTCTGATGGATGATTTGGAACTTGTGTAAAAGCCTTGGGAAGATCTGTATTATCTGGAATAGACTCAACAGAATGATTAGTAGCATCAATTTCATCAAGTTTGATATTATCTAAGGAATTAGATAAAGGTAATATTTCTTCTTCATCAACAATGGGAGATTTAGATGAGGGATGCTCATCAAATGTGACATGTAGTGATTCTTCAACTGTTGAAGTTCTTTTGTTATATACTCTGTAGGCTTTGCTACGTGTTGAGTATCCAACAAAAATACCTTCATCAGATTTAGAATCAAATTTATCAAGTGCATCTTTAGTATTAAGAATAAAACATTTACATCCAAACACTTTAAAATATGATACACGTGGAATGCGATCAAAGAATAATTCAAAACAAGTTTTATTAAGCAATGGCCTTATAAGAATTTTATTCATAATGTAACATGCAGTTGCGACAGCTTCAGCCCAAAAATATTTCGGTAAATTACTATCACAAAGCATTGTTCTTGCACATTCTTGTAAGGTTCTATTTTTCCTTTCAACTACTCCATTTTGAGGAGGAGCACGAGGAAAAGAAAAATTGTGAGTAATGCCATTTTCATTACAAAACTTGGTAAACGATTCATTTTCAAATTCTCCTCCATGATCACTACGAGTAGTGACAATGTTAGAGGATTTGATTTTTTGTATCTTTTTACAAAATATTGAAAATTCTTCAAAAGCATCATTCTTGTTTTGTAAGAATATAACCCAAGTATATCTTGAATAATCATCAACAATGACAAATGCATATCTATTTCTATTTAAAGAGGCTACTCTAGAAGGACCAAACAAATCTAAATGTAAGAGTTCTAAAGGTCTCTTTGTTGAGATAATATCCTTTGATTTAAAAGAAGATTTGTGCATTTTTCCTTGTTGACAAGCATCACAAAAATGCTTGTGTTTGAAAGAAATATTTGGCATTCCATTTACTAATTTGTGTTTTGAAATGTGTGCAAGATTTTTGAAATTAGTGTGTCCAAAACGTTTATGCCATAAAAGTGTATCATCAGATGTAATTATTAAACAATGATTATTTGTGGTAACAGACATGCATAAAATATAAATATTATTTTTACGCTTACCACGAAACAAAATAGATGACATATCTGAATCGTAAATAATGCAATCATTTTGTTCAAAAACTATTTTGTAATTTTTATCGTATAATTGACTAATGGAAAGTAGATTATGTTTCAAACCGTCAACCAGGTGAACATTCTCAATGATAGGCTGATTGGCATTGCCAACTGTTCCAGTGCCTATGATTTTTCCTTTCTTGTTGTCACCAAAGGTAACTGTGCCTCCTTGTTTGTACTTGACGTTTGAAAGTAGTTTGACATTTCCTGTCATATGTTTTGAACATCCACTATCCAAAATCCATCTTTCTTTCCTAGGTACCTGAAAGATAAAACATTAAGCATTGGTACCCCTTCTTGAGGGTCCTTGGGATTAGATTTTTGGAAGCCAAACCCAAGTGGAATTTGGCTTTTTAATATAATCATTAGAATGAACTATAGCATGTATATAATGAGAAATATAAACATTTCTATCTTCTAAGCATGAATTCTTAGGAACCCATATACTAATTGTAGTAGGTTTCTTAGAAGATGGTTTTGAAATGTTAGAAACATTTCTTTGTGAAGAAGAAGTAGGATTGTTTACTTTCTTTGTGTAAATAAATGCGTGATTCTTCTTTTGAGGTTTAACAAAAGTAGTTATTCCACAAGAAGAAGAAGTGTTACAATATTTGGGTGCATCCTTATGAGAATATCCCAGATCTTTTCTATGATTTGCAGGATATTGTATTTTAAGCAAATCATCGAGATTAGTCTTTCCTTTGTTAAATTTATTAACATTGGATGACATCTCGTCGTATTTCATCTTTAGTGATGAAATACTTTTATCCATTTCGGATATTTGTGTATGTAATTCTAAATTCTTAGTTTTGAGAATATCATTCTCTTTACTAAGATCCAAAACTTGAGAAGAAGTATTTTCAATGTTTTTAGAAGAAGATAACTCTTGATATTTAGAAAGAAGATCATCATTATTCTGTTTCAATGATTTATGTTGACTATTCAATTTTTTGAAACGAGAATAGAGATCTTTTAAAGCATCAAGTAATTCTTCGTTATTAAAAGAACTTACCTCATCTTCATCATCTTGTGCCATAAAGCACATGTTGGCACTTTCATTTAGATCATCATCTTCATCATCTGAAGAATCATCCCATGTTGCTGCAAATGCCTTTTTCATTTTGTCAAACCTCCTTTCTCTTCTGGATTGATCATTGTTGGAAGTTTTGAACTTTGCTTTAAGAAATGGACAGTCTTTCTTCATATGTCCTGGCTTATTGCAATTAAAGCAAAGAGAAGAATCAGTATTCTTAGATTTAAAATTATTATACTTACCTTTCTGAAAGAATTTTCTGAAGTTTTTGGCAAAAAATGCCATATCATCATCGGAATCTTCATTATCTGATGTTGCGTTGAAGGCAAGTATTTTCTTCTTTTGATCTGATTCTTCTTTCTCATCTTGAAGTGTAACTTCATGGGCCATTAAGTTACCAATAAGATCTTCCATTGATAATGTGGAAAGATCATTGGCTTCCTCAATAGCGGTGATCTTTGGACGCCATACTGGAGTTAAAACTTTAAGAATTTTGCGAACCTGTTCAAGAGAAGTGTAAGTTTTTCCAAGAGCACTTAAAGAATTTATAATATTAGTAAACCTGGTGTTCATTTCTCCAATTGTCTCTTGGTCCTTCATCTTGAACAACTCGAATTTGTGAACCAAAACGGATATCTTGGTTTCCTTCACTTTACTGGTTCCTTCATGAGTTACCTCAAGTATATGCCAAATTTCCTGAGCACTTTTGGCCTGAGATACTCGATTAAACTCATGTTTATCCATAGCACAAAATAAAGCATTCATGGCCTTTGAGTTGTTGGTTTTTGCAGTTTTGTCGTTGGCGGTCCAATTAGCAACAGGAGTTGTTGGCTTTTCGTATCCTGACTCTACGATGTCCCAAATCTCATAATTCATACTTTGGAGATGAATCTCCATACGTATTTTCCAATATGAGTAATTTGAACCATCAAATAGAGGAGGACGAGTTTGAGAGTGCCCTTCAGGATGCTGATTGTAGTTGTGTGGAACTGCGTTCATGTTTGAGGAACTTGCTGCCATCTTAACCTTGCTCTGATACCAAATGTAATTTTAGCCTGTAAGGATCAATACACTAGAGGGGGGGGGGGGTGAATAGTGTATATTAAAAAATGTCGCAAATAAAATGTTAGTAATATTTGCAAAGATGGCACAGAAATAAAAAGACAAGTACTGAAATTAAATCAATCGCAAACACAGAGATTTATCCTGGTTCGGATCCTTGTGATCCTACTCCAGTCCTCTACCCCGTAGAGATTTTCAATCCACTATAATCACTTGCCCCGCAAGCATGAACTTACAAAAATGGCGACACTCCCCGTGTCCCAAACTTTGTACAATCTCTAACAGAGATTCAAACCTGTAAAATAATGAAATAGAAAAACACCTATAGCCTTGTTATAAATTTCAGAGAATGAATTCAAGGATGGTGTTTAGAAGAAGAACTTCAAGATGTAAAAGATATGTAATGAAGCGCAACACTTGAAGTTCTCTGGTTCATAAAAGAAGAGAGAGAGATCAATCGATTTCTTCTTCAATTATGAACACAAACAACTTTCCAAAATGATGTTGAAAAACCAAGTTCTTCCGTTCTTAAACGAAGAAGGAAATCTAATGATTTCTTCTTACAAATAAGAAAAGAACAACTAATGGCCTAAAGCTTTAGAAAGAAGACTTGATTCCAACAAATAAGAGATTAAGAAAAGAGGAAAGTGTGTGAATGAAAAGAGAGGGTCTACCCCTTTATTTATAGTGTTTAAGGACGGTTGGGGACTGTAGTTAACGTTGGAAAACGGGCAGGAACCGTCCCTGAAAATTTGGGATCAAAACGGCTAGTTTTGAAATTGGTCGACCAAAATGACCACATTGGTCGACCAAAATTTAGAGAGAGAATTTCGACCTTTGGAAGACATTTCTAGAATCTACACGGTTAGGGGAGTTTGCATATGCAATCCCATAACCAAATTCGAAGGTTTAAAATTGGTCGACCAAAATGGGGTTATTGGCTGCCAATTTTCAAAGTTGCGAATTTTCGAAATTGGGAAGTGTAGATTTCTGAGGAATGGAACCTAGATGACTAAGATATATTATCACAAGGCTTTCTGACTCTAATAAAGTAAATTTTACATTGATTACATAAAGCCGTAGATAGGACTGCATCTGCAACTGAATCTGAGAAGCTTCTTTGCAGGAGATCCTTATCAAGTGATTATATCCAAGTCGTGGATTAGATGCCTTTGTCTTTCCAACTTCATGATTGATATTTCTGATTGAGTATGCATGACGATATCTCATTTGTGTGGAACTCAGCATTGATATGTATCTGCATACATAGAGTTAGTAGCACTGAATGTGTTTGTCACATCAAAATCATATGTGAATAGAAATATGGAATTATGAAATTCCAACAGTTGCCGCTCGGGGTTAGAGAAAACGGGAGAGATCCGGAGGGAGAGAGCGGGAGGGGTTTTTGCATGTCCTTGGGGGAGAGAGAGCGGGCTGAGGGAGAGGGATGAGAACGAGAGACTGTGTGTGTAGGGGTGTGTGAGTTGTGGAGAGGGTAGGGTTAACGAGTGGAGAGAGTGATTAAATAGAGGTTAGTCAAGGGTATTAAATGTGTTAGGTCTAGCTTTAGACTAAGGTAGGAAATTAGGTTGGGGCATGAATGTCATGTTGGCATACGGGTAGGGGTTAGGTAGGGATAAGTTAATTAAGGTTAAGGTAATTAATAATAAGTAAAAATCCCAATACGAAGGTAATTAGTAAAATACCAAAAAAACGAAATTACAATTTTGCCCCTACTAGCAAACGTGTCCGAAAAATTACGAAAACATACCCACATGATCGTATCGTCGCGAGGATGACAAATACGAAGTCCGTTTCAGGGTTTGGGCTACGGAAATACTAGTTTTTGGCCAAAACGTTTGGAAAGCGGGTTTGCGGGTTCTCTACTGAAATGATATCCGAAAATTACGAAATTAATGTGGGGAGCCCTAAATGATCATAGGATGCTACTGCAGGAGTTTGATAATGTTTTGAAAGTGTTTGAATAGAAAATAAATTCGTCGAATCAAAACGGTAATTTTGGAAGATGAATTTTAACAGAAATGTTTTGGCCATTTGAGGAAATCTGAAATTGCTGAAATACAATATGATAAGTCTAGTGCTCTAAAATATTTTTATAAGAATTTTTAAAGTCAGTTTTGTTAGAAAATTCTTGACTAACATTTATAATGTAAAATTTATTCTTAAAAATACGTATAAATACGTAAATTGAACTGTTGAAAATTACTGGTCGTTACAAGACTCTACCAAACAAGTATACAAACTCCAGAAACATCAATGGCGGAGCACCTGCAGTGCTCCCAAACACCTGAATTCCAACTCTGGCATATTAGACTGGGACACCCTGGATCTGTTATGATGTACTGCATCATAAAAAGCTCCAGGGATATAGACTTGAAGAACCTGAAGATTCTTCAAAAAGGTAAATTCACATGTCCACCTTGTTACAAGGGTAAACTGATTACGAGACCCTCTCCACTGAAAGTGGACATGGAGTCTCCAAGTTTTCTGGAAAGAATTCATGGAGACATTTGTGGGCCTATACACTCATCAAGTGGTCCGTTCCAATACTTTATGGTCCTGATTGACGCATCTACTAAGTGGTCACATGTGTGTCTACTGTCCACCCGTAACCTTACATTGTCTAAGCTTTTAGTTCAGATAATCAGGTTACGGGACCACTTCCCCGACTACCAGATAAAGAAACTTCGTCTGGACAATGCGGTGGAGTTTAACATCACAAGTCTTTCTAGACTATTACCAAGCACATGGAATTGAAGTCGAACATCCTGTAGCGCATGTTCACACCCAAAACGGGTTAGCAGAATCTCTAATTAAGAGACTGCAATGGATTGCTCGTCCATTATTACTTCAATCCCAGCTGCCAGTGAATGCATGGGGTCATGCAATTTTGCATGCTGCATCTTTAATAAAATTAAGACCTTCTGGAGGTTAGTCATTTTCTCCAATGCAACTAGCACTTGGAGCCCCACCAATTGTCTCACACTTGAGAATATTTGGTTGTGCAGTATACGTCCCCATAGCACCATCACAAAGGACAAAGATGGGTCCACAACGTCGCCTAGGCATTTATGTTGGGTTTGACACCCCCTCCATAATAAGATTCCTAGAACCCCTTACGGGAGACGTTTTCAAGGCACGTCTAGAAGACTGTGAATTTGATGAAACATCATTTCCAAGACTAGGCTCACAGACAAAGAAGCCCGAAGCTTCAAACTGTATCACTTGGGATACAAATACATAATGTCACTTTGATCCGCCCACAAGCCAGTGTGAGGAGGAGGTCCTAAAGATTCTCCATATCCAAAACACTGTCCATCTCTTGCAGGACAAATTTACTGACAACCAGAAGATTGTCAGATCGCACGTCCCTGCTGCTAACACTCCAGCTAGGATTGACATACCGCAAAATGGATGCAATCCGCCTGCAGCAGATATGGTTGGACCTCTCAAAAAGAGAGGACGACCACCGGGATCCAAGGACCAAGTCCCTCGAAAGAGTAGGACCCTTGGCAATGGTAAACAAATACCACCACATGATGCTACTATAAGCCCTGCTACCCCATCTCTCCCAAACTCTCAAACAGAGGAAAAACCGGGAGAAAATGAAGTTTCGATACACTATGTACGAACCGGGGAGTATTGGGACAGAAAGAGCACAACCATAGATGACACATTTGCGTGTAATATTGCCATCAACGTCGCGTACTGCGACGTTGATATTGAACCATGCGCTCTGACAGAATGTCAAAGCAGAGATGATTGGCCAAAGTGGAAAGCGGCAATAGGAGTGGAGTTGGATTCACTCACCAAACGCAAGGTCTTCAGACCTATAGTCCAGACACCAAAAGGTGTAAAACCTATGGGTTATAAATGGGTATTTGTTAGAAAACGAAATGAACAGAATGAGATCGTTCGCTACAAAGCAAGGCTTGTAGCACATGGTTTTACCCAACGTCCAGGGGTGGATTTTGAAGCCACATACTCCCCGGTCATGGACGCGATCACCTTCCGATTCCTCATTGGCTTAACAGCCCAAGAGGGTTTAGATATGCAGCTTTTGGACGTCGTGACTATAGCTATATGGCAACTTAGACCGAGACATCTATATAAGATTGCCTGACGGTTATTCCTTGACTGCAGCACTAAAAGAGAGACAACGTGACATCTACTCAATGAAACTGCAAAGATCATTATATGGTCTAAAACAATCTGGAAGGATGTGATATAACAGACTGAGCGATTTCCTTGCAAAACAAGGATTTACAAATGACCCAGTCTGTCCCTGCATCTTTATAGGAGCAAAGGCAACATGATTTGTCATTATAGCCGTCTATGTAGACGACTTGAATCTCATCTGATCTCCTGAAGAGATCGTCGAGATTTCTAGAAGCCTGACAGAAACATTCGAGATGAAAGACCTCAGAAAGTCAAAATTCTGTTTAGGTCTTCAAATAGAACATCTTAACGATGGGATCCTATTACATCAGTCAACTTACACATCGAACTTATTGAAAAAGTTTCAGATGGATAAGTGCCACCCCCTCAGCACCCCAATGGTCGTCAAATCATTGGATGTGCATAAAGACCCCTTCCAGCCGCTGGAAGAGGGGGAGGAAGTATTAGGCCCTGAAGTGCCTTATCTAAGTGCTATCGGTGCACTCCTTTACCTGGTTAACTGCACTCGCCCTAACATAGCATTTGCATTCAACTTACTAGCTAGATATAGTGCTGCACCTACACAGCGATACTGGGCCGGAGTTAAGCATCTTCTGCGCTACCTCCAAGGGTCCATAGACTTAGGTCTATTCTACAGGAAAGGGGCATTAACTAGTTTAGTTGGTTATGCTGATGCAGGATACAAGTCCGATCCTCACAGAGAAGTCTCAAACTGGATATATGTTTACCTATGGCGGCACTGCCATATCCTGGAGATCCGTAAAGCAGACCATGACAACCATCTCATCCACTCACTCAGAACGTCTATCGATCCATGAAGCAAGCAAGGAGATTTTCTGGCTACGCTCTGTGATCCAGCACATTCTCACCTCCACCGGCCTGATGACCGGCGTACTTGCACCTACTCCTCTCCATGCAGACAATGCAGCATGTATAGCCCAGCTACACGACGGCTACATCAAAGGCGACAAGACAAAGCATATCTCCCCCCAAGTTCTTCTGGACGCACGACCTTCAGAAGCAAAAGCAGATTGAGGTACAGAAGATCCAATCATGTAATAACTTGACGGATTTGCTTACCAAATCCCTGCCTACTAGTATCTTTAAGAAACTTGTATATTGGATTGGGATGAGTAGAGTGAGAAAATGTAAACTGGGTCAGGATGAGAGGATTATGAACTCATAGATACATAGGAGACTGATGTATAGATTCATAGGAAATCTGCAAGCCTGAAGCTTGGTCAGATTAGGGGGAGTCAACTGCAGAGTTGTACTCTTTTCCCTTGACTACTGGTTTTTTCCCACAGGGGTTTCCGTAGTCAAGGTTTTGACGAGGCAACTTCGTTGACTCTGGATCCTAAAGTATCCACCCCTAGACACATCCCTAAAACAGGGGAAGTTATGGATTAACTGTTCTTTATTTAACAAGGCAGTTATCCTAACTCGGATCCTGAAGAATCCACCTCTTACTCAATGTTGGTTGGACAAGGGGAAGTGTTATGAATAGGCCCATGAGGCCCATTGGGTATCCGGCCCTTCATTGAAAGTTATAAATATGATGGTAGAGGGTCTCTTAACCCCCTACATTCCCTATATTTCCCTTCACAACAATTTTCAATTGAATACCTCAAACTCTTTTCTCTTACACACATATATCTTATGTTGAATTTTAACTTTTCAAGGATATGTTTCCTGTTGTGACAGGTTAATGGCCAGGAAATCCCTAGCCTCATATATATATTATTCTTATTGGATACATGGTGGGTGGATACTGATAGGCCCATTAAGGGCCCTATTCATAACAATTCCACTTATTCATCCATCGTTGTATACTCAACCTATGAATACTGCACGATCCATAGTGCTTATGAGTATCATAAGGGGTGGATACTTCTACATCCTAAGTTAGGGATAAATGTCCCGTTAAAACCTTTAGCTATGGAAACCCCAGTGGGAAAAACCAATAATCAAGGAAAAAGAGTACAATTCTCCCTAGCTTTCCCTGATTTGTGGAAGTATTTAGGGATGGATACTTCTGAATTCAAAGTCAATGAGGTTGCATCATTAAAACCTTTAGTCCTAATGGGAAAAACCAATAGCCACGGAAAAAGAGTACAACATTACATTTGACTCCCCCTGATATGTACAAGATTCAGGCTTGCAGATCTCATAGACATTTATACATCAATCTCATTTTACAACATTCCAAGAATAAATACAAAATACAAAATATCGCTCATTTATACAAGTATCGCTCATAAATGGCAGCTACTAAACCCAAGGGAGCTCTTCTGAAGAGGGGTGGTCTGCAGACTTGGTACATAGCTACACGTCTCTAGTCTTTGACCCAGTCGTCACTGTGTGTGCGAGGTACTTTAGTGCGTAGCTATGCATACTCTTGATTTCTTGATTTTCTTCTTGGATAATGAGCTTCTCGTAATGGTAGGATTGATGTTGCCTTAGTAGCATGCTTTGCAGATCTCCAGGAGTTGGTCGTTCCTTTGTGGTAGTCATTGCGATGGTCTATAACCTGCATCTGCAGATACATTTAACATGGAGTATGATCCTCGACCCTTAGAGGTGGCGCAAAAGCTACATATCTTTGTCCAGTGGTGCGCTGCAGGCGCTGCACTGTATCTGACTAACAAATTTACTACCAATGCTCTATAGAGACGGGTGAAGTTGGCCAGATAAAGGAGTGTATCACATACAACCAAGTAAGGTGTAATGCCCTGATAGCTACTGCACAAGTACTAGAGGGGGGTGAATAGTACGTTAAAATAATCAAGATAATTATTCCTAATTATTGTGCAAACCCAACCAACAATGCGGAATGAAAATATGACAACAAAGAAAGACAATTGCAAACAAGCGATGTAACGGGTTCGGATCCACCCAAGTCTCCCCGACTTGTTACCAGTGATCCTACGTCCCAGACACCCGGATCCCCTCCGGCTACTTGAGTTAGAATCCTCTAACCCAAGTTTGCACTATGAAATTCTTGTAGAAAACCTCTACAAGATCAAATCATACACAAATGAAAACGTGACTCCCACAACCCGGGATCACGATCTTCTCTCACAACCGAGAGATAAACTTAATAGCAAAGTAAATGAAACAATAAAACACTTACCAACAAAATCCTATGCCTTGAGTAAACTTACTGATTTTAGGGCAAGGAAGATTTTGAAGGAGAGAATGTCACCAAACCCTAGCTCCACCAAGATGAACAGCGATCGAAGGCTAGGATGGAGTTGGTGACTTTGAATCAAGCTCTTGGCTTGAGTGGCTCACAATGAAGAGAATCTCTCTTGAGGAAATATGGCTCAAAGAGTGAGGGAGAGATTCTTGTGAGAAGAGAGAGCTTAGAAATGAGAATTGAATGCTTTCTCTTTGATTCTCTAAATCTCAATAATGGCAGCCTTGAATGCTAGGTTAGAAGCACTTCAAGTATATATAGGAGTGTGAGAAGAGAAGAGCAAAATCGTGGCATTAAATGCCCAACGGATCTATTTCTGAAGCAGTCTAATCGGTCTAAGAAGGATCACTGACCGATTAGTTTTGCAACTAGTCGGTCGGTGATTCTTCTTGGACCGACTAGATGGTTGACAGCCAAGATAGAGAATTCAGGAGATAGAACTAGTCGGTCTAAGAAGACTTGCCAACCGACTAGTTTGACAACTAGTCGGTCGGTGAGTGTTCTTTGACCGACTAAGTAGTTGATATTCAATAGGCTGATCACTAGGAGAACTAGTCGGTCTAAGAACAAATTCCAACCGACTAGTTTCACAACTAGTCGGTCGATGGATGTTCTTGGACCGACTAACTAGTCAACAGAAGCTAGGCTGAAAAAATGAAAGTATAACTAGTCGGTCTAAGAAGGATTCCCAACCGACTAGTTTGACAACTAGTCGGTCGGTGAACCTTCTTGGACCGACTAATTGGTCAACAGTGCCTAGGCTGAATTGAGCAAGGAAATCTAGTCGGTTCAAGAAGGATTCTTAACCAACTAGATGACAATCTAGTCGGTTGGTTCTTCTTCTTGAACCAACTAAGATGCACAAGAAGCCGCGAAATGAAGCGTAAATCTTCGGGAACGTTTCTATGGGCTTCTAAGATAATCCTAGCTCTAAGATATGAGCGTTATGAAGATTATAATGTAAGTCCTACTCAAGGCTTAACATTCTACGAAAAGAAGCTAGAAGACTATAAAATAAACTAGACGAACCGTCTTCAAAGCTTCAATCCGAATCTCTTGACTTCAATAATGCTCCTTAAGCTTCAACGAAGCTTCAGGCACACGATCACGCGCTTTGAGAAGTCTTGAGACGTCGCTTTTGATGTACGTAGAATTTTGGCGACGATCTCCATAACTGCGCTCACAAAGAGTTAGTTCACGATATTTATGTTTGTTCATCATCAAAACCAAATCCGGGGAATCAATACTCAACATTCTCCCCCTTTTTGGTGATGACAAACCAACATAAATAATAATCAATAATAATGAGTCAAATGAAATTTACTTACTCCCCCTGCATTGATGACACGTTAATTCCGTATTAAATAATAATCATAAGCATCAAGCAGACGATGAAAATATAAAATATGAACCCAATTATTGAAATTTAGGATCTAAACCCATTTTTATATCTTAACTCCCCTGAATCTAACATATCAAATTAGATTCACGGTAAATTGCTTTAAATTATCATTTAGCACATCGTCATTATTAATTCTCTCCCCTTTTGGGATTAGCAAAAAGAGCGGGAGGAGCTCAACGACAACAACAATGGCTAAAATAAAAGCACGAGAGTCGAAGAATACGACCACGGTCCAAATGACACCAATGTAAAATAACGAAGAAAATCAAAGCGTGCCAACGAGACCATAGTCGAAAATCGAAAAATGAAATCATCAAAACTCAAATCAATTTCACGTATTGAGTTATGGAACATACTCTCCAATATCAACATTCTTAGTGAATTTAGTGCATGGAAAACAATTCTATGTTTTCATAGAAACAATTCTATTTAATCAATATAATCGTCGAGCGACGAAATCAACATCAGAGACAAAAAGAAATATATTGTGCACATTGAGGTATATGGCAACACGATGTATATATATATATATATATATATATATATATATATATATATATATATATATATATATATATAACAGGATACATCAAAAGGTATACATCCGCCAACACAAATATAAACGATCATCAGATCGGTGCACAACATACAACACATGTCTCAACAGACATCAAAATGAACATACATCAAAATGTATCACCAAAACATTCAAAAATACATCAAAAATACATAACCACCCAACTATCCTACCCCACTCTCTCACAACAAAATAGATCTTCCAAGTGCACATGGGAGAGACCTCCAACACAAGCTCAGGAGGCGGAGGCAGGATCAGCAGCAGCATCAGGCTATGCAGAAGGGGTAGTAGAAGTCTCGGGAACGACTGGAATGTCCACCGAAGGAATGGTGGCAGAAGGAGTGCTCTTGGGAGCACGAGCAGACAAAGCAGCAGCAGACGTACCCTCTGGGGCACGAACAGGAGAAGCAACAAGCTCCTCAAGATCAGCATCATCCATGGCCTCCTCGTCAGAAACTGTAGGAGGAACCTCAATGCCTAAGTGCTAACAGATGCGTGCAAGCATCTCCTCACATCGAGCAATACGAGCCTCCTGACGGTTCTGAGAAGCTGAAGAGTCAGGGCGAGAAGGCGGAGGAGGAGCAGAAGGGGTAGTCCTCTGAACGTGATGCAAGGCCGCAAGAGACTTCTTGACGGCAGTCGCATTCAGGGGAGGACCCAACGGACGCTGATCATCAGGTGGGAGAGGAACGCCAAAGTGACGAAATACTAGAGTCAACATGCAAGGATATGGAATATGAGCTGGCTTTGTGGACTTCCGGATGCATTCAAAGGAGTCCATCTTATCCAAGATGATGCGGGCCCAATTTATCTCGCTCTCCATAAAAAGAGCGTAGATAAGCTTCAGGAAAGGCTGAGATGGCAAGCTGGAGGAGCCGTACTTCGGTAGAAGACACGACTTCAGAATGAGATTTAGGACCCACGCATTTGGCTTGAATGATTTCGATGGAACGCCAATCATGACGGGAGGAATAACGTGGAACATCTCAGCAAGCATGGACTGGTCAAGATCGTGGATATTATCCCCGGAGATATCAGAGGGGAGCAGGCCAGAGGAGGAGACACCAAGCAACTGCCCTAAGATCTCTGTTGTGAGGACAATAGGTGTCCCCAAGACAGTGGTCTCAATGCAGTGGGTGTCATCATACTCACCCCGTACTCGATTGGCATAAAATAGTTTGACGAGTCGAGGATAGGGATGAGGATTCGCCTTGGGATCATGGCGAAGATAATCTAGGAGGTCGCTATAGGAGAGGAGATCAGCGAGCAGAGGGAAATCAAAAAATTGGATGAAGTGCTCGAGGATCAACGGGTAGTGCTCGATATGAAGCCGCAAGACACAACGGGTCATCGTGACACAACGAAATATCGACCCCACCCGAAGGCATGTGATCCTTCCCCTTAGACGGACGAGATAAAGATCGAGGAGGAGGAGTAGGAGCCTTCTCGGTAGGTCCAGTCTCCGGGATATACTCATCGTCGGAGTCAGAGGGTGGAGTGGGAGCATGGAATGGTCCAAGAGTCAAAATCTTTTCTTTGACCTTGGTCCGGGGCTTGGATTGAGATGTGGGTTTTGGCTTGGAAAATCTAGTCGTTCGGCCAATGAGCTTGGACCGACTAACTGCAAACAGTAACTGATAGTCAAAACTAGGGCATGATTTAGTCGGTCTGAGTTCAATCACTAACCGACTAGAATTGAATCTAGTCGGTCGGCTGATGAACTGTGACTGACTAATTAAGTCCAAAAATTTGAAAATAAGAAATGTTGAGTTCACTCCAAAGAACACTTGGACGATTCATCGAAATCACTCTCAAACATCATTATTCTACCCCATAAAACATAGAAAATCATAAATACGACGTGCATGAACATATCTAGCATAAATTCCGAAAATCCAATCATAAATCCAGAAAATCCTAACAAATCTAGCATGAGCATATAAAAAATTATTATCATGCAAGATTATTGAAAATATGAATCCTAAATCTCGGATTCACCCATAATCCCCAATTCTCGACGTAACCGCACAAAGGAATCTTCCTTGAGTGGTTTCGTGAAAATATCGGCGATTTGCTTTTGGGTTTCAACGTACACTAAAACGATGTCCTTTTTAGCAACATGATCATCTAGAAAATGGTGACGGACATCTATGCGTTTGGTACGGGAATGATGTACCGGATTCTTAGAGAGACAAATAGCACTAAGGTTGTCCACCATGATAGGGCAAGTATCACAGTTTACCAAATTCTTTAGGTGTGTGTATCATCCAAAGAACCTGTGCACATGCAGCACCGGCGTCAATATATTCCGCCTCGGTGGTTGAAAGTGATACGGAATTTTGCTTCTTGGAAAACCAAGAGACAAAAGAATTTCATATAAAATGGCAAGTGCCACTAGTACTTTTCCTGTCGGATTTGCATCCAGCATAATCTGCGTCACTATATGAGATTAACTCATATGTGTTAGACTTTGGATAAAATAATCCGTAGTCGAGTGTGTAACTTAAATAACGGAAAATACGTTTTACCGCTACTAAGTGTGAATCCTTAGGTTGTGATTGATAACGAGCACATACACATACAGCAAACATAATATCAGACCGACTGGCAGTAAGGTATAATAAACTACCTATCATACCTCGATATAGATGAATGTCTACATCTTTGCCGCCCGTATCTTTTTCAAGATGTGTAGTAGTGCTCATTGGAGTCTTCTTGCCAGAAGCATTCTCCATTCCAAATCGCTTTAGCAACTCCACCGTGTACTTGGTTTGGTTGATGAAGATTCCATCGTGCATTTGGCGAATTTGGAATCCTAAGAAATATTTGAGCTCACCCATGTGGCTCATCTCAAATTGGTCCTTCATGACATTAGAAAACTCTTCGCAAAGAGTGAAGTTAGTAGCACCGAAAATGATATCATCAACATAAATTTGAACTAAAATAATATCATGATTCGCATACTTAACAAATAGTGTAGAATCAACTTCACCCATTTTAAAACCCAAATCCAAAAGAAAGTTCTTTAGGCGGTCATACCAAGCTCTAGGAGCTTGTCTCAAACCATAAAGTGCTTTCTTAAATTTGAAAGCGTGATTTGGAAACTTTTCATTAATAAAACCCGGAGGTTGAGAAACATAAACTTCCTCAACGACATCTCCGTTTAAAAACGCACTTTTTACATCCATTTGAAAGAGTTAAAATCTTTATGGCATGCAAAAGATAACAACAACCTAATAGATTCTAATCTAGCTACAGGAGCAAAGGATTCTTCGAAATCTATACCTTCCTCTTGCCTGTAGCCTTGAGCTACTAACCGAGCTTTGTTCCGGACGACGATTTGGTTCTCGTCGGTCTTATTCTTGAAGATCCACTTCGTTCCTATAACGGTGTGGTTCTTTGAAGGCAATGGAACTAGCTCCCAAACCTCATTCATCTCAAACTGAATGAGTTCCTCCTCCATGGCTAGGATCCAAGCACTATCTTCGCACGCTTCGTTAATATTCTTTGGCTCTACTGAATAGTCAAAGGCACAATGAGCGAAGTAGTTGACTTGAGATCTCGTCTTGACACTATCAAGTATGTTGCCAATGACTTGCTCATGGGGATGGTCACGAACTGTATGAAGCCGTTTGGGAACTCCCTGATCACTATGAACATTCTCAAAAGAATCATCAGTGGGGTTAATATCAATAGAATCAATAGAATTAGAATTACCAATAGAATCACATATAACTTCCATGGAGTCATCATCATTGATAATTCTAGACGGGACAAAATTTTCATTGAATGAAACATGAAGTGATTCCTCGATCATTGAGGTTCTTTTGTTGTATATCCGGTAGGCTTTGTTACGTGAGGAATATCCAACAAATATCCCCTCATCGGATCTTGGATCAAATTTGTCCAAGCTCCCATACGTGTTTTTAATAAAACATTTTGCACCAAAAACTCGAAAATGTTTAACTTGAGGCAATCTACCAAATAACAATTCATAACAAGTTTGTTTGGTGCCGGGCCTCAAGAGTATTCTATTAAACACATAGCAAGCGGTATGTACCGCTTCCGCCCAAAATTGATGGCCAAGTTGGCTATCATCAAGCATTGTGCGAGCACATTCCACTAGCATCCTATTATTTCTCTCAACAACACCATTTTGAGGGGGTGCGCGAGGGAAAGAAAAGGTGTGTGTAATACCAACTTCATCACAAAAATTTGAGAAAGACTCATTCTCAAATTCCCATCCATGATCACTACGAATAGTGACAATGGTGGTTCCAATGAGATTTTGTACTTTCTTCACAAATATTGTGAAGTTTTCAAAAGCATCATTTTTATTACTTCAAGAAAATACCCAAGTAAATCTAGAAAAGTCATCAACGATGACAAGTCCATATCGAGCATTCCCTAATGAAGCAACTCTAGTTGGCCCAAAAAGATCTAGATGTAAAAGCTCTAGAGGCCGTTTAGAGGATATGCTCTTCTTAGGTTTGAATGACGATTTTGGAAGTTTGCCTCGTTGACACGAGTCACAAAAGCTTTTCTTTTTGGAAAGTAAGCTTAGGAAATCCTTTTATAGAGTTTAACTTGGATAGTTTGAAAAGTGTTCCAAAGTTCACATGACCAAAATGTCGATGCCATAAGTGTTGTTCACTTGTGTTGGCAATGCGACATTGTTCATGTGATTTTGGAATATCTAGGATATATATATCCTTATGGCGTGTGCCAGAAAACAACACATTATTATTATCTTTACTCAAAATATGACACATTCCTTTCACAAAGCTAACTTTGTAACCCTTGTCACAAAGTTGGCTTATTGAAATAAGATTGTGATTTAAGCCCTTAACAAGGTAAACATCACTTATTAGAGGTTTAGATGGGTTACCAACTTTACCAACACCAATGATGGTTCTGCTCTCGTTGCCTTCAAAGACTACTTGGTTCTCATTCTCAATGGGCACCACTCCGGAGAGCAATTGAGCTTCACCCGTCATGTGTTTTGAACACCCGCTATCGAGTATCCACCCATCCTTGGAGCTAAATTTGGATTTGTTGCTCCGTTTCTTTTTCTTGAGTAGCTGACGATAAAACATATCGTATCATGGTACCCAAGGTCATTGGGTCCTAAGAGATTAGACCTTTGGAAGCCAAGTCCAAGTGGACTTAGACTTCCCAATATAATCATCATTATGCACGACATTCATAAAATAGGAATTCATGTATGCTTGTTTTTCATGATTACTAGTGTCCTTCGTGCCCCAAATTGTGAATGTCTTGGGAGCCCTATTCCTATTGGGAGAATGCACATGTGGTTGATTTCTACGTGATGCATGTGACCTACGAGGAAGTGGCCTAGGAAATGCATGTCGTGGATAAGCATATGTCACATGATGAAATGGTGGTGGCATCATATGATATGGTGTATGATGGTAATTGTTCATATGATAGTGATGTGGATGAACATATGCATGTAGGGGAGCACGTGTGTCACGCCCCGCTTCCCATTATACTTGGGAGCGAGGACGTGAGCGGGCCCGCTTGGGCTGGAGCGGTGAACTCCAACCCAATAAGCGTCTGTGGGCAAACCGTAATCAGGTTCTTGCATTCAAACTCGGAACAAAAAGGAAATTTCATTATCATTATATCGATGCCTAGATTTACAAGTACACAAATAAGGCCAACTTGGCCATTAGATACAAAAACGCAAACAGAATTACACTTGAATATAAATACAACAAATATTATTTTTAAGCAGCGTTGCGAAGGCACGTTGTTCTCCAGCGGCAGATCTCAGCGTCTGGGCACCCTGGTCAAGCTGCTTAGTCTCAAGCCTTGCTCCTCTGCAAATCTGTCTAATACCTGACGTATATTTCATAAGACAAGAAATATACGTCAGCGAGGGTCGCTCGGCAAGATTTAAAAACGTTAGTAATAAATGACCCTCGGCAAGGTGATAATATAATTTTCAAAACTTAGGGGGGATAAGAAACACAATATCATTTCAACAAGGTGAACATAGCATCAAATGGTCACAAGTGGCGTAAGCAATGTGTAATGTGCAAAGCAGTGAGCAGGCGAAGTGTAGTGTGCAAAGTAGTAACGCAACAAGGTGTAGTATGTAAAGTAAACTGGCATGGCAAGTGTAGTGTATACAACAATAGTCGTGACGGTGTAGTGTGTACAACAATATGTGTTGCAAGTGTGGTGTGTACATCAAAAGTAGTGTCAAGCGTAGTGCGTACAACAATATGTATGGACAAGTGTGGTGTGCACAACAATAGTCAATCGTGACAATAATTTTAGTAGTTTACTCCATAGCATCAGCAGAGGTGAAGCGAAGGGTGCATCAATCAATCAATCAATCAATCTCCTATCTAGTGACAAGCCCGGTGTCTGAGGGGGAGGTGACCAGCATCACACCCAAGTCGACGGGAGCTACCCGTGACTCTATACTCACCCACCCGGCCAGGTGTCGGTCAAGTGTAATCCAGCTTTCCAGCCTCTACTACACTAGACTACCCCACCCAAGTGTTCTTGCTGGAACACGAGCCAGCCTAATCCATATTACAAGCACGCCCGAGTTTGTCAACTTGCATGACATCACGATTTCATGATTTCGCCTCTTGGGCGCACGATTCATAATTTCACGATTTTTCTCAAGTTATGTCATTCCGTAATTGCCCGAAGGCCCAATGATCCGTAAATTGTCCGAAGACCCAACTATCTGTAATTGCCCCGAGGGCTCGGTTTTCACAATTCGATCGGGTGCACAGCACATGATAAATCGAATGACAAGAAAGAATAGCATTTCATGTGTATCGTTTAAGTGCTAAAACAACCAATACATTAAAAGGATTCATTAAAGACTTTTCCGAATATGAAAGTTGCTTACTAGGCAGTACCAAAGATGTGCGTTACTTTTTAAGTTTAGTACACGATAAAATACTTGCGTCTTTGGGAAAAGTCTGAAGAAAGTAATATACTTGCGCCATCAAGAGTTGTAGGAAAGAAACCCTATATTTGCAGGTTGTATATACTTGCCTGAAGCGACGCGATTAGGGTGCCCAAGCGATCGTACGATAGGTACGGATTTATCTGCGAAATTGGGTTCGATGTCAAACCAAGAGTTCTTAACTAAGAAAATAATATGACGGTAATACGTACTGATTTAAACATCACCTATATTATAACAGTAGTTCAAGTTATGTAAACTAATTATACCAAGTTATGGACTATCCTTAAAGCTAACCAATGTAATGGTCGGCATATTAAAATATGATATAAATCTGTGAAGATAGGGTATAATAAACATGTTACTGTTCATCTATATATAGCCAAAGTTATAAAAGAAACCGCAGTGTTAGATTTAACTAACAAATTTATTACCAAGGTTCTAACATTCTTATTGCTAACTTATTCCATTAATATAACTTATTAACTTTTATAATAACCTAATAATAATAATGATAACAATAATAAAATCACTTACTTTAAATAGCAGCCCCCCTCTCTCCCCTTTCTCACCCTCTGTTGACTCTCGTTCTCATTCTCCCCCTTTTCCTTTTTGTTGTTCCACTCGAAGAGGCGCATCTAAGGGGCGAAGGGGTGGCGGATCCGGCAGGCGGCTTTTTGAGGCGCTCAAGGCAACGACGCGGCTTGAGACGGTGCAGATCAGAGGGGGCGATGAGCGTGATCGTCGGCGCGCGAGATCTGGCGGCTCTGGTCGGCGGCGGGCGGTTCGATGGCGGTGGGCGATGATCTGAGGGGGCCTCGTCGACGTCGGCATGTGCAGTGGCCGATCGGATCTGGCGGTGGTTACGAGATGCGGCGGAGCGGCTCCAGGTGGTGCAGATCGGAGGCGGGCGGCGAACGGGGTTTATGGAGGCGGAGGAGCGGGTTGAGGCCCTGTTCCGAGGCGAAAACAGGGGAGAACGATCGGGGCTTCGAACGGGGCTACCGGCGTCGCTAGCGAGTGGCTAGAGGCGTCGAAAAATAGGAGAGGGGGAGTGGCCGATGCGGGGGTTTCGGCGTCGGAGAGATGGTGGATGGCGATGGCGGGCGAAGGGAAGGCGGAGAGGAGGGTTTCCTCTGTTCCGAACAGAGGAGGGGAGCGGAGACAGGGGAGGCCTGGGTTCGGTGACTTGGCACCGTGTGGCGAGGCATTGGCAGAGGAGAACGAGGCTTACGGGAGGAGGCATGCCCGTCGGTGGGGTTTCTGGGCGGTGAGCGGGGTGGCCAGTGGGGAGGTTGCAAGCAGGGAGGCGGGTCTGATGGTCGGAGCTGGGCCTGAAAGTAAGAGGAGGGAAGAGAGGCTCAGGTCGTCGGTGACTGGGAGAGAAGGGGGCGGCGGAGTTTGTAGGTGGCGACGGTGGTCGGGAGTGGGGTTTGGTCGCTACGGGTGGTTTGTGGGAGCTGGGGTGGTGGGCGTGGAGTAGTGCGGGATGGAGACTGGCGGAGGCGTCGGGAATTGGTTGCGGGGGTCATTGGCTGGGAAGAGCGAGGCGGCGGGAGCTGTTGTCGCCGGAGGTAGGCTTGCAGTGGCGGGGAGATCGGACGGGGGTGGCCCGGGGTCGAATGGGAGATGGAGGAGAGATACGAGCGGGTTTGGATTGAGTTACGGATGTGAGAGGAAGATATATGAGAAGAAATGGGCATGTGGTCTGAGTTTGAAGGGGAGAGAGAGTACGGGTTGCCTAGGTTTTATAAAGATGATGGCCTGGGTTGTAGCCTTGTAGGTGGCTGTGCTTGTGTTTAAAGAGAGGGTAGGGCTTATGTAGGGTAGGGGTAGGCACAATATTAGAAGGGTTTAGAAACTGGAAAGTTTTAAAAAGGAATTATTATTAATTTAATTAGGAGATAGAAGATTTGTTTTAAATACTATAGATTAAAATAGAATCTTGTTTTTTAATGTTTTTGATTAGGGAAATAAAAGTTAAGATTAAAAGGAAAGTTGAATAATGAAAATAATTAGAGAAATTAAAAGGGTTTGAATGAGTACAATATTTCCAAAATAGTTATCATTTAATTTGGATTATAAAAAGAAGGGTAAATGAATTCGAATTTAAACTTCTTAAAACATTTGAATTTAAATTTTGAATAACTATTTTTATGAAATCAAATAATAACGTTTTTACATATAAATATAGCTACTTAAAATAAAATATGTATTAAGTATTTGAAGTTGATTAAAATACGTTCGAAATTCAAATACGTACAAGATATGAAAAATCACGAAACAGAATATACGAAAAAAAATATGTACCATTAAATACCGGCCGTTACAACGTGCGTGAGTGTGTCTTACTTGGTGTGCACGTGCCCGTGGATGTTGTAACGACTGCTTTTCATGTATTTGGATTTATTATAATATAATATATGTTTTGGTGGATTTTCTCCTCATGTGTGGTTTTCGTCTCCGTAGCTTTCATTTTCGATCGATTCGTCGTATTTTCTCGTTTCTTCCTTAGGATTGTCGATTTCGAAGTATGTCATTCATGACGGACTTCATAACGGTCGTATCTTACTATTAGATCGAGCCTAGGAGTCTTAGGATTCGATCCTGGGGCCCCGCGCTCCGTATCGGAACTTTTGGTGCTCATTAGCCGGTATAAGAAGGGGCACCGACCGACTAGATGACGATCCAGTCGGTCGGCAATCCTCCTTGGACCGACTAGTTGGCTTTCTAAATTTCTCAGGAGTTACTGTTTATCGTTAGTCGGTCTAAGAACGTTGGTTGACCGACTAGGTTGCAAACTAGTCGGTCGGCAATGCTTCTTTAACCGACTAACTCATCATCTAAATTTTAGTATCAATACTGTTCACTCTTAGTCGGTCTAAGAACGTTCATCGACCGACTAGATGCTAAACTAGTCGGTCAGTATTTGTTCATGGACCGACTAATTCTAAAATCCTATTTTCGTTCAGAAGTTACTGTTTACACTTAGTCGGTCTGCGTTGGTCGACCGACCGACTAGTTGCCAAACTAGTCGGTCAGTGGTTGCTCTTTGACCGACTAACCTGTGTTAAAACCCTAATTTCTGGGCAGCCGCCAGCCCATCCTATTTAAACCCATCCCAAATGATTTCATCTTCCTCCACTCGACCCTAAACCCTAAAATCTCCCCCATTGAGCCCCCATCTTCCGCCAAGCCCTATTCCTTCATCCCAAGCCCTAAATCCATCATCCAAACCATCCATTCACTCTATCTACCTCTCATCTTCCCCAAATCTCCATCAAATCCCCAAAATCCCCCCAAAACCCTAATTCTCCAAACTTCTCCAATCTTTTCCAGATCTGATCCTAGGGTTCTCCGGAGTGTTTCTTCCGCCTCCTCTCGGTAAGAAATCGATCCCTTGGTGTTTTTATAACCTATTTGTGTTTTTATGAAACCCTAATAAAATTTCATGTTGTTTGATGATTGTTCCCCCATAACAGCGATCTCCCCGTAGATTGGCATCCGTGTGACGAATTGGTCGTCATCCCCGGTGCTAGGCAAGTGAAACTTGCCACTTAGGGTTTAGGCCATGTTTTAGGCCATTTGCTTGTTGTAGGCGTGAAAGAGGCTAGGCGACGAAATGATACTCGCCTAGGCGCAAATTTGGGGAACTAGCTTGACAACGAAGCTAGTTCCGACATATATCATGTTGCACAATTACCATGTCATGTTTACTTTCCATTAACGGTACGCGAATTAATTGTCATGTCATTGCATTCTTTAAGTGCTTCTGTGATTGCGTAGCTTTGCTACGAATGCTTGTGTTCCTGGCTCGTGTTCCAGAAGCGGGCCATGTGTTGGTTGATAGCCAATGCCCGAATTGCTTGTTTCCGGCTAGGTGCACCCCTACACCAAATGTTTAAGAATGCGAGCTCATGTGCGGGGCAACTGATTCAGGGTAAAAATTGTATATTTATCCCCCCATTTCGGTGCTTTTTGTGCATGTATTAATCATATCTTAGTTTTGTTTCATACATATTTTTGATATCTCTTAAATTTGGATCTTATCATTTACATATGCATAAAACACAATTTTTACAACTTATTATCATCTTCATCTTAGTCTCCTATTATTTTTCAGTCAAATTTCATGAAGTCCTGATTCCAACGCATATTTTTTCAGAATTTTTGGAGGTCGGAGTAATTTACTGCATTTTTTGGAAGACATGGTGATGGTGTTGAAAATTTCGGGTCTGGAAATTCAGCTTTTCCCCTCTTGTGCAGAATTATGCTATCATTCTAGTATATATTCCGGCCTAATGATATTTTTCTGTGATTGTACACTTTGTTACGGTTCCATCGCCGCCTGGAACACGTCATTCCGAGGTCGGATGATTTTTCTAGAATTTTCGCAAGACAGGGTGACGGTGCTGAAAATTTCTGCAACTTTTGCCTCTCTTGTGAAGAATTCTGCTATCATTGTAGTGTATATCCTGGCTTAATGATATTTTTCTGTGATTGTACACTTTGTTACGGTTCCATCGCCGCCTGGAACACGTCATTCCGAGGTCGGATGATTTTTTTAGAATTTTCGTAAGACAGGGTGACGGTGCTGAAATTTTCTGCAGATTTTGGCGTTGCTTGCGGGTTTGGGCCAGCATCCGACCCGTTTGACTTAAAAACAGATCCGATAAGCTGTGCTTGGGTTATATTGCGAATTTGGGGGTTTTTTCAGCCCTAGTTCTTATTTTTGCTAAATTTTGGAGGGGGAAGAAGAGCTTGGAGGCCATGGGAGGAGCTTGAGGAAGCTTGAAGCTTGGAGGAGCACTTGGGAGAGGGGGATTTTCATCTTGGAGTGACACTTGGGTGAAATTTCTCCAACCTATTGTGTATTTGATTTAGATTTTGTATTGTAATTGGATGATAGAATTTGAGTAAAATCTTCTCCTTTTCATTATGAATTTCTGAAATCTATCTTGTGTGATTGTGTTGTGCTTGTTGTTGTTGGGTTGTGGTTTTCATCTCTAGCACAATTTCATTGTCTAATTTGTGTATGAAACCCTAGAACTTTGTTTATTGGAACCCTAAGGGGGAATCCAAGAAGATGATAATCCTAGCAGACCCTCTCTAATGTGCTTAATTGATTATTACTCATGTGAGTTTCATTCATTACTTATTGCACCCCACACATTCGATGAAATGCAGTATTTTCCGATTGAGCTCCCTTAGCCGGGAGATCAATTGAGTTATATTTGGGATGAATTTCCACGCCCACGGCCTCATTCACACACACACCACATGAGTCCTCCTTGTTACTTGCCGATTCGGCTCTCAACCCTTAGCCACTTAGGTTAGATTTTTAATTTTCACCACACTTTTTCTCACACTCATCCACCGTTAGTTGAGGTAGTTGTAACACACTTTATTTTTCGTTATCGATCAATTTTGTGAACGTAGAACGACTTGTCCCTGTGATCCGACCCGGTACTCACCGGTTATTTTGATATTGCATTGACACTCCTACGCTTGGGAGTGGAAGGCGTGCACTTGCACGTTTTTCCGAGTCAACAAATTGGCGCCGTTGCCGGGGACAACGGTTTCTAGTAGTAACAATTTTTGATTGATTTTGAAACTTTTAGTGTGATGCTTCTATCTCTTAGTGTGTGTCTTTTTATTTGTTTATTTTCCACTTATTGATTCTTTTTGCTTGTTTATTCTCATTTTTTTTGAGAAATTTTTTTAAAACCATGACATCTTCTTCGGATTTTTCGAACTTTGATTTGGAGGATATCCCACTTCCGCCATACTTTCATGGCACGGAGTGGGAGAACCCTCACTTACATATTAAAAAATTTGAAGATTGGATGCATTCATGTCTTGGTGGGAATATCGATGATGATTGCATATATTTTAGATTCTTTCCCGATTCTTTACGGGATGATGCTAGACTTTGGTTTGATTCATTGTCTCTGGACTCACATTTTACCTGGTTATCATTTCAGGCTGAATTTCTCCGGGTATTTTTGCCTATCTTTTTGGAGCAGGTACATGGGCGGCATGCCATGGAGCATGTTGCGAGCTTTATCCAGGCTGAGTGGGAGGCCTACCATCAGGCTTGGCAGAGGTTCACTGATTTGGTGCTTGCGTGCCCACACCAGAGCTTTCACGAGGATCATCTTCTGCAGATCTTCTACACAGGGTTATCGCCATCTGAGCGAGATTTGGTGCAGATGAGTTGCGGTGGGGAGTTCTTTGAGTATTCGACAGAGGATTCTTGGTGTTACCTGAGGGACCTTGCAGAGTGGGAGCGGACTGCGCCATCTGGAGAGCCGTCACTTGGATATGATGATGATGGTCAGTCTCAGCTTCCACTTCAGGATGCAGAGTTGCAGGTCCAGTGCCAGCCTGAGGAGCCAGCTGAGGGCTCATTCCAGTGCGACCCTATGGATTATCTAGAGATACCTGTGAAGAGGGTGCATTGGGGCCAAGTAGAAGAGTTTGAGCATATATATATTGAGGAGTTAGAGGAGACAGATGACGGAGTGCGTGTCGACCACGACGGTGACACGATGCATTTTCATTTTGAGGTTGAGGATGAAGCGGATGTGCATGATGGCCGAGAGCAGATTGAGGACATCATGGAGCCTGAGCCACGATCCACTTCAGAGTTAGCTTCACAGGTCGAGGCGATTAAGTATTTTGGGAGGACGACTGAGATGTGCTATTTCTGGGATGGCGAGGATGATGTGTGCTTGGATTTGCCCGAGACATGTCTACCTCCAGTCCTGTCACAGATGTCACTTCCCTCGCCTCAGGATGCGCACTTGCCAGTCATCGAGAAGGTTTGTCAGGAGCAGTTACCAGTTGTGGGGAGTGCTGCAGAGATTGTTGATATTGACGTCGAGGAAGAGGATATCGACGGGGATTGCGAGATGGTATATATTGAGCCCGAGCTCCCTCCTACTCCAGTTTTCTCTCTGCAGCCACTTCCACCTCCTCTTGAGGCCGTGCATCATTCCGAGCCTAGCATCACATTTCAGGGAAGTTCCCATCTTTCTTTTCCCTCCACCCCCGAATCCAATTATTTAATTCCATATTATAATGATTCGGATTGTCGTCATTTGATTGTAAATTCCTTTATTCATTTCGACGACCCATTTTGGCAAGCTTTTCAGTTGGATGGGCGCACTCGCCCAATTATTTTTGACACGACCTATCTCCCCCATTTTGCAGGATTCCATCACAAGGAGATGCTTGGGGTTGTGTCGCTTGCCATTGATGCCCGCATTGGAGGTAGGGCATTGGACGTGGCGACGCTCGCGGAGGAACGAAAGGATATGATCGAGCAGTTGCCACCACAGTTACACATTTTGGATCCGCCATTTGCCACGGTGTGTTCTTTCCATTAGTGTAAATAAATAAAAGTTTTATTTTAGTATTTTCGTATGCTTTTCTTTTTCTTTTCTAGGATCTTTTGTGAGATCTAGTACTCTCCCAACATTGAGGACAATGCTTATTTTAAGTTGGGGGGAGAGTGTTAGAATCTCTAGGTTTGTTAGGATTTTGGTACAAATTTTTTTTTCTTTGAGATTCCTCCATGTTTCGCCTCATTCCATGAATATCATTGCATATCATATTTGGCCTTCTCGTTCCTACGCCATTAGCTTTGCTTAGTCCCTATATGCTTAATGCCATACAATTTTTTCGGATTATCATTTTGGTATCAACTTCTCGATGTTGGATTGACATGTTTCATTTCTTTTCCAAATTGGATTCATATGTTAATATACCATGTATGAAGCTATTTCATATGTCGTGATGCTTTCTTCGAAATAATTTGGGAAAAGTTTGGTGTAAGCGATTTCATGTTGGGATGAATGGTGTAGTTTCTAATTGGATTGGATTTGGCCAATTGTGCATGCTTTGTTTTCTTCTTAGAAGTGGGTGGATGAGTTGCTAATTTGTGTTGGAGAATGAGAAAAAGTTAGTATAAGTGAATGTTTCTTTCTAATCGAATTGAGTAGCCGGTGCCCCACGAAACATTGGGGAGTACGCCAAAAATGAGATTTAGGAGATCATTCCATCCATTTGCATATATAGCGTCATCGCGTGTATGCAAATGTGTCGGTGTTTGCATTTATGGCGTTATCGCGTGAATGCAAAACATAAACATAAAAAAAAACAAAAAAAAAGAAGGAAAAAGAAAAGAAAAATGAAAAAAAAAATGAATATATATATATGAAAAAAATAAGCAACATGAGTGATGCAATCTCATCTCCCACCACTTAAAAGGAATTTCTTTTGGTTTTGGCCATTTCCATGAAAATTTGAAAATTTGACATTGTGATATTTCCCGATACGTGTGATACGGTGCTTATTACCTTACTTTTCGTTGAATTGGATTGGAGAGTGTGTCATTTGTTATCTACTTTCATACATTGGGTATATTAGCTTTGGAATCATTTGGAAATCCCATTTTGTGTATGCCATGATGACATCGTGAAGTTGGTGCATGCTTTCAATTTTGTCCGAATATATCGCATATTTTGCTAGGGACTAGCAAAAAGCTAGTTGGGGGGTGTGATTCAGGGTAAAAATTGTATATTTATCCCCCCATTTCGGTGCTTTTTGTGCATGTATTAATCATATCTTAGCTTTGTTTCATACATATTTTTGATATCTCTTAAATTTGGATCTTATCATTTACATATGCATAAAACACAATTTTTACAACTTATTATCATCTTCATCTTAGTCTCCTATTATTTTTCAGTCAAATTTCATGAAGTCCTGATTCCAACGCATATTTTTTCAGAATTTTTGGAGGTCGGAGCAATTTACTGCATTTTTTGGAAGACATGGTGATGGTGTTGAAAATTTCGGGTCTGGAAATTCACCTTTTCCCCTCTTGTGCAGAATTCTGCTATCATTCTAGTATATATTCAGGCCTAATGATATTTTTCTGTGATTGTACACTTTGTTACGGTTCCATCGCCGCCTGGAACACGTCATTCCGAGGTCGGATGATTTTTCTAGAATTTTCGCAAGACAGGGTGACGGTGCTGAAAATTTCTGCAACTTTTGCCTCTCTTGTGAAGAATTCTGCTATCATTGTAGTGTATATCCTGGCTTAATGATATTTTTCTGTGATTGTACACTTTGTTACGGTTCCATCGCCGCCTGGAACACGTCATTCCGAGGTCAGATGATTTTTCTAGAATTTTCGTAAGACAGGGTGACGGTGCTGAAATTTTCTGCAGATTTTGGCGTTGCTTGCGGGTTTGGGCCAGAATCCGACCCGTTTGACTTAAAAACAGACCCGATAAGCTGTGCTTGGGTTATATTGCGAATTTGGGGGTTTTTTCAGCCCTAGTTCTTATTTTTGCTAAATTTTGGAGGGGGAAGAAGAGCTTGGAGGCCATGGGAGGAGCTTGAGGAAGCTTGAAGCTTGGAGGAGCACTTGGGAGAGGGGGATTTTCATCTTGGAGTGACACTTGGGTGAAATTTCTCCAACCTATTGTGTATTTGATTTAGATTTTGTATTGTAATTGGATGATAGAATTTGAGTAAAATCTTCTCCTTTTCATTATGAATTTCTGAAATCTATCTTGTGTGATTGTGTTGTGCTTGTTGTTGTTGGGTTGTGGTTTTCATCTCTAGCACAATTTCATTGTCTAATTTGTGTATGAAACCCTAGAACTTTGTTTATTGGAACCCTAAGGGGGAATCCAAGAAGATGATAATCCTAGCAGACCCTCTCTAATGTGCTTAATTGATTATTACTCATGTGAGTTTCATTCATTACTTATTGCACCCCACACATTCGATGAAATGCAGTATTTTCCGATTGAGCTCCCTTAGCCGGGAGATCAATTGAGTTATATTTGGGATGAATTTCCACGCCCACGGCCTCATTCACACACACACCACTTGAGTCCTCCTTGTTACTTGCCGATTCGGCTCTCAACCCTTAGCCACTTAGGTTAGATTTTTAATTTTCACCACACTTTTTCTCACACTCATCCACCGTTAGTTGAGGTAGTTGTAACACACTTTATTTTTCGTTATCGATCAATTTTGTGAACGTAGAACGACTTGTCCCTGTGATCCGACCCGGTACTCACCGGTTATTTTGATATTGCATTGACATTCCTACGCTTGGGAGTGGAAGGCGTGCACTTGCACGTTTTTCCGAGTCAACCAGCAACCCCGGCTCACTTGCTGAGCTCATGTGCGGGGACCCTGGCTCCATTACGTGTGGGTATTGGGGGTAAGAGTTAAGCGGCCAATCAACTGGGAGTCTGCCTGATCAGCAACTGCAGTGGTAAGGCGTAAACTCTGGGTTTTGGGGTAGTTGTTAAGCGGCCAATCAGCGAATGTGAAACCATTCAGCTGTAAGGCGTAAACATCTACAAACAACGTGAATAGTGAATTGATTGAGATTGATAGTAGCTTGGCTACTCTTGTCTTGTCCCGATGATTGTTCTCTTGTACAAATTGTCTTGCCATGTCTTGATTGTGCACTCATGTTATAACTGCCATGTCATGCATACCATAACTGTTAGGTTGCTAGTTGCCTTACTTTCAGTTTCCTTGCCCAAGTCTTTTAGACTTGCTGACATGTGCCCCTTTACTCTTTTGGGTGACACATGTTAGATCCTGAGCCTGAGTACCTTGTTGAGGACGAGGTGTTTGTTGACGCTGAGCCCGAGCTTGTGTTTGACGGGGAGTACGTGGACACTGGGGACCAGTCCTAGTGTCTTCGTTGTGTTTTACTTTTGTTTAGACAGTTGTTTTGTTATCGGTGCGTAGCACCTATACTCTGTTATGTTGTTGCTTTTGTTGGCCTTGTTCTGGGCCTTTAGACTCTTTCTTTTAGCCTGGTGGCTTTTCTGGATGTTGGACTTATTTTCATGTTGGACAATTTATGAGATGTGAGATTTTATTTCAGTCTCTCCTTGTGTTATTATTGTTGTTCCGTTGTGGTTACAGGGACCTGCTTATGTTTTATTGACGCTTATCGGGTTTGGGGCTTCGCAGCTCCACTCTCGTGCGGACCTTTTCACGTCTCGCCTCCATTTTAGGGAAGCGGGTCGTGACAGGTTTTGTTGGTGGCCCATGCAGGTCCTTCTGTAACTGCGATTTTTGGAATGACGATAATAATATTAGAATGTCCAATAAACTAAGTTCGACGTCCGATGTCATAAGCTATGAGTCTAATCTGATCCGTTTTCTGTGTCATTAGATGGCAGGAAGGCGTTTCACCCGTGGTGGGGGCAGTGGTGCGCTCCCTCATGATGAGGAGCCTGAGCGGGAACCCACCAGCGGTGAGATGATGCGGATGATGCTTCAGATGATGCAAGTGCAGCAGGGCGTGCTTCTGCAAGTCCAAAATGCTCCACTTGCTCGAGCTGCCCGGGCTCTTCCGGATGCCCCTCGCTCTGAGCCAGGAGCGAAGCAATTTCGGGAGCTGGGTCCCGCATATTTTGATGGTTCTGAGGGTCCTCTGGCTGCCGATGAGTGGATTCGGAACATCGAGGACAATCTGAAGATGGTCAAGATCACCCCGGCTGGATGGGTTGATTTGGCGAAGAGGTAACTCAAGGATAATGCTCGGAATTGGTGGGATGCGGAAGAGAAGATGTTGGTGGAGCCGATATCTTGGGCTACCTTCAAGGCCAGATTTAAGGGTGAGTTCTTCCCGAAAGCTGCCACGGAAGAGATGCTGCAGCGTTTTATCGATTTGAAGCAAGGGAGCTCGTCGGTGGACCTATATCACCAAGAGTTCATGAGGCTGAGTCGGTTTGCACCAAAGATGGTGCAGGACGCTGAGGAGAGAGCTCAGAGGTTCCTGCAGGGACTTGCTTCGGAGCTCCAGAGCTTTGTGACCTCTTCTGACCGGGAGTCTTATCAGAAGGTTCTAGTAACAGCCAAGAGGCAGGAGCTGCTCGTGAACAAGAGGAGAGGGTCTGTTGTTGGTGCTGGGAAGAGGCCTGTGGAACAGGCGAGAGCTGTGGTTAGACCTGGATTCAGGCCAAATCAGTCTGCTCAGTTTAAGAGTCCAGGAGGGCCTATTCTGAAGACTTGCCATTTCTGCGGCAAGCCTGGCCATGTCAAGGATCAGTGTCGGAAGTTTCTGGGCCAGTGTTTGGTTTGTGGTGATGCTTCCCATGTCGCGAAGGATTGTCGGCATGCGAATCAGCTGCGGAGGGCACCTGTTGCAGCACAGCCGTTGCAGCAGCGAGCGTCCGTTCCTGCTGGACGTGGAGCAGCTCTTGTTCCACAGGGGCAGGCTTTTCGGCAGGCTGTTCCGCCGAGGAGGCAGGCTTTTCTGATGACCGCTGCGGAGAGCGAGGCTGTGGATGAGGTTATCGTAGGTAATCCTCAATCTAGCTGTTACTTTCCTAGCTGGTTTGATTGATAGATTGTGTTGTTTGTTTGAGCATGATTGTTTGCTAGACTAGGGTTTGATTGTTAATTGCTTGTTAGGTGTGGTTTTGGTGTGCACATTTCCTGCACGAGTCCTCTTTGACTCTGGTGCATCGATGTGCATTATTTCTCGGAGCTTCGTGGAGAGGCATTCCTTGTCGACGTCCCCTCTTCCCAAGAGTTGGAATATCGTTACAGGGAATGGCGTGGTTTCGGTGCATCGTGGTTGCAATTCTTGCTCGTTGGTGGTCTGTGGACATGAGCTTTTCGCTGATTTCATTGTCCACGACATCATCAACTATGATGCAGTTCTTGGGATGGACTGGCTTGCGAGCTTCTATGCTACGATTGACTGCAGGAGGAAGAAGGTGGTGTTCGAGATTCCCGGACATCCGGTATTTGAGTTCAGTCGTGGTAGCAGTTCGCTTGGTCCTGTCAGATTTCGGGCCAGGCCGGTGGAGGCTGTGGCTATGCAGATGGAGCTGGAGTGGCCAGCTGTGGTGCGAGATTTTGGCGACGTCTTCCCCGAGGAGATGTCTGGTTTGCCACCGGATCGAGCTTTAGAATTTTCTATCGATCTTGTTCCAGGTGCGCAGCCGATTTCGAAGGCGCCGTATCGTATGGCACCTGCAGAGTTGGAAGAGTTGCGGAAGCAGTTGGATGAGCTTTTGCAGAAGGGTTATATTAATCCTAGTGTGTCTCCGTGGGGAGCACCAGTGTTGCTGGTGAAGAAGAAGGATGGTTCGCATCGCATGTGCGTGGATTATCGGGAGTTGAATGCGGTGACCGTTAAGAATAGATATCCGTTGCCTCGCATCGATGGTATTTTTGATCAGCTTGGAGGTTCGAGGGTGTTTTCTAAATTGGATTTGAGGAGTGGTTACCATCAGTTGAAGGTGAAGAAGGGTGATGTTCCGAAGACAGCGTTCAGGACGAAGTATGGGCACTACGAGTTTGTGGTTATGCCTTTCGGCGTAACTAACGCGCCCGCAGTTTTCATGAATCTGATGAACCTGATTTTCTACGACTTTTTGGATAAGTTTGTCGTTATCTTTATTGACGACATTCTGATCTATTCGAAGTCGGAGAAAGAGCATGCCTCGCACTTAAGGACGGTGTTGGAGATTTTGAGGAAGCATCGATTGTATGCTAAGTTTTCGAAGTGCGAGTTTTGGCTGGATAGAGTTGCTTTTCTTGGGCATGTGGTGACTGGAGTGTAATGCCCTACAAGCTACTGCACAAGTACTAGAGGGTGGGGGTGAATAGTACTTTAAAATAATAAGGAGTATAATTCCAAATTAAATTGCAAACAACTACCAAATCAATTTGCGGAAGCTTAAATTGAATGACAACAACAAAATTAACAATGCAAACAAATGATGTTAATGGGTTCAGATCCACCCAAGTCTCCCCGACTTGTTCCCGGTGATCCTACGTCCCAACCACCCGGATCCCCTCCGGATACTTGAGTTAGAAACACTAACTCAAGATTTCCACTATGAATATCTTGTGAAAAACCTTCACAAGATCAAATCATACAACAACGGCAATAGTGAATCCCACAACCCGGGATCACAACCTTCTCTCACAACCGAGAGAATCAACAAGCAATATAAATGAGTTATATTGAAATAAGCAAACTTACCACAAAATCCTATACCTTGAGTTTTTCTTACCCAATAGGTGAAATGGAGGATTTGAGGAAGATGAAGTCACCAAGACCTAGCACCAAGGAAATGACCAGCAATCGGTGCCTAGGGATGATTTGGAGACTTGGATCAAGCAATAGCTTGAAGAGCTCACCAAGAACAAGCTTCTCTCTAGATGGATTCTAGATCTAGAAATGAGAGAGAATGGGTTTCTTGTGAGGAAGAGAGCTTTAGATTTGAGTGAGAATAGCTATCTCTTTTGATCTCAATGAATCTCTGAATGGAAGCTCTTACCTAGATAGAAATGACCTAGGTTCGTATTTATAGGGTCCCATAAAAACAACTTAGGTCATTCTCCAACGGATAGAAATCTGGGAGAATTAGTCGGTCAAAGAACAATCACTGACCGACTAGTTCATCAACTAGTCGGTCAGTCAAACAGCATGGACCGACTAAGAGAGGAACTGAGAAGAAAGAGAATTTCAGACCTAGAAATCTAGTCGATCCAAGAAGACTTTCTGACCGATTAGTTTCACAACTAGTCGGTCAGTCAGTGAACGTAGACCGACTAAGAGGCAAAATGAAATAGTCTGAACACAAGTTGACTTAGTCGGTCCAAGAACAAAAGTTGACCGACTAGATTGTCAACTAGTCGGTCACCAAACGTTCTTAGACCGACTAACGATAAACAGTAGCTTAGGAGAAATTTAGCATGAACAGTAAGTCACAACTAGTCGGTCAAAGAAGCATCACTGACTGACTAGTTCACAAACTAGTCGGTCGGTGAGTCAACGTAGACCGACTAACTGTAAACAGTAAAGTCCAAGAAATTAAGGAATCAAACTAGTCGGTCCAAGAAGAGTTGCTGACCGACTAGATCACCATCTAGTCGGTCAGTACTTGTTCTTGTACCAACTAACATGCACAAACAAGTCCGAATCGAAGCGCGACGCTTCGAGGAAGTTAGAATGAACTTGTACTAAGATCCTAGAGCTACGATATGAGCGTTATGAAGTTAGAATGGTAAGATATACTCAAGGCTTAACATTCTATATATCGAAGCTAAAAAGACTATAAATAAAACCTTAATAAACGGTCTTCGAGAGCTTCGATTGATTCTTCATAACTTCCAAAACGGCGCAAGAGCTTCAACGAAGCTTTAGGCATGAATACGAGTTTTGTGAAGTGTTGAGATGTCGCTTTGAATGTTCTCGTGAATTTGGCGACGATCTCCAATACTGCGCTCACAAATTGTTAGTTCATGGATTATTTATGTTTGCTATAACGGCATGTTTCTATCGTACCTTCTTCGTGCACGTGCTTTTGATCGTGCACGTGTTTATTTTAGACTTTATTTGTTTTTGAACGATTTTGTGTGATATGTCGTCGTGATCGTCTCTGAAAATATTAGATTGTGGAATAATTTGGGAACGACATATCTCGAGCCGCTCTTCCGCGATACTAACTTATTTGACGTGACGTCGCGACTTTCTGTTTTGACGCGAGACGTTTCTATTTTTAGTTTCGTCCCTCGACGTCGAAATTTAGATCCGTCTTCTCCACACTCTTTCTTTAGTCGTCCCGAACACCCCAGAATTATTTTATAATTTTTGGACTTAATGTGACCTATTTTCTATTTTTTTGAAAGCTTTAAATAATTTTAAAACCTATTTTTATAAAAGTTTTAATTACAATAAAATTACTATATTATAATAACGTATTAAATAATTTTCTGGCAAAGTTTCAGAATTTTTGGCCGCACCGATCTTGCGTGAGGGAGAGGAGAGCAATTTTAAATTATATTAATTATATTAATTATTTTAATTACGATTTTCTTAACCCAAACCCTAACCCTAACTCTTTTATATTTAAATAAACCCTAGGCTAGGTTATTTTCGCAGCCACACAAACCCTAGCCGTCAAAAACCCCTCCCGACGTTCGTCGCAACGTTGCGACGATCGCAACGTGCACGACCGACGGCCACCCCCGCAATTCTCAGCGCACGACCGGAGCAAGCCCCCGCATCGCCGCTTGCAGCGCCCGCTGCATCGCCTCCCCTGCTGTCGCCCGCTCCGACCGAGAGCACCGCTCGGTCAGACCGAGCGCCCGCTCCGCACAGCCGCTTGGCCCGCTCCGCTGCACCCCGCTAGCGCTTGACCGAAGCCGCTCCCCGCTCCGACCGAGAGGCCGCCCCGCACCCGCTCTCCGCTCCGCCTCGTTGCAAGTTGCAACGTTGCAACTTGGCCCGCCCGCTGCGACCGATGGGATCTGTCGGTCTGACCGACGGATTCCTCCGCACTCGCCGTTTCAGGCAAGTGCACCCACTTGCGTTTTGACCGTGCCTTGGTCTTAGATTGCTAGAACTGTTAGACTGTGACTGTATAGAACCGGACGTGAAATGATAGCGTCCGGGACGCTCCTGACGGCTCAGACTTGACGACGAAGTCTGAGCCTGACAACGACAACTTTGATGCTGTAGGGCTATCATGTGTGTGCGTGTGTGTGGACACCCTAGAATAACTCTCCCGTACACTGGTCGTGTCTTGTCACTGTTATCCACACTGGTCGTGTCTTGTCACCGTGCTACAAAAAGCCTTCGGGCGTTTCAGATGCTCTCCTTGCGGGAGTGATCTCCGTGCTACAAAAAGCCTTCGGGCGTTTCAGATGCTCTCCTTGCGGGAGTGATCTCTGTGCTACAAAAGCCTTCAGGCGTTTCAGATGCTCTCTTTGCGGGAGTGATCTCCGTGTTACAAAAAGCCTGCGGGCGTTTCAGATGCTTCCCGAGCGGAAGTGATCTCTGTGATACAAAAAGCCTACGGGCGTTTCAGATGCTTCCCGAGCGGAAGTGATCTCTGTGATACAAAAAGCCTACGGGCGTTTCAGGTGCTTTCCTTGCGAAAGTGATCTCCGTGCTTCATGTCCTGAGTTCTGGGGTTTTGGGGTAGGGTTGAGCGTGCGCACGGTGAGAGGGTCTGATCCCCCTCGAACCGTAAGGTGTGAACCCTTCGTGTCGTGTCGTGTCGTGCCGTGTCGTGTCGTGTCCTACTTGTCTTGTCCGTCTTCGTCTTGTCCTGACACCTTTAGGCTAGTCCCGTAGTCGGTAGCACACGCTACGACTACTGCCTGCTACGCTTTACTTTCCTGCTACGTACTTCTTTTGCTACCTAGTTGTAACCTCAGCATGCTAATCAACCAGTAAAACATTGTTTAATAGTTCGGTACACTTGCAGTTTGGTCTAACCTTTTTTGTAGACCTGACCTGACGTACAGTTCCTTCTTTTGGTGCTGTACGTCAGGTGTTCAGCCAGAGATCGTGGACGAGGCAGACTCGCTGGAGTACGTGGAGCCGAGGACGTCGTCATCAGAGTACGTACCTGACAAGGACCAGACCTTGAGGTCTTTTAGTCGCCACTTTCAGAGGTTACTACTTTTAGTTTGCTTTTAGCTAGGTTGTTGCCATGCTTAGGCTTTCTTTCAGACTTTGTACCAGTTGGATATTATATCTCTATTTAATGAATGCAACTTTCTTTCCGTACTTTCTGTTGGTTCGAACTATAATAATGCAAGAACATGAAATTCTTTTAAAATGGTACCTCTACAGACGCTTATTGGGTCCGAGCTTTTAAAGCTCTGGCCTAAGCGGGCCTCGTCACGTTTCGCTTCCGTCCATTTTGGGAAGCGGGGCGTGACAGGTTTTAGTGGTGGCCCATGCAGGTCTTGCAAAAGTTCGGAACAATAAAAGTACCGCATTCATTTGATATCCACGTACAAGTCTGAATTAGTTTCCCAGTCTTAGATAGTAGGAAGACTTAGGTAGACATCTCAGGTTGATAGTCGGACGCCTTGGTTAAGATTTAGTCGTCCTCGTCCTAGACTATCTTAGCATCCCCATTTGATTCTGATCGTATTAGATATCTAGAGTCCTTCTTTTAGTTAGTCGCTCGCCCAGCTCCATCGACTTCGGGCCCAGCAGAACGTAACCTTGTTTCTCTTAGGAACTTTCCCTTTAGATCCTGATTATAGTCTAGCTCATTAGGAAGTCTTAGAGCTGAGTTATCTTAATCTTTAGACGACCCGATGATTAGAACCCTTGTCCTCTAGCATCCCTCTGATCCTTGCAAATTTTGTGCTATCGACCATAGAGTCCCATCGTAGCTCTTCACGATTCATATCTTACGCGTAATCTTCATGCGATCATTTTTCCTTTCTCTCGATTCTCGTGATCGTTTCCTGACGATCATCATCGATCCTTCGAATCCCTTCCTTGACCAATTCTACCTTCTCTAAAATTATTTTCGACTTTCCTTATTAAGTTTTCGCTTCAGATTGATTTCTTTGAAAACCCCTATATTATATATTTAAAAGTTGTTGTTTTGGATCGAGTTAAAACTTTTAATTGACTTGGAGCTTTCTTGGACGTAGAGATTTTAAGTCAATATCTCGCACTCGTTTTAAATCATTATTCCTCAAATTCAGTTTTATTTGCCTTGTTTCTAAAATATATATATTACTTTTATAAACTACACAATTTATTTCTACTATCTTGTACTTATTTTCGAATTTTTTTCCCTTTCCCAAAACCTGCTTCCTTTAAAAGTATTTTCGAAATTTATTATTAAATTCTCCGCCCAGTTTGACTTCTTTGAAAACTTTTATTAATTATTTAAAATTTCTTATCTTCGGTTGAGTTTAAATTCTTTCGCAAATTTTGAAACCTTTCGGTCGTGAAAGTTTTAAGTTACGACCTCGTACTTATTTTCGAATCAGTATCCATCGAATTTTAGTTTTAAAACTTTGTTATCATTTCGGGAATTCAATATATCATTTTTCATCCCACTTTTATTTCCTTTATTTCTTGTTTTCGAAACCCATTATTAAATTCTTCGCTCGGTTTAACTTCCTTGAAAACCCTTTATTATATATATTTAAAATTTATTACTTTTCGATTGAAAGCTCCTTCTTAGATTTTGAAATCTCCTTGGTCGTCAATTTTCAAGTTACTATCTGGAAATTATTTCAAATCGGTATCTTTCATATTTTCATTTTTAAAACCGTGTTAAGATTTTGATAATTCAATTTATATTTTTCTGGGCTACCAGATCTATTTCTAAATCACTTACAGATCATACTTTTAAAATATTTTCTGGACTAGGTGGAACTTCAATTATTTTTATTATTATTATCATATCTAATCTATGTTTCTCGTGACCACATTTCAAAATCTTTGTGTAAACTTATTTTTTTATTTGCAAAACAATCGTTTTACACCCAACCAACTACCTCTTTATCTTGCCTTATTTGAACTCGTTCCTTCCGATCTTATTTCGTTCCGCTTTTGATTTAGTTTTCTTTCCTTCTTTTATCTAGACATCAGACCTTGTAGATATCCATGTGATCTCCAGTTTAGGAGTAGGCCCTCTGGTAGGTGATGTCGTTGCAGTGCCTGAGTATATGTAGAGTGTGTAGACCTGTATGAGTGTGTCATCTTTAGGATCCTGATGTTTGTCTCCTGTGTCTTGAATGTGTACTCAGCGTTAACCATGGTATGCTGGAAGTTGTCTGAATGACGGTATTCATACTTATATGAATGGCGTCATCGCAGGCAGATCCTTAGACTTAGTTTTAGTTTTAATGAATGGTTTATCTTGGTTGTATGTGACTGTATCAAAAACATTGTTTTCTTTAAACCAAATCTTTAAAGTTTTTAAACTAGCTCACAAGATCACAAATCACTTAACTTCCCTCATCCATTACCGCAACACCACACGTTTTTCCAAATGTTTTAAAATATTTCTTTGGACTTAAAGTCTCTCTTCCTCTTCTCTTCTTTCTTCCTTAAACAAAAAAAAAAAATTTCCATGTGTATGATTGTTATATTAATTGGGCCTAGCTATTATCGTTGTAGGATTTTGTTTGCGGGTAGGCTCAGGGAGTGAGATGAGTTTTATTATGGCAATGATTAATTGATTTTGGGAACACAAGGATGATGGATTAGAATATTTTTTTTGGATGAAAAGAATGAACTGTCTCAGACTTATTTATAAAACCGAAGTGTGGTGGACTCTATGGAGAATTCTGTTTGAAAGAAATTATATGCGAGGAGATGATAACTTATCAGACTTGAGGCTTAGACGGGTAGTAGATAGGAGTAACTGCGGAGAATAGTATGAGTTAGGGTGATCATGAGATTGAGTAGAGCTTATTTTAGCATTGAAACGGATTGATGAATTGACGTGAGAAGACTTTGAGAATAACACGACGTGTGGAGATAAATGGATGATTAGGCAGTCGGACTTAATATTGGTTGGGATTAGTTATAGTGAGTAGGATGAGGGGTAATTCTGACAGATCAAATTATTTGGTGGATGAATTTATGGGGAGATATGACGAGAAAGTATTGAAGACACGACGATTGCTGATTGGTGAAGGTATTATAGGATAGACAAATGTTTTTGTCTTGGATTGATGGATGACAAGAATCTCACTTCTTGGAGATTTATTGATGTTGAGAAAAGATTTAGAAATTTAAAAGATATTATTGAGAAGATGATTATTATTTTTGTGAGGACTTGGAGTTGGGAATTTGAGCAGTAGTGATGGGTCTATAGTTAAGTATTAGGAAGAGAGTTTAGTCGTGGCTTTGCCCAGTGAAAAGATGGGATATGATGGATTATCGAGGAACGTTGTTCGAAGTTACAGGATTAGAAATCTTTATGAGCAGATATGATAGTTGCGGGTATAAGGTTATATGGGAAATATTATTACTAGTGTGAGTGATTCCGAGGGCGGAATCATTTCTAAGGTGGGTAGAATGTAACGGCCTGTTTCTATCGTACCTTCTTCGTGCACGTGCTTTTGATCGTGCACGTGTTTATTTTAGACTTTATTTGTTTTTGAACGATTTTGTGTGATATGTCGTCGTGATCGTCTCTGAAAATATTAGATTGTGGAATAACTTGGGAACGACATATCTCGAGCCGCTCTTCCGCGATACTAACTTATTTGACGTGACGTCACGACTTTCTGTTTTGACGCGAGACGTTTCTATTTTTAGTTTCGTCCCTCGACGTCGAAATTTAGATCCGTCTTCTCCACACTCTTTCTTTAGTCGTCCCGAACACCCCAGAATTATTTTATAATTTTTGGACTTAATTTGACCTATTTTCTATTTTTTTGAAAGCTTTAAATAATTTTAAAACCTATTTTTATAAAAGTTTTAATTACAATAAAATTACTATATTATAATAACGTATTAAAGAATTTTCTGGCAAAGTTTCAGAATTTTTGGCCGCACCGATCTTGCGTGAGGGAGAGGAGAGCAATTTAAAATTATATTAATTATATTAATTATTTTAATTACGATTTTCTTAACCCAAACCCAAACCCTAACTCTTTTATATTTAAATAAATCCTAGGCTAGGTTATTTTCGCAGCCACACAAACCCTAGCCGTCAAAAACCCCTCCCGACGTTCGTCGCAACGTTGCGACGATCGCAACGTGCACGACCGACGGCCACCCCCGCAATTCTCAGCGCACGACCGGAGCAAGCCCCCGCATCGCCGCTTGCAGCGCCCGCTGCATCGCCTCCCCCGCTGTCGCCCGCTGCGACCGAGAGCACCGCTCGGTCAGACCGAGCGCCCGCTCCGCACAGCCGATTGGCCCGCTCCGCTGCACCCCGCTAGCGCTTGACCGAAGCCGCTCCCCGCTCCGACCGAGAGGCCGCCCCGCACCCGCTCTCCGCTCCGCCTCGTTGCAAGTTGCAACGTTGCAACTTGGCCCGCCCGCTGCGACCGATGGGATCTGTCGGTCTGACCGACGGATTCCTCCGCACTCGCCGTTTCAGGCAAGTGCACCCACTTGCGTTTTTGACCGTGCCTTGGTCTTAGATTGCTAGAACTGTTAGACTGTGACTGTATAGAACCGGACGTGAAATGATAGCGTCCGGGACGCTCCTGACGGCTCAGACTTGACGACGAAGTCTGAGCCTGACAACGACAACTTTGATGCTGTAGGGCTATTGTAGGATCCTGTCCAAAACAGAGTTAGGATCGATAACATGAAGTTTAGACTTACGCTTGCGTATGCGGCACGGTAGTCTACGAACTTCGCCTTCGGATTCGCAACGACGGATCGAGTCTTCTCACGAACGGAATAAGGCTACTAATCCACAATCTAAATCTCTACTTTAGATTAAGAACTTGGATAAGAGGGAGAGAAAGGATTTCTGCAGAGCTTCGCTAGGATGAAGATGCATGCATGAATTTCATGCAAATGGTGTAAGAAATGGCTTACCCTTGGGTCTTATTTATAGCCCCCAAGGTAGTTATTTTAGGGTAAGTTGTTCCTTTGGAACAACTTAATTAAGGTGTACCATGATACATGGCACATTATAAGCTTAAGTTGTACCATATGCATGGTACAACATAAGCTTAAGATATTCCCCCTTTATTAGCCATATGTCGCATGCACTTATGCATATATAATGCGACTTTCCCACTCATCCAGAGATCCTCTCCGCAAGGGAACAGATTCCCTTTGTACACGACTTCGTGTACGCGACGTTCGAGGTCCGTATTCCCTCGTACATCCCCCACAAGGGTGTACAAACGTCTTCCATATCCAACATCTCCCACTCACACTTGAGGGGATTGTAAGAGAACGTCTTTCCCTTAGTTCTTTCATCTATCATACCGAGAAATAGACCGTGCGACCGTCATGCGCGTAGAGTCTGTTGTTGTGCACTTGTTAGAGATACACAACGACCTCGAAGGTGCAAAGTTGAGTAGTTCAACGCATGCTTTACCCTAGATTATTTCTTCACATTTCTTATACTTTATATTCAACAATTGAATCCCATCTGGATTACAATTGGCTGGCCAGCTTTGAATCATTAAAGTCCAAATGCGAATATGAAATCAATCTTCCTCTTCTTGCGAACCTTCTGATCTTGACTAGACTCGCTTTTCTAACGTGCCCCGCCGAGCCGAATTATCATAGCTCATAAGTAACACGCTAAGATAGCGATCATTTCGTCAAATCTAAAGGAACCAATTGGAGTCCTTGAGGGTAAGAGTAAAGACCCATATGGCCTTTGAGTCTCACATAATAGCAAACACTATTGCTACTAACTCAGTGGTCGAAATGCATACGTGGTATGAACACGTATTACAACATCACTCCTTTCCCAGGGAGAGTATGTCTTAATGATGTTGTACGGATGAAAAGATCAGACACCACAGTGACTATCTTTTTGAGTCCCCTTACTACTCGTGAAATATTCACGGACTCTCATCCTGCATAAGACAGATAGGAAAAAATCATATGAGATCTCTTTCAAATATCCTTGTGATACAGATCTCAGATCTTTTGTAAGCATCCATATGATGCAGATCTTTCATTCGACTATCTTGTTTAAGTCATGACTCTAAATCATTCGTCTAATGATTTTGACTTTAAACTAGTCTCATCTCTATCTTATCCATCTGATAAGATAAGGCGGTTGCTCATGTGAGAGAGCCAACCTTAATCTGTCCGACATACACACAATTCAGCTGAGATTTCAAAAATGTACACAAACATTTCTTAAGAAATTCATATGCAATGTTTGAAAAAGAACTTATTCTTTTATTAATTTTGATCATTTACAGACATGGGAATTTACATTGGTACAACTCAGCTCTTACGCAATCCTTGAGATGATAAGTGTTTGTAAAACACATCTCTGGGGATCGCCTTTGTAAGCGGATCCGCTATCATCTCATGCGTAGATATGTACCTTATGTCTACCTTCTTGGTCTTATCATAGTCTTTTGCAAATTTGTAGCGGATATCTATGTGTTTGGTCTTACAATGGAATTTCGGATCTTTGACATAGGCTATAGATGCTTGACTGTCGCTGTGTATAGGTACAGCACCTGAGTCACTTGCATTAATTAGCCTGTCTAAGAACTTCCTAAGCCAAACAGCCTCTTGAACTGCCATGCTAAATGCTACAAACTCGGCTTCCATGGTTGAAAGTGCGATGCAGGATTGTTTCTTGCTACTCCAGGATATTGCACCAGATCCGAGTAGAAAAACATATCCTGAGGTCGATCGTCGTTCATCGAGATCACCCGCCCAATCAGCATCAGTGTAGCCTTCGAGCCTCAAGGCATCTCCTTGATAGCATAAAGCAAAGTCTGCAGTTCCTTTGAGATACCGCATTATCCTCTTAACCGCTTTCCAGTGTACTTGCCCTGGGTTGGATTGGTAACGACTTACCATTCCAACGGCAAAACAGATGTCCGGTCTTGTACACATCATAGCGTACATTAGACTACCAACTGCACTGGAATATGGAACTTTTTCCATAATCTCCTTCTCTTTTTGGTTCTTCGGACATGATTTCAGACATAAATTGTCGCACTTGCTTATTGGAGTATCAATGGACTTGCAGTCCTGCATATTAAAACGTTCTAGAACCTTCTTTATATAAGTCTCCTGTGAAAGAGAAAGAAGTTTCTTCGAACGATTCCTTGAAATCTTAACTCCAAGGATATATGCGGCTTCTCCCATGTCTTTCATCTCAAAAACTGATGAAAGCCAAGCCTTGATATCCATCACAAAGCCCTTGTCATTTCCGGCTATTAAGATGTCATCTACATATAGAGACATAATAACATACTTGTTCTTATTCCTCTTGATATATACACAGTTATCTTCATCAAGCATGGAAAATCCATTTGATAAGACAACCTCTTGAAATCGTATATACCACTGCCTCGAGGATTGTTTAAGACCATATATGGATTTAAGAAGTTTACAAACCTTATGTTCGTTTCCTTCTTTTACAAACCCTGTTGGTTGTTCCATATAGATCTCCTCGTCCAATTCTCCATTGAGAAAAGCAGTCTTTACATCCATTTGATGTAATTCGAGGTCTAAGCAAGCTACCATTGCCAGAATCAGGCGAATTGAGGTAAAACGAACAACAGGTGAGAAGGTCTCTTCGTAGTCTATCCCTTCCTGTTGCGTAAAACCTTTCGCGACAAGGCGAGCTTTATATCTGTCAATAGAGCCATCAGCCTTATGCTTGATCTTGAGAACCCATTTGTTCCCAATAGCTCTACGTCCTCTGGGTAAGTCAACTAAGTCCCAGACTTGGTTAACTTTCATGGATTCTAATTCCTCTTGCATCGCTTCCATCCATTTGTCTTTAGCAGGGCAAGATACGGCCTGTTTGAAAGTAGCAGGCTCGTCATCTTCTTGTAGTAAAGTCATAAAGGTTTGCGGAAATTCATCCTCAAATCTTAGAGGAGCCAACCTTGTACGACTACTACGTCGTATTTGAGATTCTTCAAGTCCTTGTTGACTTGAATTTAGATCAATTCTAATATCACTCCCACTTGGAATGTCGTTAGAATTGCTCCCACTTGGATCATTATTCCCGTATGGAATAGGATAATCGTCATTCGTATAATCCATTGGTGAAGGTTGAAACGTATTTTCATTTTCACCAAGAATTCTCCCACTCGAATGAGGTAATCCTTCTTGATCATAAATCTCAAATAGAGATAAGTCCTGACTTATCTCGCCCTGTCTTGGAAACTCGTTTTCCAAGAAAGTGACATCCCTCGACTCAAACTCAATTAGCCCACCATTGTCTTCCTGACTAACAAAAACATAACCTTTGGAGTTTTCTGCGTATCGTATAAAGATACATTTCCTTCCCCTTGGCCCAAGTTTTCCATACTTATGGGAGGAAATATGTGCGTAGGATGCACAACCCCAAGGTTTCAAAATGTTTAAGTCAGGAGACCTTTGGTTCCACAACTCATAAGGAGTGGAGCTAACTGATTTCGAGGGTACACGGTTTAAAATGAAAGTGGCCGTCAATAATGCATCTCCCCAAAAGGTGATTGGCAAGTTAGCTTGCGCCATCATTGAACGGACCATTTCCATTAAAGTCCTATTTCTCCTTTCTGCAACACCGTTTTGTTGAGGAGTATAAGGCATAGTTACCTGATGTACTATGCCTTTTTCATCACAGAGTTCCTTAAAACTTATTGATTGATATTCACCGCCCCTATCGGTTCGCAAGACCTTAATCTTGCGATCTAATTGATTCTCCACTAAACTCATATAGTTTTTAAAGCAAGCCAAAGCTTCACTTTTGTGGGATATCAAATAGATATGTCCGAATCGGGTAAAATCATCAATAAAAGTGATGAAATAGGACTTTCCGCGTCTTGTCTTGACATTCATCGGACCACATATGTCCGAATGGATAAGCTGTAATGGAACCTCGGCCCTTGTGCCGGTTCCAAACGGCTTGCGACAAGATTTCCCCACAAGGCAATGTTCGCAGGTCGACATTTCAACCTTTGAAACATTGGATAGAAGACCACGTTTGGCGAGTCTATCCATACGCGTTGGTCCAATATGACCAAGCCTTGCGTGCCAACAATTCCCATCAGACTCATAAGTCTTAGAATTTGCAATAAGGAAATTTTCATTACATGAGGAATCATACATTGTACTCATTACAATAAATCCTTTAAATACAAACCCAGTACCAATAAGAGTATTATTACAACTTAAGTCCACATTACAATCATGAAAAAACCAGTTATAGCCAAGACCCATTAATACAACCACAGAAATTATATTCCTTCGAATATCTGGAGCGAAGAGGACATCATGAAGTAGGAGAGTGCGGCCGTTGTCCAAGACTAGCTTGCAAGTCCCAACGCCTTTCACTTCAACACGTGTGTTGTTTCCTACATAGATCCACTTCGTTCCTTGGGGTATCCGGTGATACTCCACGAAGGACCGTCTGTCCCTTGCTATGTGGTCGGTGGCACCTGAATCAATTATCCAAAATGGATTAGATTCCACAAGAAATATTGAACTAGAAACACATATGTAACTAGTATATTTACAAGTTACCTCGTCGCCTCCACTCGTACACGAACGAGCATAGTGACCGAGCTTGTTGCACTTGAAGCACTTGATCCTCTTCAAGTCTTTCTTCTTGTGCCATTTCTTGTGCCCACCCTTATGTTTGGGTTTCTTGGTAGACTCAGGTTGCTTATTACGTTCATTAGTGAACTTCGAACGATTTTTCCTTTTCTTTCCCCCGTGTGAGGAATTAGCAACCATGTGCACTTCTGCACTTGGCTTGGCAGCCGCAAGCCGCTCTTCCTCTAATTCGAGGTGCTTGGAAACATCGCTGAAGGTCTTGATGCTCTCATTGTGAGTGAGATGCATCTTCATTTGGTCCCACCCATTTGGTAGGGAACGTATGACTGCTTGGATTTGTTGCTCATCTGTGAGCACATGACCTGCGTCCTTTAACTCTGATATAAGGTTCGCCATATGTCGCAGATGTTTCCCCATGGAATGATCTGGACGTTTCTTATATGTATCGAACTTTATAGTTAAGGCGCGAAGTTTGGACACCGATGTGCCACCGAACTTCTCCTCTAGTTTGGACCATATGTCCATGGCTAGGTCATGTTCTCGGAAGATGCGCATTATGTCATCAGCCATACTGCTTAATAACGTAATGCGCGCTATCTTGTTCTTCCGAGACCAAGCATCAAAAGCTTCCTTGTCTCGTCGGTGTTGGGCCGTAGTGCCCAACTCAGGTTCAATCATAACGTTCTTTAGAGTTTCGAGCACTTCTTGCTCCTCTAGAACGTATTGTATCTTGATGGACCAAAGTTTGTAATTATCGCCGTTGAGTTTTTCACCTTTGTTTAACTCAGCGACGATATTCTTTGAAGCGGAAGACATTTTACTTTTAAAATGCTGCAAAAGACATAAAAACCGAAGGTTCGATCAAAAACATATTGCATAAAATTCTTAAAATATAACTCCCACTTGAAATTATATTATATTTGATAAGTTACTTTCGAAAAATATTGAAGATGTTGTTCTAGAATCGAAAAGGTCTCTTTGATTCCAATCACCATCTAGAACAACCTTCAATATTCCCCCATCACTTATCAAACAATAGTACTATTATAGTACTAGCAGCGGAAAAACGAGTTTGAAAACGTATTTTTCAAATATAATTCCCACTTGAAATGATAATAGAATATCCCATATGGATAGTTCTAAAATCAACTCCCACTTGGAATGATATTCATAATTTGATAAGTTACTTTCGAAAAATATTGAAGATGTTACTCTAGAGTCGGAAAGGTCACTACGTTTTCGATCACCATCTAGAGTAACTTTCAATATTTCTCCCTCACTTTATCAAATGTTAGTACTCTTATAGTACTTTGCAGCGGAAAAGCGTTTTTGAAAACTTATTTTTCAAAACGTATGAAAACGTATTTTTCAAATAAAATATATTTCAACTTAGTACCCTTATGATACTAGTGAAATATTCGGCACTTCCTGACCATTTGTCGGGAATGAGCCGTAGCCGTGCCTAAGTCGGATCCCCCTTTTTTTGGGGATTTTTCTGCAAATTATCGTCGCCGGCTCCCGTATGGATCCAGGCGTTTCCCCCCGTATGAGAGAAATTTGATGCAGACGACTGTCGTTTGGCCCCGTATGGGCTAGTTCGACCAAGGCCTTTGCCGAATTGGTCTGAAACTTCCCCCGGCCAGTGCCGATCAGTCCGACAACCGGCCAAGGACGGCCTGCGGCAGCCCTGGCCACTGCCAGGGCCGGCCTGGCCACTGGCCTGGCCTAGGCCAGAGGCCGGCCAGGCCTTCTGCCTGGCCTGGCCTCGGCCAGAGGCCGGCCAGGCCTTCTGCCTGGCCTGGCCTCGGCCAGAGGCCGGCCAGGCCTTCTGCCTGGCCTGGCCTCGGCCAGAGGCCCCTGGCCGGGGCCAGGGCCCCTGCCCTGGCCTCGGCCAGGGCGGCCAGGCCCTGGCCTGAGGCCAGGGCGCTGCCCTGGCCTCTGCCAGGGCGGCCAGGCCCTGGCCGAGGCCAGGGCCTCTGCCCTGGCCTCGGCCAGGGCGGCCAGGGCGGCCCAGGCCTCTGCCAGGGCGGCCCTGGCCTGAGGCCAGGGCGCTGCCCTGGCCTCTGCCAGGGCGCTGCCCTGGCCTCTGCCAGGGCGCTGCCCTGGCCTCTGCCAGGGCAGCCAGGCCCTGGCCGGGGCCAGGGCCTCTGCCCTGGCCTCGGCCAGGGCGGCCGGGCCCTGGCCTGAGGCCAGGGCGCTGCCCTGGCCTCGGCCAGGGCGGCCGGGCCCTGGCCTGAGGCCAGGGCGCTGCCCTGGCCTCTGCCAGGGCGGCAGGGCCCTGGCCGGGGCCAGGGCTCCTGTCCTGGCCTCGGCCAGGCCCTGGCCGGGGCCAGGGCCCCTGCCCTGGCCTCGGCCAGGGAGGCCAGGCCCTGGCCTGGCCGCGGCCAGGGCCTTCTGCCCCTGGCCGTGGCCGGCCAGAGCCGGCCGGCCATGGCCATGGCCGGCCAAGGCCGGCCGGCCATGGCCCGGCCATGGCATTTTTTTGCCTTGACCGGTCATGTCCCTTTGGTCATGGCCGGTTTCCCCTTTCATGGGAGGCCGCACACCCCCGCCGGAGGGGGTTGCCGCGGTGGTTATTGGCCATAGCCAACCCCCTCCGCATGGGGAGGGGGGTGCATGGCCTTCATAACCCATTTGGTCATGGTGCACATGCACAAAAAAAATTCATCTTCCCCGATGGGAATAACCACCATCTTCTTCTCCGGTGAAGCACCCGTTCGTCGAGGAAGTAGTTGTCCTCCAATGGCCGTGTGCCAAAAAATGAACCCACTTCAAAAATTCGTAAACTACGCGCTCCACATGAAGAGAGCGCCCATTCCCTATGAATGGAGACTCAGCATCCATGAAGAGAGCGAGTTTGACGATATGAACGGTCGGTTCTTCCCGTCACGGAGAGTCCCTGCCATATCCGTAATGACAGAAGACCCTAACGTGAAAAGAACAACCGCTGCGTTCTCTCCGTCACGAAGCGTTCCTACCATATCCGTAATGGTAGGATACCCATCCGTGAAAAAGACAACGACTCGTTCATAGTTTCTCCGGGGCGAACCCGTATGGCTCTGATACCAATGTAGGATCCTGTCCAAAACAGAGTTAGGATCGATAACATGAAGTTTAGACTTACGCTTGCGTATGCGGCACGGTAGTCTACGAACTTCGCCTTCGGATTCGCCACGACGGATCGAGTCTTCTCACGAACGGAGTAAGGCTACTAATCCACAATCTAAATCTCTACTTTAGATTAAGAACTTGGATAAGAGGGAGAGAAAGGATTTCTGCAGAGCTTCGCTAGGATGAAGATGCATGCATGAATTTCATGCAAATGGTGTAAGAAATGGCTTACCCTTGGGTCTTATTTATAGCCCCCAAGGTAGTTATTTTAGGGTAAGTTGTTCCTTTGGAACAACTTAATTAAGGTGTACCATGATACATGGCACATTATAAGCTTAAGTTGTACCATATGCATGGTACAACATAAGCTTAAGATATTCCCCCTTTATTAGCCATATGTCGCATGCACTTATGCATATATAATGCGACTTTCCCACTCATCCAGAGATCCTCTCCGCAAGGGAACAGATTCCCTTTGTACACGACTTCGTGTACGCGACGTTCGAGGTCCGTATTCCCTCGTACATCCCCCACAAGGGTGTACAAACGTCTTCCATATCCAACAGCTATCATGTGTGTGCGTGTGTGTGGACACCCTAGAATAACTCTCCCGTACACTGGTCGTGTCTTGTCACTGTTATCCACACTGGTCGTGTCTTGTCACCGTGCTACAAAAAGCCTTCGGGCGTTTCAGATGCTCTCCTTGCGGGAGTGATCTCCGTGCTACAAAAAGCCTTCGGGCGTTTCAGATGCTCTCCTTGCGGGAGTGATCTCCGTGCTACAAAAGCCTTCGGGCGTTTCAGATGCTCTCCTTGCGGGAGTGATCTCCGTGTTACAAAAAGCCTGCGGGCGTTTCAGATGCTTCCCGAGCGGAAGTGATCTCTGTGATACAAAAAGCCTACGGGCGTTTCAGATGCTTCCCGAGCGGAAGTGATCTCTGTGATACAAAAAGCCTACGGGCGTTTCAGGTGCTTTCCTTGCGAAAGTGATCTCCGTGCTTCATGTCCTGAGTTCTGGGGTTTTGGGGTAGGGTTGAGCGTGCGCACGGTGAGAGGGTCTGATCCCCCTCGAACCGTAAGGCGTGAACCCTTCGTGTCGTGTCGTGTCGTGCCGTGTCGTGTCGTGTCCTACTTGTCGTGTCCGTCTTCGTCTTGTCCTGACACCTTTAGGCTAGTCCCGTAGTCGGTAGCACACGCTACGACTACTGCCTGCTACGCTTTACTTTCCTGCTACGTACTTCTTTTGCTACCTTGTTGTAACCTCATCATGCTAATCAACCAGTAAAACATTGTTTAATAGTTCGGTACACTTGCAGTTTGGTCTAACCCTTTTTGTAGACCTGACCTGACGTACAGTTCCTTCTTTTGGTGCTGTACGTCAGGTGTTCAGCCAGAGATCGTGGACGAGGCAGACTCGCTGGAGTACGTGGAGCCGAGGACGTCGTCATCAGAGTACGTACCTGACAAGGACCAGACCTTGAGGTCTTTTAGTCGCCACTTTCAGAGGTTACTACTTTTAGTTTGCTTTTAGCTAGGTTGTTGCCATGCTTAGGCTTTCTTTCAGACTTTGTACCAGTTGGATATTATATCTCTATTTAATGAATGCAACTTTCTTTCCGTACTTTCTGTTGTTTCGAACTATAATAATGCAAGAACCTGAAATTCTTTTAAAATGGTACCTCTACAGACGCTTATTGGGTCCGAGCTTTTAAAGCTCTGGCCTAAGCGGGCCTCGTCACGTTTCGCTTCCGTCCATTTTGGGAAGCGGGGCGTGACATTTGCTCATCATCAAAACCAAATCCGGGGAGTCCAATATTCAGCATTCTCCCCCTTTTTGGTGATGACAAACCAACATAAATAATAATAAAAAATAATGATTCAAATGTAAAATACTTACTCCCCCTGCATTGATGACATGTTAATTCCAAAATGAATATATATGAATTGCATCAAGCAGACGAGTAAGATTAATAAAGAGAATCGATTTTCGAAATATCGGATTTTGAAAATCCTTATATATATCTTAACTCCCCCTGAATCTAACATATCAAACTAGATTTTTGGAAATTGAGTTAAATTTTCATTTGCGCTATTTATTATCATTATCTCTCCCCCTTTGGCATTATCCCAAAAATGGGGGGCATACAACGACAACAACTAGGAAATGGAAAATCCAACATCGGGAGTCGTAGACAATGACGATGGAACTAATTGACACCAAGGGAAAAATGATAAAATCAAATCAAGGTGTGCCAAATTGTCCATTATCAAAAAGCGATAATCAAAATCATCAAAAATAATTGGTAAATTTTCATTTATTGAATAATGAAACATACTCTCCAATATTCAATATTCTTGGTTAAATTTGTGCATGGAAATCAATTCTATACAATTATAGAATATCAATCTATTTAACCAAGATTTTCAATCGTCGAGCGACGATTTTACATAGCATGGACATTGAATGAGAATTAATGTGCATGACGAAGTAAATGTCACAACATGAACAACGATGTATATATATAAATGATAACATCATGAGTACATCCAAAAAGATATCGATACATCAAATGCAACATACACATCAAAAAGAAATACATCATATATCATTGATACAACATCGTTATGAGAACAACATCATCAACATCATCAACGTCCAACAACAAAAAATACAACACATCAAAATATCCAACACCGACATCCAGAAAACGCAAAAATACATCAAATCAACCATCAATCTCCATCCTAACCCTAAATACTCTCAAAAAAGATATGTCATCCAAAGAGTAGTGGAGAGTCCTCGGAACAGACGATCACGAGGAAGTGGCTGGATCTGCAGTCTCCGTGGGTCCAGTCGACGGAGTGGACTCAGGCTCTGCAGGGAGAAGAGGCGTCTCAACAGACGGGATCGTCGGGGTAGGAGTGGAAACAACTGGCTCAACAGCAGGGGTCACAACAGCAGGGGTCTCAACAGAAGCAGGCTCAGAAGTCTGAAGCGCTGAAGCAGAAGTCTCTGGAACACCGGAAGAGGTGCCATCTCCAGGAGCTGAAGTGGTAGCAGCAGCAGCAGCAGCAGTGGCCTCATCTCCACGGGCTAAGGAAGTGACAAGCTCGTCAAGCTCCTCATCGTCCATCTCCTCGGCCTCGGAAACTGAAGGAGGAAGATCAATCCCCATCATACGAGCCATACGACAGACGACCTCCTCAGTACGAGCCAAACATGAGTCGTGCTGACGAAGAAGGCGTACGACATCGTCTAATGTGGCAGGAGGAGCGGGGGCTGCAGCAGCTGACGGAGTAGACTGGGTACAGATGCGGTAGACCTCTGCACGTGACGAAGCGCCGCTAGAGATTTCTTAACGGCCGTCGCGTTTAGAGGAGTACCCAAAGGACGCTCATCGTCAGGAGAGAGAGGGACTCGGAAATGACGAAAGACAAGGGTCAGCAGACAAGGGTATGGAATATGCGCAGATTTATTGGTCTTGCGTATACACTCGAAAGAGTCCATCTTATCGAGTATAACGCGAGCCCAATTAATCTCGCAACCCAAGAATAGAGCGTATATGAGCTTCAAAAATGGCTGGGATGGAAGTGAAGATGAGCCGTACTTGGGAAGCAAGCATGACTTCAGAATAAGATTCAAAACCCAGGCATTTGGCTTGAATGACTTTGAAGGAACTCCAATAAAGGCAGGAGGGATCACATGGAAGATGTTGGAAAGTACGGACTGATCCAAAGAAGATATATCATCGACGGAAATGTCAGAAGGAAGGAGACCAGACGACGAGCAGCCAAAAATCTCCCCCAAGATTTCTGCCGTGAGAACTATAGGAGTTCCCAAGACAGTAGTCTCGATGGAGTGACTAGCATTGTACTGGCCTCGAACACGATTGGCATAGAACAATTTCACAAGGCGAGGATATGGTTTCGGATTGGCCTTAAGATCGTATCGGAGATAATCAAGGAGACCACTATAGGAGAGGAGATCAGCTAAGCCAAGGAAATCCGAAAACTGAACGTAGTGCTCCAATAGCATCGGGCAGTGTTCAATACGGTTGTAGGCCGCGAGACACATAGGGTCGTCGCGACACAACGATATGTCAACACCCCCCGCTGGCATTGGGCCCTTTCCCTTTGGCTGGCAAGTCCTAGGACAAAGTGGAGGAGTGGGTTCCCTATGGCTAGGCTCATCCTCAGGCACAAACTCAGTGTCGGAATCGGGAGGAGTAGAGGGTGAGTGGAGTATGGCCTTTTTAGTCTTAGATTTACGGGGTTTGACGGTCGCCGTCCTCTGCTTCTTCAGAGGAGGCGAAGACGGAGAAGCTTGGGTTGATTTGGCACGACGTTTAGGCTTAGGCGGATTCCTAGGGTCGGAAGGCCCTATAGACATAGGAGAAGCCCCAGAAGAGGCGATAGGAATCCTCGTCTTTGCCATGGTCGTGGCATGACGAGCACAAGCAACTGAAACTACTAGCTACACAAACCCTAGAGATCAAAAGAAATCGGAAAACACAAACCCTAACTCAAGAACTACAACAACCTAGAACCCTAGATGATGAAATCGAACCCTAGGGAAGGAAATCGACACCTAGGAGAGGGGGGTTTTACCTAGGAGGAGGAATCGACGGCGGCGGACGGCGGGGATGGCCGGAGATCTGGCCGGAGTCGACGGGAAGTTGAAAAGGCTCGGAGGGGTTTAGGGATTTTGCAGGCTGGAGCTTAAAAGAGACCGACTAGAAAGAGCTTTAGTCGAATGAAAAGAGATATAAGTCGGTCGAGATCTGGAAAAGACACATTTGCCCTAACATACTTAGTCGGTCACAGTTCAAGTACTGACCGACTAGATTACGATCTAGTCGGTCGGTCAATGAGCTTGAACCGACTAAGTCGAAACAGAGGCAAACAGGAGATTTTTAGGGCTAGATTTAGTCGGTCGCAGTATATTCACTGACCGACTAGTTTTCAATCTAGTCGGTCGGTAAATGTACTGTGACCGACTAAAGAAAGAAAAAGATAGGAGTTAGATAAAAGCATGATCTAGTCGGTCTGAGTTCACTTGCTGACCGACTAGATGAGCATCTAGTCGGTTGACAAATGAACTGAAACCGACTAGAAGAGTCCAAATATTGAAAATTGATTTCTCTTCACAAACCACTTGGATGAAACATCTTAACACTCTCATTAGTCATCTAAATTACCCCATAAAACGTCGAAATCTTAAATACGACATTGAAATACGAATTCGATCATAAATTCAAACATATCACATAAAATTCCCAAAAATTCAATAAATCTAGCATGAACGAAATATCGCAAAATATAATAGCATGCAAGATAATTGAATGAAATATGAATCCTATATCTCGGATTCACCCATAATCCCCAATTCTCGACGCAACCGCACAAAGGAGTCCTCCTTTAGGGGTTTCATGAAAATATCGGCGATTTGCTTTTGGGTTTCAACGTACACTAAAATGATGTCCTTTTTAGCAACATGATCATCTAAAAAGTGGTGTCGGACATCTATGTGTTTTGATCGGGAATGGTGCACCGGATTCTTTGAAAGACAGATAGCACTTTGGTTATCCACCATGATAGGGCTAGTATCACAGTGAATACCAAAATCCTTCAAAGTGTGTCTCATCCAAAGAACCTGGGCACAAGCGGCACCGGCGGCAATATATTCCGCCTCGGTGGTTGAAAGTGATACGGAATTTTGCTTCTTGGAAAACCAAGAGACAAGAGAATTTCCTAGAAAATGGCAAGTGCCACTAGTACTTTTCCTGTCGGATTTGCATCCCGCATAATCGGCATCACTGTATGAGACTAACTCATACGTGCTAGATTTTGGATAAAGTAATCCAAAATCAAGTGTATAACTTAGATAACGGAAAATACGTTTTACCGCTACTAAGTGAGACTGATAACGAGCACATATGCATACGGCAAACATAATATCGGGCCTACTTGCGGTAAGATAAAGTAAACTACCTATCATACCTCGATATAGACGAATGTCTACATCCTTACCGCCCGTATCCTTGTCAAGATGCGTAGTCGTGCTCATTGGAGTCTTTTTCCCGGAAGCACTTTCCATTCCAAATCGCTTAAGCAACTCCACCGTATACTTCGTTTGGTGGATGAAGATTGCATCGTTCAATTGGCGAATTTGGAGACCTAAGAAATATTTGAGTTCGCCCATGTGGCTCATCTCAAATTGGTCCTTCATAACATTAGAAAACTCTTCGCAAAGAGTGAAGTTAGTAGCACCGAAAATGATATCATCAACATAAATTTGAACTAATAAAATATCATTATTCGCATGCTTAACAAAAAGTGTAGAATCGGCTTCGCCCATTTTAAAATTCAAATCCAAAAGAAAATTCTTTAGGCGATCATACCAAGCTCGAGGAGCTTGTCTCAAACCATAAAGAGCTTTCTTTAGTTTAAAAACATGATTTGGAAAATTTTCATTTATGAAGCCCGGAGGTTGAGAAACGTAAACTTCCTCAACAACATCTCCGTTTAAAAATGCACTTTTAACATCCATTTGAAATAAAATTTTTATGGCATGCATAAGACAATAAAAGTCTAATTGATTCTAATTTAGCTACTGGAGCGAAGGATTCTTCGAAATCGATACCTTCCTCTTGGCGATAGCCTTGAGCAACTAACCGAGCTTTGTTCCGGATGACGACTTGATTTTCGTCGGTTTTGTTCTTGAAGATCCACTTTGTCCCTATAACGGTGTGGTTCTTCGATGGCAAAGGAACAAGCTCCCATACCTCATTCCTCTCGAATTGAATGAGTTCCTCCTCCATGGCAAGGATCCAAGCACTATCTTCGCACGCTTCAACGATATTCTTTGGCTCTATCGATGAGGCAAAGGCACAATTGGCGAAGTGGTGGACTTGAGATCTCGTCTTGACACTATCATTAATATTGCCAATGACTTGCACATGGGGATGGTCGCGAACGGTATGAAGCCGCTTGGGAATACCTTGATCACTAGGCACATTCTCAACAACTTCATTAGTCGGGTTAGTCTCAATAGAATCAATTGAATCAATAGACTTAGAATTTTCAAACGAATCACATAAAACATCCATAGAATCATTATCATTTGAAATTCTAGAAGTAGTAAAATTCTCATTAAAAGAGACATGAAGTGATTCCTCGATCGTAGAGGATCTTTTGTTGTATATCCGGTAGGCTTTGCTACGTGAGGAATACCCAACAAATATCCCCTCATCCGATCTCGGATCAAACTTGTCCAAATTATCATATGTGTTTTTAATAAAACATTTTGCGCCGAAAACACGAAAATGTTTAACTTGAGGCAATCTACCAAACAACAATTCATAGCAAGTTTGTTTGGTGCTGGGCCTCAAAAGTATTCTAATAAACACATAACAAGCGGTGTGTACCGCTTCCGCCCAAAATTGATAACCAAGTTGACTATCTTCGAGCATAGAGCGAGCACACTCCACAAGCGTTCTATTCTTCCTCTCAACAACACCATTTTGAGGAAGTGCGCGAGGGAAAGAAAACGTGTGAGTAATTCCAAGATCATCACAAAAATTTGAGAAAGACTCATTCTCAAATTCACCCCCATGATCACTACGAATAGTAACAATGGTGGTTCCGATGAGATTTTGTACTTTCTTCACAAATATTGTGAAGTTTTCAAAAGCTTCATTTTTATTACATAAGAAAAATACCCATGTAAATCTTGAATAATCATCAACGATGACTAGTCCATATCTTGCATTTCCTAAGGAAGCAACTCTAGTTGGCCCAAATAAATCTAGATGTAATAGCTCTAGTGGCCGTTTCGTAGAAATGCTTTTCTTAGGTTTAAATGAAGATTTAGGAAGCTTGCCACGTTGACAAGAATCACAAAAACC
>CM061142.1:492690063-492927559 GCA_030789695.1 Scilla litardierei | reverse complement strand
CCGCCTATCAACCTAGGTCAGAGGAGGAATTCGCCGACAAACAACCACGGTCTGAGGGGGCTAAGGATGATCGTCCCTGGGAAATCATCAATAGGAGAAGGCACCAGCCCAATAACCCAAGGTATGTTCCTCATCCTCGTCGTGGTGGAATCCCAAGTCAGGGAGGTCGGCGATCTTTCCGACGCTTTCCTTCAAACGTCCCTCCTTTCAGCGGGGGTCATGGTGGGTTGGCCTGTCCCCCAAGGATGGGCACGAAGACGCCTACTATCAACTCTGGTCCTTGTGCTGGCAAGGTGTTCGATGGTTTGCCGTTGAGACACCAACCAATTACCATCAATCCAAGTTCTCCCAAGCGCAGTTGGTCTGAGATCTGCTCAACTAAGATATCTTATGGAGAATCTATTGGTATGTCCTATGTTGCCCCTAAGATCAGGCAGGATGGGTCTTGTGTAGCCCGTGTTTCAAATGATCTGCTGGAAAAAGGTTCTGAACAATGGAAATCAACTTTGGTTGGGTATGTTCTTGGTGATGCCCCAATGTATGGGCAGATGCAGGCCTGGATGGAGAGGCTTTGGAAGCCCATGAAGAAGGTGCAATTATTCAGCAAAGAAAATGGATTTTTCTACTTCCGTTTTGAATCTATGGAGGAATGTAAGAGGATCCTCCATGGTGGTCCCTGGCTATTCGATGGACGCTTGGTAGTGCTAAAACTGTGGAGCCCCTCCCTACGCCACGACCGTGACATTCTAAGCTCCGTTCCCATTTGGGTACAAATGCATGGTGTTCCTGTTAACATGCGGAATATGGAAGGCCTTAATATTCTTGCATCTGTTATTGGTAATCCTTTATGTCTGGACCGTGCCACCGCCAAATTGGAGAGAATAACCTATGCTAGATGTCTGATTGATGTAGATGCCAAGAAGGAATTGCCGAAACAAGTTGAGGTTGAACTTGATGATGAGACTGTTTTGCTGATTGAAACTAAGTACCAATCAGAGCCTCCACGTTGTAGCAACTGCGTCTGTTTCAGGCACTCTATATTACAATGCCCTTTCAACAAGAAGAAACCCTCTGATACTTCTCAAGCGGTTAACAAGGGTAATGGGATTGATGTTATTGCCCATGATGCTGGGCAATCTTCGGATGTCCCCCCTGCCGAAGGCCATATTCCTGTTCCTTCGGTTTCCATCATTCATGCTACTCCCGACTTAGCTTCTGTGTCTACTGAAGGCGGTTCTGGCCACTCAGCTAGCAAGGGTCCTGTGCGGAAGCTCTTAAGTTTGATTGCTATGTTGAAATTCACGCAGGCCCTAAAACGGAGGTGTGGTAGCAAGCAAAATTATGTTAATTCCCCAACAGTGGAGCATTCTGATGATGCTAGACCCAGTAACAATGATCCCAGGCTTGAAGCACCAAACCGGGAGCAACAAGGAAATGATTCAACGCATACATGCCATGCCCAGCACCAAGACCCTACGGTATGTCTTCCCCAAGATCCTGTTTATGAAAATCCTGAATGGGCGGAGGAGTTATGTGATTTGCTGCATACTGTGGACTCCCAAAAGCAAAAGAAGCAAGATATCGCTGTTTCAGGCCATGCTACCAGGCGCAGCAGCCGGCTAAAGTAAAGGAGGTATATCTGATACCAAACAATTATATCCTAATGACTATGTTGATTTGGAACACCAGGGGTTTAAACAATGCTGTAAGGCGTAGAGACCTGCGTGATAGGATTAAAATGCTTGATCCTACTATTTTAGTTTTATTGGAGACTAAATTAAATTGTGATACTATCGTCAAGAAATCTTGTATTCCAAAGAAGTGGACTACAATACATAACTTCCTGCAGCATGGAGGAGGACGTATTCTACTGGGGTTTGACCCATTAGTTTGGGATTTGTCACTCATCTCTATCTCAATGCAACACATCACGGTGCAGTGTGCTAACGTGGGGGCCTACAATTTGCATTTTCCGCAGTATATGGGAGTAATAACTCATTTGAAAGGAAGCTGTTATGGGATTCTCTAGCTGGGGATGCTACTAATCTGAGAAATGCGGCTTGGATAGTGGGAGGTGATTTTAATTGTATTCTTTCTGCCAAAGAAAAATTGGGGGGCCGCAGAGTAGAGTCCAGCAACCTTCAAGACTTCAACTACTGTCTTTCTAAATGCCATCTGCAGAATCTGAAAACTACCGGACATCGATTTAGTTGGTGCAACAAACGCTTGGGTTTGAGACGTATTGCAGCTCAGCTGGACCGGGTACTTTGTAATGATGTTTGCCTTAACACCCTATCAGACTCTTTTTTCAGCTATTTGGACCCACATACTAGTGATCATTCTCCCATGATGGTTCATCTTCATCGGCAGGTACAATCTGACCCTAAACCTTTCAAGTTCTTCAATCATTGGATAAATGTGCCTGGTTACTATGAACTTTTGGAATCATCATGGGATCATACCATCAGTGGCACTCGTATGTTCAAATTAGTTAGTAAATTACGAAGGGTGAAGTGTCATCTCAGACATTGGGCTAGAGAGCATAATGCTAGTAATCCGATTCATCATTGCCGCTTACAGCTTGAAGCTGTTAGGTGCCATAATGCTATTCATTCATCTTTGGAACTTCAGGAAAAAGAGCGTCATTTGTCTTGTGAGCTTGCTCACCTATTGGATATGGATGAAGAAATGTACCGTCAAAGGAGTAGGCAGGATTGGCTAGACCTGGGGGATAGAAATTCTAAATTTTTCTATAATGCTATGAAGGCTAGACAATGCCGCAATAACTTGAGGCATTTGGTGGATGAGCATGGTGTTCTATGCAAAAACTATGAGGAAATCAAAACTGAGGCTGCCAACTTCTATGAATGTCTATATAATCAAAACAACTACTGGAATGTCTTCCCTAAGCTGGTGCCTAAGAAGAAGATAAAGCTGGAAACTGCCAAGTGGCTTGAAAGAAGTGTGACTGCTGATGAAATCAAAGAGCCTGTATTCCAGATTGGTGCATCTAAAGCACCTGGGCCAGATGGTTTTAATGGATTCTTCTTTCAACACAACTGGAACCTGATAGGTAATGATGTTGTGGAAGCTGTTCAATCTTTCTTCAAATCTGGATCATTGCTTCGACAGGTAAATCACACCTTCCTCACCTTGGTACCTAAAGGCTCTAATGCATCTTCCCTAGGAGATTACAGGCCGATTGCTTGTTGTAATGTGATTTACAAGATTATTAGCAAGATTATCTGCAAAGACTAAAGCCATTTATCCAGGACTTAGTTTCTCCTAACCAGTCTGCTTTCCTTCAAGGAAGATTAATTTCTGACTGTGCCCTGTTAGCTCATGAGCAAATAAGAGATTTTAGCAATCGTATGGGGTCCAGAGCATGCCTGAAGCTAGATATTAGAAAGGCCTTTGATAGTGTGAACAGAGAATTTGTTTACTATATTCTCCATCGGATGGGTTTCGGCTGCAAGTTCATTAGCTGGATTAAAGAATGTATTTCCACTGCTTCCTTCTCTGTTATGGTGAATGGTTCTCCTGTGGGGTTCTTCAGAGGAAACAGAGGACTTAGGCAAGGTGACCCTATCTCCCCCTATCTTTTTGTGATTGTTATGGAATGTTTCACTCTACTTCTAGATAAGGCGATCATCAAAGGACGCATTCAACCAATGAGACGTAATGGAGCTATTTCTCACCTCCTCTTTGCAGATGATTTATTGGTTTTCTGTAGGGCTAATCAGAAAACCTTTAAGGGTCTTACAAAATTGCTTGAAGAATTCAAAAACGTCACTGGCCTTGACATCAACTGGAGCAAGAGCATTTCCATGTTTAGCAAAGGGGTTAAAAATCATGGAAATCTTGCTGATTTATTGGGAGCTAAACAAGCAAACACGATTACTACCTACTTGGGCCTCCCTTTGACTTCCAAATATCCTAAAGCTCAGATGTATAACAGACTTATTGATAAATGCAGAAATCGGCTAAGTGGATGGACCTCATCGTCTCTGTCTTTAGCAGGACGTATTGAGCTGGTTAAAAGTGTGATTTATGGTATGATACACTACTGGATTCAGGTATATAAATTTCCTCCCAGTGTTTTGCGCACTTTAACGACACTATGCAGGAAATTTATTTGGGGCACTTCCAAAGCTTGGTCTTGGAGTAGCTCTTGCAAACCTAAGAAGGAGGGAGGAGTCGGTCTAAGATTATTAGCAGATCTGAACCTTGCTGCAGGAGTGAAACTTACCTGGAGGCTTCTCAGGCATGAGGGACTCTGGGCAAGATTTATGCAAGGCAAATATAGTGACTCTGCAATATTTTATGGAGCAACGGGCGCGGTGACGTAATCTGGTACGTGGAAGTTTTTACTTCACTGTAGGAGTCTATCTCAGTGTATTATAAAGAGAAAGGTTGGAAATGGTAAGGATACCCTCTTCTGGCATGATAATTGGCTCCCCTGCGGCCCCCTAAAATCACTTTACAACATCCCGGTTGGTTCTAGTACACTATGTGTTTCTGACTATTGGAATGGAGCCTCGTGGAAGGATGAACATGAAATTCTTATGATTCGGCCTGTTCTCCAGCAACATAAACTCAATTCTGGAAATGATGCCTGGGAGTGGAACAATGGATCGGGTTTTAAGTTTAAAGAGGCGTGGAACGCTGTGCGCGAAAAGTCAGTCATCTTCCCCTTTTCCGAGCTTGTTTGGTACAAGAAATCAATCCCTAAATATTCCATAACCCTCCTTCGTGCGCTCCAGAACAGGCTCCCCACCAAGCTGCGTGTGGCTCGTTGGTGTGCTCTTGCGTCCACAGCATGCGATCTATGCATGAATGACTCCCCTGAGTCAATTGATCATTTATTTTTCTTATGCCCTTACTCTAATTATATCATGCAGAGATCTCTTCTTAAGCTTGGAGTTTCAGGTCCCACAGTTCTCTCCCTGTCTGAGATTTGCACATACTATCTGGCAAACTTTTTCAAGAAAGGCATGTTGAGCCTGCTGTTTAAAACTGTATTGTCTGCGGTGGTATGGCATCTATGGCGTGAACGCAACAGACGTGTGTTTAATAATGAGAAGAAAACAAAGTTTGCCCTTTTTGAAGATATCTCTCGGGATGTTCGCATGAGGAATTGGAAGATGAGGCAAAACTGGCTTATGCAAACTGGGATATTATAGACAATGGTTGATTGTCTGGCAATTTCTACTGTGCGTCTGTATTTTGCTGAGTTTATGTACTATTCTTTGGACCTATGCTTGGTTGGTAGTTTATTTGATCTAGGGTGACGACGCTTGTGTCCTCTCCCCTAGTCACTTAGACTCCCATCTTATTGCTAGGCCACTTTGTACTTTATGTTTATTAATACAATTTCACTCGTACCTTGCAAAAAAAAACATATGTCATAGAAATTGAGCATGATGGATGCATTAAAATTTGTATTATAGGCATGAATGGACCAGAAATAAAGGTGAAAATGGATTAAGATTTTATAATGCGCCTCGATAAAATTCCCGGCATTCAAATTTATCCCAAAAACCCTAATTAGGGTTTGTTATGTTTTTCATGTGTCGCCGGCCGTCAGGGCCAGGAAAAAATTGCGTGAGTGTGCGTCTGTGGCCTGCAGGGGTCGCATAAATTATCGTGTTAGGGTTGTAGCCTTCGGGGCCGTTTTCCACGAAAAACATGGCAACAGGGGGTGGGGGGTCTGCCGGCTCCCCTTCTCAGTTGTCGTGGGGGGAAGGGCCGCCGGCCTCCCCCATTGAATGCCATGGGGGGGGGAGGGGGGGGGGGGGCTGTCGGCCCCCCTGTTGAAATACCGTGAGGGGGCTGCCGCCCCCCTTTTTGCGGCTTGTCATGGCGGCGAGGGTGGGGGGTTTGCCCCCCGGTTTACAGGTTGTTATGGTAACGTCAACGGTGGGGGGTTCGGCCCACATAGGGTTTGCGACGGCGGAGATTTCAATGGTGGGCATCGGGAAAGCACAAATCCAACAAAAGATCACATATTTCGAATAAAAACACTAATTTTTTTTAAGTAAAAATTGATTTTTATTATTAAAATCAACGTTTTCATCATAAAAATTTGATTTTTATTGTTAAAACATTGAGTTTGGTCTAAGATTTAGCAGATCTAAACATTTTCTTCGAAAAAAATAGGTTTAGATCAAGTTTTTGTATGATTACCTCTAGATCTATCCTCCAGATCTAGCGACGGTTGACGAAGCCTACGCGTGGAAGATGACGCTCGCGCCTGGTGGATATACCTCTTCCTTGTCGCTTTCACAAGACCGGATCTTCGGAAAATTTAGAGAATCGTGCTGATAACGTGTTGGGAAGAGTTAAAGGATAGGAACCCATAACCTCATATATATTATTCTTATTGGATATATGGTGGGTGGATACCTATAGGCCCATTATGGGCCCTATTCATAACAATTCCTATAACGAGACACATTTTTTCAAAAGAAAAAACTTATTATGTATTAACTAGAAAGGAAATAAATTACATGTTATAAACTTTAAATTTATCCAAAATTAAAAATATTTTAGGGTAATTTTCCCTCCATTTTATGACTAAATTATTGCTAATTCTATGCATGTGCTATTTGTTGGAACTACAAAATTGAATATTGTATCCAATTCCAAGAAGAAGACCGTATGCCAATCTTTCACCACTTAAAGAGAATATTTATTGCACTTTTCATCAACTATCTATTATACAAATGAGGGCTGTTGACTGGGTTTGTCCCAGTCACAAGCTGACTGGGACAAACCCATCCCAGTCAGCAGCCACCTAAAAAACCCCAAACCCTTTATTTACATGGTTGTCATTCCCCCCAAAAACCCAAAAATCCCCCAAGCTAATTATTTATGTGTTTACCTTTTGCACCTTTACCCTCCAATGATACCGACACACCCACCCACACTTCTCGCTCCATTTTAATTGCGCGCGTGCATCTCATCCTGTTCGTGCGGGTTTTTTTCGTCGTGCACTGTGTGCATGGGTTCTATTATATATTTGAAGCTACTGACCAGGTTTGTCCCAGTCAGCAGCCTTTGTTCACATTAGCCCACTTTGCAAAAAAACCCCACTCTCACATATTTGCACGATTGCCATCCCCTCATCCCACTTTGCAAAAAAAAAAAAAACCCGAAACTCACATAATTGCATCTTTGGCATATAAGATTTTCCCATATAATCCTCAAGGTTTTTGGGTTTACCCTTTTACCCCCGACGATACCAACATACACACCCACACTTCTCACTCCTTTCGGTTGCGCACGTTCACCACATCCTATTCGTCGGGATTTTTCCTTCCGTCGCGCACTATGTGTTGGAAAAAAAGGGTTGCAATACTATGGCTAAAAAGTGAAGGAACAAACAAACAGAGAACAGAAGACTGCAGAGTTAGCAGTGCAACAGAGGCGAACCGAGACGAAATACTTATCAGATGAAAGCGAAAGATGTGGCATGGGGCAACCACTGCCTTAAAAGCAATTACTGTTGAGTATTGGACTCCCCGGATTTGGTTTTGGATGATGAACAAACATAAATAAATCGTGAACTAACACTTTGTGAGCGCAGTTATGGAGATCGTCGCCAAATTCACGTGAACATCCAAAGCGATGTCTCAAGACTTCTCAAAGCACGTATTCATATGCCTAAAGCTTCGTTGAAGCTTTTGGACCAACTTTGAAGTCATGAAGATTCGATCGAAGCGTTTGAAGACGGTTTGTCGAGATTTATATTTAGTCTTTTAGCTTTGTTATTTAGAATGTTAAGCCTTGAGTAGGTATTATCATTTAATCTTCATATCGCTCCTATCTTAGAGCTAGGATCTTAGTAGAAGTCCATTCAAACTTTCTCGAAGCATCGCGCTTCGATTCGGGACTTCTTGTGCATGTTAGTTGGTTCAAGAAGAAGAACTAACCGACTAGATGGTGATCTAGTCGGTCGGAAAAGCTTCTTGGACCGACTAGTTTGTCTCCCAAATTCTAAGCTCTTTACTGTTCACAGTTAGTCGGTCTTAGTTGACTCACCGACCGACTAGTTGGTGAACTAGTCGGTCAGTGATGCTTCTTAGACCGACTAGTTGAGCTTTCCCTGTATATGCCTAGTTACTGTTTATCGTTAGTCGGTCTAAGAACGCTTGGTGACCGACTAGTTGATGATCTAGCCGGTCAACATTTGTTCTTGGACCGACTAAATCAATTTGTATTCAGACTAATAGTTTTTGACTCTTAGTCGGTCTAAGTTAACTGACCGACCGACTAGTTGAGAAACTAGTCGGTCGAAAAGTCTTCTTGGACCGACTAGTTATCTAGGTCTGAAATTTCATCTGTTCACTGTTCATCCTTTAGTCGGTTCATGTTGTTTCACCGACCGACTAGTTAATGAACTAGTCCGTCAGTGGTTGTTCTTTGACCGACTAATTGCCCCAGATTTCCAACCGTTGGGAATTGACCTAGCTCGATTTTGTGGGACCCTATAAATACAAAGCCTGGTCATTTCTCTCTAGGTGAGAGCTACTATTGAGAGCCTTATTGAGATTGAAAGAGTTAGAGATTAAAACTCATTTCCAAAGCTCTCTTCCTCACAAGAAATCATTCTCTCCCTCATTTGTGATCTAGAATCCATCTTGAGAGAACTTTGTTCTTGTTGAGCCATCCAAGCTATTGCTTGATTCAAGTCTCCTACTCATTCCTAGGCACCCATTGCTGCTCATATTGGTGGTGCTAGGTCTTGGTGACTTCTCCTTCCTCAAATCCCTCCTTGCCCTAATTTGGTAAGAATACTCAAGGTATAGGGTTTGTGGTAAGTTGTTGTTTATTTCATATAAACTCTTTTATTGCTATTGATTCTCTCGGTTGTGAGAGAAGGTTGTGATCCCGGGTTGTGGGATTCACTTTTGCTATTGATTGTATGATTTGATCTTGTGAAGGTTTTTCACAAGGTATTCATAGTGGAAATCTTGGGTTAGGGCTTCTAACCTAAGTATCCGGAGGGGATCCGGGTGTTCTAGGACGTAGGATCACCGGGTACAAGTCGGGGAGACTTGGGTGGATCCGAACCCATCATATCAATTGTTAGCATTGAATATTTGTTGTTGTCTATTTTAGCTTCCGCATTTGTTGGTAGTAGTTTGCATGATAATTAGGAATTATACTCCTTATTATTTTTAAAGTACTATTCACCCCCTCTAGTACTTGTGCAGTAGCTTTCAGGGCATTACATTTGGTATCAGAGCCAGATACTAAGCTATGTCTGCCAACGACAACAAGACCGTGCGTCCACCTTCGGATTATAGCACCTTTAAGAACCGTGAAGGAGATTCTTCGGTAATGGAAGGACATTCCTCAACGAGGCCTCCATTCTTCAACGGTACCAACTACGGGTACTGGAAATGTCGGATGGAAACTTTCCTCCGGAGTGCTTCACTATGGAGGACCACAATGAAGGAGTATGTCGAGCCCGCCGAAGAAGATTTCGAGAAATGGACTCCCGCGGAGGTCACCGTGGAGGTAAGCAATGCCAAGGCAATGAACGCCTTGCAATGCACATTGGAGCCCGAGGACTTCAATAAGATATGCACATGTAAGAGTGCATATCAAATTTGGAACTCCCTTCTCATCTTACATGAAGGGACGAGTTGGGTAAGAGACTCTAAACTCGTTGTAGTTAATAAAGATTACGAGATGTTTCATATGCTACAAGGTGAGAAGATGAATGAGTATTATGCTCGCTTCGTCGACATCATAAACGAGTTAGAGGCTCTCGGCAAAACCTACACCCAAAAGGAGAAATGTTCGAAGCTTATCGAAGGACTTCCTTCTAGTGGGAAAAAGCGTACCTTCGCCATCGAGGAAGGTAACGATATGAACAAGTATACCGTAGTTCAATTAATGGGTACTTTAATGTCATACGAGGTACGCAAGGATAGCAAGGTGAAGTTACTAGAGAAGATGAAGTCTTACTTGAACCAAGACGTGCCTAAGAAAAAGGCGACTGCGTTCAAGGTGGCTCCATCCACCTCTACCGATGACGAGGACTCGGAAGACGAAATAGACATGGAATCCATTGCCCTCATGGCAAAGAAGTTCAATCGCTTCTTCTGAAAAGGTAACTTCAAAGGAAAATCTAAATTTACTTCTACTAACGCCTCTCCTCCTTTGTGCTTTAAGTGCAATAAGCCAGGACACATCAAAGCGGATTGTCCACAAAACAAGCAAAAGGAAAAGTGGAAGGCGCCGAAGTACGACAAGTCCAAGAAGTACAAGAAAGGGAACAAAAAGGGGCTTGTCGGGACATTCACCGACTCTGATTATTCATCTAGCGGAGAGTCGGATGATGAGCAAGTGGAGCAAGCACACATGTGCTTCATGACTAGAGAGGAGCAAGATAAAGATGCCTCCTCCGATGATAGCGACAACGAAGGCGATGAGGTAACTATGGATGACCTTAGGAATGCTAATTCTCAATTGTGGTTTAAGTATACTAAATTAGTAAATAGGTATACTAAAGTAAAAGATGACTTAGCTAGCATTCAAACCTCGCCTAAAACTATCATCACCAACAACGACACCGTTGTTGAAGGGTTGAAGAATGAGATTGTTAATCTCAAGACTCAACTTGAACATGTTAGCATTGAGGATCCGGAGGAACACAAGATAGCGGATTTGACTTCTCAAAACTCGACTTTGAGTATTGAGAATGAGAATCTTAAATCTCGTGTTTATGTGCTCATATCGTAAGTATCCACTTTGGATGCTTCTATGCGTTCTCTCACCGAGAAATATGAGAACACATTAGGCCGTATTAATAAATTCAATAAGGGTAAGGACCATTTGGATAAAATCCTAAGTGACTTACTTCCGGCCAATCACCACATTGGCTTGGGGTATACGATGGGAAGTTCATCCAAATCGGCCATTACTTTTGTTAGGCCAACTTTCGGTGACTCAACGAGTGGTAGCAAACAATCTATTGGTAGTTCATCTACCAATGGTGCTTCCACCTCGTCCACACCCTCTTTCAGAAAGAAACCCAATTTGGGTGGAGCTCCAAAGAAGGGCCATGCCTACATGTACACCAATACTATGCCACGTAGGAACACACGTCCTACTCCACCGGCTCACTCATATGATGATTTCTATGCTACACATTCACAGGCACGTGCACAACATGTGAGACACCCTCACGCATATGTTCCCTCACATGCATATGTTCACCCACATCGTCATATGAATAATTATCCATATGCACCATTTCATCATGTTCCTTTTACCTATCCACGACATGCATCATGTAGAAATCAACAAAGCATGCATGCTCCCAATAGGATGAGGGCTCCCAAAATATTCACAATTTGGAGCCCAAAGGACACAAGCATGATTGAAAAACAAGTTTACATGAATGCTTATTTTTCGGATGTTGTGCATAGTGTTAATTATGTGGGGAAGTCTAAGTCCAATTGGACTTGGCTTCCAAAGGTCTAATCTCTTGGACCCAATGACCTTGGGTACCATGATATGAAATAATCTATCTTTAGGTACTCAAGGAAAAGAAAAGGAAAAGGAGCAACAAATTTAAATTTAGCTCCAAAGGAAATTGGATACTCGATAGCGGGTGTTCAAAACACATGACGGGTGACGCTCAATTGCTCTCCGGAGTGGTTCCCATTGCTAATGGAAACCGCATCGTCGTTGGAGGCAACGAGAGCGGAACCATCATAGGTGTTGGTAAAGTGGGTAATCCTTCTAAACCCCTTATATGTGATGTTTACCTTGTTAAAGGATTAAACCACAATATCATTTCAATAAGTCAACTTTGTGACAAAGGTTACAAAGTTAGCTTTGCGAAAGGAATGTGCCATATTTTAAGAAAAGATAATAACGAATTATTGTTTTCCGGCACACGCCATAAGGATATATACATCCTAGATCTTCCAAGATCACATGAACAATGTCTTATTGCCAACACAAGTGAACAACACTTATGACATCGACGTTTTGGTCATGTGAACTTTGGAACACTATTTAAGCTTTCCAAGTTAAATTCTATTAGAGGCTTCCATAAGCTTGTCTTTCAAAAGAAAAGCTTTTATGACTCGTGTCAACGAGGCAAGCTTCCAAAATCGTCGTTTAAACCTAAGAAAAGCATTTCGTCTAAGCGGCCACTAGAGCTATTACATCTAGATTTATTTGGGCCAACTAGAGTTGCTTCATTAGGAAATGCACGATATGGACTTGTCATCATTGATGACTTTTCTAGGTTTACTTGGGTATTTTCATTATGTAATAAAAATGAAGCTTTTGAAAACTTCACAATTTTTGTTAAGAAAGTACAAAATCTCTTAGGAACCACCATTGTCACTATTCGTAGTGATCATGAAGGTGAATTTGAGAATGAGTCTTTTGAGACATTTTGTGATGAAGTTGGTATTACACACACCTTTTCATTCCCTCGCGCACCTCCTCAAAATGGTGTTGTTGAGAGAAAGAATAGGACGCTAGTGGAGTGTGCTCGCACTATGCTTGATGATAGCCAACTTGGCCATCAATTTTGGGCGGAAGCGGTACACACCGCTTGCTATGTGTTTAATAGAATACTTTTGAGGCCCGGCACTAAACAAATTTGTTATGAATTGTTGTTTGGTAGGTTGACTCAAGTTAAACATTTTCGTGTTTTTGGTTCAAAATGTTTTATTAAGAACACGTATGGTAGTTTGGACAAATTCGATCCAAGATCCGATGAGGGGATTTTTGTTGGGTATTCCTCACGTAGCAAAGCCTACCGGATATACAACAAACGAACCTCAACGATCGAGGAATCGCTTCATGTTTCATTTAATGAAGGATTTGTTCCAACTAGAATTACTAATGATGATGACTCTATGGATGTCTTATGTGATTCAATTGGTAATTCTAAATCTATTAATTCTATTGATTCTATTGATACTAACCCGACTAATGAAGTTTTTGAGAATGTTCCTAGTGATCAAGGAATTCCTAAACGGCTTCATACCGTTCGTGACCATCCCCATGAGCAAGTCATTGGCAATATTCATGATAGAGTCAAGACGAGATCGCAAGTCCACCACTTCGCCAATTGTGCCTTTGTCTCCTCGATTGAGCCAAAGAATATAAATGAAGCGTGCGAAGATAGTGCTTGGATCCTTGCCATGGAGGAGGAACTCATTCAATTCGAGAGGAATGAGGTATGAGAGCTTGTTCCATTGCCTTCGAAGAACCACACCATTATAGGAACGAAGTGGATCTTCAAGAACAAAACCGACGAGAACCAAATCGTCGTCCGGAACAAGGCTCGGTTAGTAGCTCAAGGCTATCGACAAGAGGAAGGTATTGATTTCGAAGAATCCTTCGCTCCGGTAGCTAGATTAGAATCTATTAGATTATTGTTATCTTTTGCATGCCATAAAAATTTCAAACTATTTCAAATGGATGTAAAAAGTGCATTTTTAAACGGAGATGTCGTTGATGAAGTTTATGTTTCTCAACCTCCGGGCTTTATTAATGAAAAATTTCCAAATCATGTTTTTAAACTAAAGAAAGCACTTTACGGTTTGAGACAAGCTCCTCGAGCTTGGTATGATCGCCTAAAGAATTTTCTTTTGGATTTGAATTTTAAAATGGGAGAAGCCGATTCTACACTTTTTTTAAGCATTCGAATGATGATATACTTTTAGTTCAAATTTATGTTGATGATATCATTTTCGGGGCTACTAACTTCGCTCTTTGCGAAGAGTTTTCTAATGTTATGAAGGAACAATTTGAGATGAGCCACGTGGGTGAGCTCAAATACTTCTTAGGTCTCCAAATTCGCCAAATGAACGATGGAATCTTCATCCACCAAATGAAATACACGGTGGAGTTGCTAAAGTGATTTGGAATGGAGAGTGCCTCTGGGAAAAAGACTCCAATGAGCACTACTACGCATCTTGATAAAGATACGGGCGGAAAAGATGTAGACATTCGTCTATATCGAGGTATGATAGGTAGTTTACTTTATCTCACCGCAAATAGGCCCGATATTATGTTTGCCGTATGTATTTGTGCTCGTTATCAGTCTCAACCTAAGGATTCTCACTTAGTAGTGGTAAAACGTATTTTTCGCTATTTAAGTTACACTTTAGACTTTGGATTACTTTATCCAAAATCTAGCACGTATGAGTTAGTCTCATATAGTGACGCAGATTATGCGGGATGCAAATCCGACAGGAAGAGTACTAGTGGCACTTGCCATTTTATAGGAAATTCTCTTGTCTCTTGGTTTTCCAAGAAGCAAAATTCTGTATCACTTTCAACCACCGAGGCGGAATACATTGCCGCCGGTGCTGCATGTGCCCAGGTTCTTTCGATGAGACATACACTTAAGGATTTTGGTATACATTGTGATACTAGCCCTATCATGGTGGACAACTAAAGTGCCATTTGTCTTTCAAAGAATCCGGTGCACCATTCCCGTTCTAAACACATAGATGTCCGACACCATTTCTTAGATGATCATGTTGCTAAAAAGGACATCATATTAGTGTACGTTGAAACCCAGAAGCAAATCGCCGATATTTTCACGAAACCCCTAAAGGAGGACTCCTTTGTGCGGTTGCGTTGAGAATTGGGGATTATGGGTGAATCCGAGATATAGGATTCATTTTTATTCAATAATCTTGCATGCTATTCTATTTCGCTATATTTGTTCATGCTAGACTTATTGGATTCTTTCGGGATTTTTGTGAATTTTTGAAATTTATGCTCGAATTTACTCTTGAACGTCGTATTTAAGTTTTTCGATGATTAATGGGGTAGTATGATGATTTTTGAGAGTTGAACGATGTTTCGTCCAAGTGCATTTAGGAGAGAACTCATTTGTCTATTTTTGGACTCATCTAGTCGGTCTCAGTTCATCAACCAACCGACTAGATGCACATCTAGTCGGTCTGCTAATGAACTCAAACCGACTAGTTCAAGCTTATAATTTTCCTTTGCTACTGACATCATTTAGTCGGTCCACGTTCACTTACCGACCGACTAGAATGAAAACTAGTCGGTCAGTACTTGAACTTAGACCAACTAACTCTAGCCCTAAATTTTTCGTCTGTCGGCTGTTTCCACTTAGTCGGTTCAAGCTCTTTGACCGACCGACTAGATCGTCATCTAGTCGGTCAGTGCTTGAACTGTGACCGACTAAGTGCTCAGCGACAGTCGTGTCTTTTCTCATTTCCACCGACTTAAACTCGATTCTAATCGATTATTCTTCTTTCTAGTCGATCGACGCTCTCTCTCCAGCTCAAAACCCCGATTAACCCCTTCGACTTCCGATCGTTTTCCGGCCATTTCCGTCGATCTCCACCGTCGATCTGCCTCCTAGGGTAACTCTCCTCCTCCTAGGACTTGTTTTCAGCATCTAGGGTTCTATTCTAGGTCGTTTTTCTTTTCTAGGGTTTGATTTCAAGCTTATTTCGTTTTCAGATCTTGGTTTTCGCATCTAGGGTTCATTGATCTCATTTTGTCACACATATGGCAAGAACGAGAATTCTGATCACTCTCTCCGGTGCATCTCCTATGTCCATAGAGCCACAACCTAGGGATTCTCCTCAACCCAAGCGCAAGGGCAAATCTACTCTGCCCTCTTCTTCTTCACCACCATTGAAGAGGAAGAGAACCTCTAAGCCTAAGCCAAAACACTCTGCCCAAGCTTCCCAAGCCCACGCTCAACCTAAACCTAAGTCTAGGAAGAAAACCGTTTCAGCGTCTTCTACACCATCTGATTCTGACACTGAGTTTAGACCCGAGGATGAGCCTAGCCATAAGGAACCCACTCCTCCACCTCGTTCTAGCTCCCGTAAGCCTAAGGGAAAGGCTCCGATGCCAGCTGGTGGTGTCGATATCTCGCTATGTCGCGATGACCCTTTGTGTCTAGCGGCATACACCCGTATCGAACATTGCCCGCTGTTATTGGAGCATTTCGTTAAGTTCTCCGACTTCCTTGGCTTAGCAGATCTTCTTTCCTATAGTGGACTCCTAGACTACCTTCGCTTTGACCCTAAGGCGAACCCTCGACCCTATTCTCGCCTGGTCAAACTTTTCTATGCGAACCGTACCCGGGGACAGTACGGTGAGACCCACTCCATCGAGACTACTATCTTGGGGACTCCAATAGTCCTCACGGCAGAAATCTTGGGGGAGTTGCTTGGTTGTTCATCGTCTGGTCTCCTCCCGTCTGATATTTCTGTTGATGATATCTCTTCTTTAGATCAGTCTGTTCTCACCGATATCTTCCATGTGATCCCTCCAGCTTTCATTGGTGTCCCATCGAAGTCATTTAAGCCAAATGCTTGGGTGCTCAATCTTATCCTGAAGTCGTGCTTACTTCCTAAGTACGGCTCATCTTCTCTGCCATCCCAGCCTTTCCTGAAGTTGATTTATGCTCTATTCTTGGGTTGCAAGATTAACTGGGCTCGCATTATACTCGATAAGATGGACTCTTTCTAGTGTGTTCGCAAGTCCGCGAAATTTGTGCATCTCCCTTATCCTTGTCTGTTGACTTTGGTGTTTCGTCATTTCCACGTGCCTTTGCCTCCTGACGATGAGCGTCCACTTGATCCTCCCCTGAACGCGACGGCCGTCAAGAAATCTATTACGGCACTCCGTCACGTGCAGAGGACGACTCCTTCAGCTTCTCAGGGCACCTCTTCTGCAGCTGCTGCTCCTAGACCTCCCACCACACTTGATGATCTCACTCGTTCTGTTCGTCGTCTCGAGTCTCGGTATGCTCGTACCGAGGAGATTCTGTGTCGTATTGCTCGTGTTATTGGTGTTGCGGTCCCTCCTCCAGTTTCTGAGGATGAGGAGATGGATGATGAGGAGATCGATGAGCTCGTTGATTCTCTTGCTCGTGGCGCTGAGGCCACTCCTGCTGCTGCTACCACATCCGTTGCTGGAGCTGCCACTTCTTCAGGTGCTCCAGAGTCTTCTGCTCCAGTGGATGAGTCTACTGCTGCTCCAGAGACGTCTGCTCCTGTTGACGTTCCTGTTGGTGCCTCTACCGTTGAGCCTGCTGTTGATGTTTCCACTCCCACCCCGACGATTGCTTCTGTTGACACACCACTCCTCCCAGCAGAGCCTGAGTCCACTCCTTCGACTGGACCTACGGAGACTGCTGATCCTACCACTTCTTCTTGAGAGTCTGTTTGGAGGACTCTCCGATGCTCCTTGGATGATTCATCTTTTAGAGAGAGTTTTGGGTTAGGACAGGGTTGGTGGTGTTTTTGATGTTTTTGGATGTGTTGATGCTTGATGTCGATGTTGTATCATTTTTGGATGTTTGTTGATGCTGTTGATGTCTATGATGGATTATGACATTTTCATGTTGATATGGTATGTGACATTTTGATGTGGTCCATGTACTTTGTGCCTTTGATGTTATGGAGTCGATGTATCTTTTGGTTGTACTCATGATGCTTCATATATATATATATACATCGTTGTTCTCTTTTACTTCGTTGTGCACATTTTATATTCGTTTTAATGTCTATGATGTTCGATTTCGTCGCTCGCCGATAATGACTTGGTTAAAAAGAATTTATTTCTATGAATACATAGAATTGTTTTCCATGCACTAATTTAACCAAAATGTTGAGATTGGAGAGCACGTTCCTTTACTCAATAAGTGTATTATATTTGGTATTTTGATGATTTCATTTTTCGCTTTTGGATAATGGTCAATTTGGCACACCTTGATTTTCTTCATGTATTTTTTCTCTTGGTGTCTTTTGGACCATCGTCGTATTCTTCGACTCCCGATGTTGGATTTTCTTTAGCCTTGTTGTTGTCGTTGTATGCCCCCCACTCTTTTTGGATAATGCCAAAGGGGGAGAGATAGTAATAATGACAAGGGCAAAATGAAAATTTAACTCTATTGTCCATGAATCTAATTTATTATGTTAGATTCAGGGGGAGTGAAGATATAAAAATGGATTACGATCCTAAATTTCAATACTTGGATCATGTTTTATATTTCTCACTTCTGCTTGATGCGTATTATATTTATTCAATTTGGAATTAATGTGTCATCAATGCATGGGGAGTAAGTATTTTACATTTGAATCATTATTTTTGATTATTATTTATGTTGGGTTGTCATCACCAAAAAGGGGGAGAATGTTGAGTATTGGACTCCCCGGATTTGGTTTTGGATGATGAGCAAACATAAATAAATCGTGAACTAACACTTTGTGAGCGCAGTTATGGAGATCGTCGCCAAATTCACGTGAACATCCAAAGCGACGTCTCAAGACTTCTCAAAGCACGTATTCATATGCCTAAAGCTTCGTTGAAGCTTTTGGACCAACTTTGAAGTTATGAAGATTCGATCGAAGCGTTTGAAGACGGTTTGTCGAGATTTATATTTAGTCTTCTAGCTTTGTTATTTAGAATGTTAAGCCTTGAGTAGGTATTATCATTTAATCTTCATATCGCTCCTATCTTAGAGCTAGGATCTTAGTAGAAGTCCATTCAAACTTTCCCGAAGCATCGCGCTTCGATTCGGGACTTCTTATGCATGTTAGTTGGTTCAAGAAGAAGAACTAACCGACTAGATGGTGATCTAGTCGGTCGGAAAAGCTTCTTGGACCGACTAGTTTGTCTCCCAAATTCTAAGCTCTTTACTGTTCACAGTTAGTCGGTCTTAGTTGACTCACCGACCGACTAGTTGGTGAACTAGTCGGTCAGTGATGCTTCTTAGACCGACTAGTTGAGCTTTCCTTGTACATGCCTAGTTACTGTTTATCGTTAGTCGGTCTAAGAACGCTTGGTGACCGACTAGTTGATGATTTAGCCGGTCAACATTTGTTCTTGGACCGACTAAATCAATTTGTATTCAGACTAATAGTTTTTGACTCTTAGTCGGTCTAAGTTAACTGACCGACCGACTAGTTGAGAAACTAGTCGGTCGAAAAGTCTTCTTGGACTGACTAGTTATCTAGGTCTGAAATTTCATCTGTTCACTGTTCATCCTTTAGTCGGTTCATGTTGTTTCACCGACCGACTAGTTGATGAACTAGTCGGTCAGTGGTTGTTCTTTGACCGACTAATTGCCCCAGATTTCCAACCGTTGGGAATTGACCTAGCTCGATTTTGTGGGACCCTATAAATACGAAGCTTGGTCATTTCTCTCTAGGTGAGAGCTACTATTGAGAGCCTTATTGAGATTGAAAGAGTTAGAGATTAAAACTCATTTCCAAAGCTCTCTTCCTCACAAGAAATCATTCTCCCTCATTTGTGATCTAGAATCCATCTTGAGAGAACTTTGTTCTTGTTGAGCCATCCAAGCTATTGCTTGATTCAAGTCTCCTACTCATTCCTAGGCACCCATTGCTGCTCATATTGGTGGTGCTAGGTCTTGGTGACTTCTCCTTCCTCAAATCCCTCCTTGCCCTAATTTGGTAAGAATACTCAAGGTATAGGGTTTGTGGTAAGTTGTTGTTTATTTCATATAAACTCTTTTATTGCTATTGATTCTCTCGGTTGTGAGAGAAGGTTGTGATCCCGGGTTGTGGGATTCACTTTTGCTATTGATTGTATGATTTGATCTTGTGAAGGTTTTTCACAAGGTATTCATAGTGGAAATCTTGGGTTAGGGTTTCTAACCTAAGTATCCGGAGGGAATCCGGGTGTTCTGGGACGTAGGATCACCGGGTACAAGTCGGGGAGACTTGGGTGGATCCGAACCCATCATATCAATTGTTAGCATTGAATATTTGTTGTTGTCTATTTTAGCTTCCGCATTTGTTGGCAGTAGTTTGCATGATAATTAGGAATTATACTCCTTGTTATTTTTAAAGTACTATTCACCCCCTAGTACTTGTGCAGTAGCTTTCAGGGCATTACAATTACAACGCGACCTTAATGGTAATCGATATCACCGGTTGCTCTCCAAGGTTAACACAGTAGCCCACTCAGTAGCCCCTGGACATGTCTACTTGTGGCCAGAGACTTTGGAGTTTGCACAATACCGATATCCAGGAGCAAAGAAAGAGATGATTTCTGGAGGAACGAGAAGCAAATTTTGTGTGTAGCAAGAGGAATTGGCACAACTATTTATAGGAATCAACAGAAGGTTGTGACAGAATTCAAAGGGACAAAAAATAAATATCACGTTTGAATGCTGCAACATCACAATAAAATCATAGTCGTTTGGCAATTAACTGCCTCGTATGAATGTTGTAATGAAAGCAACATATGAATGCTGCAATCAAAGCATACATATAAATGCTGCAATCAAATAGCCATCAGAAGGTTTAAAAACTGAGACATTAAGAGGCGAGATCCAAAAAAGGAAAATAACGCCGTCCAAAAATGGAAAGGCACGCACGACACGATACGGTTGGCCGGCGGTAGCGCGTGCGTCACGACACGACCGACAGGCAGGCGGGCTGTAACGACCTGCTCTCATGGGCCCATTACTTATTTGATTACATTTGCAGGTCTACAGTTAACCATTGAAAACAATATAGCCACGATACAGAGATGTACAAAAATACTCAAATAGCGGTCCATTGATTACAATCCATACAGTACAATACGCTCCAACAAGATACATGAAAGAAGTATACTTTATAATTTGTGACAACTCGAACTCTAAAATCTACAGCCTCTGGGATGAACTCTGGCTCAGTAAACTTGGAAGCCTCTTCCTCAATCTGTGCGTTGTCTGACAGTGCCATGAAGATGAAACCATATGTAAGTCACAACAATTCTATCAATAGAAATAAAGTAGTACAAAAGTACGGAACATTCTATGGTAAACAGTTAAAGATGATCATGCAAGTGCAACAAGTAAAGTAAGAGCAGACATGCATTTAAGTACGATAAGAGACTTAAAAGGTGACTGTGCAAGTACAATAAGTAACATACAATAGCAACCATGGTGATAACAATAATAAAACATAATTGAGATGACCATGTTAAGGGGGTATAATTGTGCCGAGCCTAGGTTGTGACTTATAATGCGAAGTTCATTGAATAACCAAGAGTTCATCTCATACCATGTGTGCGCGTACCCAGGCTAAACCAAAAATGTGAATACAAAGTTGTTCCAAAATCTGTGATCTGAATCTGTGAGTTTGTCACTGACGGCCTTTGAAGGGGTCGCTAGTACCCTGTCGGGACAACAAAGACTGAATTGATCGCTCTTTGACACTCGCTATTATAAGTTACTCTAAATCCCTAGTGATGTGTCATGTGTATCAAGTATATGTTTATTACGCGATGTTCCACAAGATATTCCACAAGGTATTCCACAAGATGCACCGAAAGATATTCCACAGAATGTACCACAAGATATTCCTTTCGATACTTCATTAGCATTCACTAAGTTATAGATATCATGCAGCAATTAAACACGAGCAATCATGCAACAAGTGTATCCAAAGTCCATGCATAGTTTTCATGTGACAAGCATCAGAACATAGTAAATAAGGGTGAACAAGGCAATGGTGTTATCATGAGGATGAAAATATTGAAGTAACTCATTTAAAGATATTTATAATCGATGTTTTTGAACTGTTGAGAATTGGAGTTCTAGTTTTACTCCACACAAACAGGCTTAGTCAAGGTTGGCCAAGTGCGTCACTATCCCCTCAAGTATGGTGATCCAAAACTTGGGTCCAAGCAAAACCAACTGTCTTGGTAAATCAATAATAAGAAAGCTGATTATCAAGTTCCACTACATCGATTACATAAATAGATAGTAGAGTAGTTTCCTGATCATTCATATAATTGTTAAACCAGGACCACTGATTTACTTTCTTATTGAAAACCATAAAGTTAGGAATTGAGGATAAAGACAAGTCCAACAACTATGATGCCGATCACATGCTTCGAGCATGTGGTATTTCCACTAGTATAAAGTTTACCCAAGTAGATGGTTGCATACTACAACTATCAAAGTTAAAATTTGGAAATGTCATATGTTTAAGTTAAGCTATTAAATTAGGTCTCTAGTCGTTTGTTCAAGTCAATAGCCGTTCTGAGGCTATATGTGATGTCCTAAGTTCATATAAGTACACTTGCTTAACTTCTAAAGTTAGAATTAGGGTGACTTACGGGTTTGAAGATCGTCGTAGGAAGCCGAGACTGGAGATAGAGCTTCCACGGGTGCTCGTGCGCGAGAAATGGTACCTGTAAACATAAGAAATCTCTGGTTAAAAGCTGTAATATTTCTATCTATTTTTCTTAACGTGTTCGTAATTTTATAATAGTTTAAAACTCGTCAAAATACGTACTAATAATTTTTATATAGGCTAGATGTGAGGTAAATAATTTTATCTAGGAATAAAATAATTTTCTAAAGCTACTAGGTATTATTTAAAATAATTTTTAAATGCTTAAAATCATTTTATAGATTTAAAACGAATTAAAAACTAATTTTCTAAATTATAAAATAATTATCCTAAATGTTCAATGATTTGTTTATAAAACTATACACGTCAGAAAATTTCATATAATATGTCAAAATGTCACTCGTGACTAGTAGATTACAAATATATTTTTGTATTTGCAAAATACGTAAAGCATTAGAAGATATGTATTTTAAAAGAAAAATAGAATTAATAACCGTAAACTTTGAAAATTTATATTTAACAATATAAGACTCAGGGTGGGATGATTCCAATGTTTACGCGTTCTACACGACACGCTGGATTTTCTGGCACTTCCCGTGTAATTTTCTGAGGCTTATAGGATTTATTATCAATTTTTATCCAATACTAACTTATACACACACACACACCACATACGTATACATACGTATATGTTTATATTCCTTTCTTACGTTCCCTCCATCCTCTCTTCTTCACATGAGCGCATGCTGGGGGCTGGGGCGGATGTTGCACGTTGATCAACGGCGACGAGGAAGGGCTGTGGTCAGCCGTGGCATTAGTGGACTCGGCAGCGGTGGCGAGATGCACCAGTAGAGGGTGGCAGCATGGTGGATGTGGGAGGTCCAGTGGTTCGACCGACGGCGGCGAGGTTAGTGCCCGCGAGGGAGGGGCTAGAGGTGTTCGGCGTGGGGCTTGGGGGTGTTGCCAGTCGCCGGTTATGGGGAAGGGTTCTGGCAGGACGGTGGGATCGTGGGGGATGTGCGGCAAGCGGTGGTGGTCTCCAGCAGGGTGGAGAGCGGTGAAGGGCTCTGGTGAGGCTGTGGATCTCGTGGGGCTATTTGCTGCTGCTCATGGCGAGGGAGTTGTCGGGGGCTATCGATGGTGGTCGACGAGGAAGAGGGTAGAGGAGGAGCTTGGGGCGGCAGCTTCTCCATGGGTGGCGAAGGCTGTCGACATGTTTGCATGGGGTTGTCGATGAGGCAGAGGTGGGGAGAGCCACTGAGAATGGGGGCTTCACGGTGGGGTTGCTTGATGGGCTCGTTGGTGTCGACGTCGAAGGAATGACTGCAGAGGAGGCTCGTCGGACGAGCGAGGGCTCAGGCTTGACCACTGGAAGATAGAGCTCACCTTGAAGATGGGTTCGAGGCTTGCTGGCAATGGCGAGAGAGGGAGATGGCCTTGGATTTTATAAGTGAAAAGATTTAAATAAATAATAATATTAAGGAATTAATAGGCAGAGTGAGTTGGGGGTTAGAGATTAATGAGTTTCATGAACCTCATTTAAAATGGAAGGGGCTGCTGGGTTTCAGCGGTGTGCAGGTAAGGGGAAGAAGAGATGAGGTGATTTTTATAGGCTTTAGAAATAGGAAATGTCAAAACATATTAATTAAATCCTAAATGATGTAACGACCGGTTTTTATCATCAATATTATCTGTATGCCTCTTGTACATTTTTATCCGTATCCGTAGCTTGGCGTATTCTGTCCCCATACTTACTCCAACTTTGAATATTTTTCCTATTAACTATTTTTGTCATTAGTTTGAACTAATTTGGTAAAATCCTTTATAATAATTATGTTTAAAATAACATCTTCTTATATTAATTTGAACTTTCGAAATTCAAAATTTGACTTTCAAATCTTTTAAAAGTCAAATCAGACTTTCCTTGTTAGCGTCCATTTAATCTAATTTAGGAGCCCTAATTTCCTTGTTTAACCTATTAAATACAAATTTCCTTTAAATGAAAATTCAATATTCGAATTTAAACTTTTTTTAAACATTTGAAAAGTTTCCTTATAAAACCCATTTAAACTTATTTATTAGATATTATTTCCTACATGATACTTATTAAAAACCAGTATTTGTATTTCGAAATCCTTCCTATTAAAAATATATTTACAACCATTAAATCTTATTAATGTTAGAGAGTAATCAAACTCCAGAAGAAAATTAGTGATAGAATTCTTAGGAATAGAATGAGTAACCATGGCCATATGCCATGGTTCTCTATATATTAATTTAGAGGGGGGAGATGAAGGGCCTCTAGGAGACCAAGAGTCCCCATTACCCATAGTAATGGGACTAATGAATGGGTAATGAAGGAGGGGAGGCCAAAATCCTCCCTCATTCATAACACTCCCACTTACCCATTCATCACTTTGGTCTCAGTATCTGAGGCAAAGAGGGGTGGATACTTCTGTATCCAAAGTAAGTGTGTTTGCCTCGTTAAAACCTTAGCTGTGGAAAACCCAGTGGGAAAAACCTAACAGCTTAAGGAAAAAGAGTGCAACCTACAGGTTACTCCCCCTGATCCGTACAAGCTTCAGGCTTGCAGGTCTTTTAATTGTCGCATACCAATGTTCTTTACAAGCTTTACAAAAGTACATTTTGGCAAAGACTTAGTAAAAAGATCAGCTAAGTTGTTGCAGGACTGTATCTGCTTAACTTCGATTTGCTTGTCCTCCTTTAGCTCATGTGTCCAGAAAAACTTGGGAGATATGTGCTTCGTCCTGTCGCCCTTGATGTAGCCCTTTTAAAGTTGAGCAATGCATGCATCGTTGTCTTCAAACAGGATGGTAGGCTCCAAATCACCGGTCTTCAGGCCAGTAGATTGAAGAATGTGTTGGACGACGGATCATAGCCAATAACACTCTCTGCTTGCTTCATGGATCGCAATGAGCTCTGAATGGTTGGATGATGTAGCTGTTGTGGTTTGCTTTACCAATCTCCAGGAGATAGCAGTACCTCCGTAGGTAAAAACAAAACCTGTTTGGGATTTTGCCGTGTGCGGATCCGAGAGATAACCTGCATCAGCATAACCAAATAACTTGGGGGAGGCACCTCTTTGGTAGTAAAGTCCCAGATCAATTGAACCCTGGAGGTATCGCAGAAGATGCTTTACTCCGTTCCAGTGGTGCTTTATGGGCGCTGCACTGTGTCTGGCTAGGAGATTAACTGTAAACGCTATATCGGGACGCGTACAGTTAGCCAGATATAGAAGTGCTCCAATGGCACTGAGGTAGGGTACTTCAGGATCCAGTATCTCCTCCCCCTCTTCCAGTGGCCGGAAGGGGTCCTTATGTACATCTAGTGGTCTTACGACCATAGGAGTACCTAAAGGATGACATTTATCCATATGAAACTTGTGTAGAAGTTTCTTTGTATAATTAGATTGGTGTAATAGGATTCCACCTCTTAGGTGTTCTATCTGTAAGCCAAGACAATACTTTGTTTTGCCTAGGTCTTTCATTTCAAAAGTATGTTTTAGGCTTTCAGATATCTCATTGATCTCTGCAGGAGAGCCTATGAGATTTAAGTCATCTACATATACTGCTATGATGAAGAATCCTTTTCCCGTTCTTTTTATAAAGATACACGGGCAGACTTCATTATTCGTGAATCCTTGCTGTGCAAGGAAATCACTAAGTCTGTTATACCACATCTTGCCCGATTATTTTAGACCATATAATGATCTATGTAGCCTTACAGAGAATATGTCCTGAGGCATCTCTTTCATCTCTGGGGGTAGATTAAACCCATCAGAAAGTCTCATATATATATTTTTATCTATATCGCCATATAGATATGCAGTCACAACGTCCATGAGCTGCATTTCTAGGCTTTCTAGAGAAGTTAGGCTTATTAAAAATCGGAATGTGATCGAATCCATGACCGGGGAATACGTATCATCGTAATCAATCCTCGGTCTTTGGGAAAATCCCTGGGCTATAAGGCGTGCCTTCTAGCGAGCGATCACATTATTTTCATCTCTTTTTCTTATGAAACCCCACTTATATCCCACAGGCTTTACACCTACTGGTGTTTGGACTACTGGTCCGAAGACTTTGCGTTTCAAGAGTGAGTCCAGCTCTACTCTTATTGCCTCGTCCCACTTTGGCCAATCATCTCTGTGTTTACATTCCGCTAGAGATCGTGGTTCGACGTCATCGTCATATTCAGTGACGTGAACGGCAATATCGAATGCAAAATCGTCGTCGTCGACTATGCTATTTCTGTCCAGTACTTCTCCAGTACGTACAAAATTCAATGATGTTTCTCCTATTGTTTCCTCTGCCGGGGAAATCAGGAGGGGAGAAATAGCTGGTCTGAGCTCAGCATCCTGTGGAGGGATAATCTTAGTATCTCCAGGAGTCTTCCTCTTTCGAGGAACTTTATCTTTTGAACCTGGTGGGCATCCTCTTTTCATTTGAGGTACAGCCAATTCTGCTGCCGGTGGATTGCATCCATCTATGGAGATGTCAATCCTAGCTGGCGTATTGGCAGCATGGACGTGTGAACGGACAATCTTCTGGTTGTCCATGAATTTATCCGGCAAAAGATGTACTGTATTCTGGATGTGAAGGATCTTCAGGATCTCATCTTCACACAGACTAGTACGCGGATCATATAGGGATAAAGACTTCTGGTCCCAACTAATGGTCTCAGGAGCTTCTGGCTTCTTAGACTGTGTGCCCAGTTTAGGAAAAATTTTCTCATTAAATTCACTGTCAGCAAAACGTGACTTGAATGCGTCACCCATCAGGGGTTCAAGGTATCTTATAATAGAGGGCGAATCAAACCCGATATATATACCTAGACGACGCTGAGGACCCATTTTGGTCCTCTGAGGTGGTGCTATTGGGACATATACTGCACAACCAAATACTCTCAAATGAGAGATATCTGGAGGTGCGCCATATGCTAGTTGCATCGGGGATAAAGTATGACCTCCAGAGGGTCTTATCCTAATAAGTGATGTGGCATGTAAAATAGCATGCCACCAAACATCCACCGGCAACTGGGATTGCATAAGCAATGGATGTGCAATCCATTGGAGTCTCTTTATAAGGGACTCAGCTAATCCGTTCTGGGTGTGAACATGTGCTACAGGATGTTCAACTTCAATACCCGTTGCCCGGCAATAGTCTTCGAAGACTTGTGAAGTAAATTCTCCCGCATTATCAAGACGTAGTTTCTTGATATGATTATCGGGGAAATGAGCACGCAACCTTATTATTTGTGCCAATAGCTTTGGAAAAGCTAGGTTGTGGGTCGACAAGAGGAACACATAAGACCATTTGGTTGATGCATCAATCAGTACCATGAAGTACCGAAATGGGCCACTTGCGGGGTGAATAGGCCCGTAAATGTCACCATGAATTCTCTCAAGAAAGCCAAGAGACTCTAATCCCACTTTCAGGAGGGATGGTCTCGTTATAAGTTTTCCCTTGAAACAAGGGAGACAAGGAAATTCACCCTTTTGAAGAATCTTCAGGTTCTTCAATTTGTGTCCAGGGATTCAGTGATGATGCGTCGCATCATTACTGTTCCAGGGTGACCAAGTCTATTGTGCCAGAGTTGGAACTCCGGCAGTGATTGACACGTCTGGTGCTCAGTCATATTGGCTTCTATTGGTTGAATGTATGTTTGGTAGAGACCCGACGGGAGGCCCTTGAATCGCTCGCAGATGATCTTCTGGTCATCTTTATGACGAGTGACAATCAGATATTCAACCTTATTTTCATCTCTGGTCTCTAAGTGATATCCGTTTAAACGGAAATCCTTTAAACTTACGAGATTCCTATTTGATTTAGGAGATAATAATGGATTTTTTATTTGAAGTCTTGTGTTATTTGGGAGCAATATAATTGCTTCACCAGGTCCTTCAATTATTTGGGACAGTCCTGAAATTGTGATAACAGGACCGTCATATTTATTTACGCTATTAAAATAGCAATGATTGCAAAGGATTGTGTGCGTTGAGGCACTGTCCACTAGGCACTCAGACATCATCTATATAAGCAAAAACGAAATTTTATTTGAGCGAAAATGTAGACATTCATTCGAAAATAAAAGTTCGTACTAAAGCAAATAAAAGATGAAGATACATTGATTTCTAAAAGCATAGATAAAAGATGATGCTCAATCGAGAAGGTCGTCGTTCTCGAAGTCTTTGCAGTAAACATTGTTGGCGGCTGAACAGCCGCCAAGTTTGTTTCAGGTAGAGACTTCTGGCTCGCCTGGTATAGATCCTGGAGGTGGCGAGGAGTGCGGCAGTTTCTGGACCAATGGCCAGTCATGCCGCATCTATGGCATTTATCCTCCCAGTTCTTTTTTGGAAGTGACACTTGCTCGGTGTTCTTTCGCTTCCAAGTGAAGTTTCCTTTTCCCTTATTGTTTTTGTTTGTCTGGGGAGCTGCACCTCTTGGTTGCTTCATTACAGCTTTCCCTTTAGTGTTTTTAGCCTTCCTCTTGTTTTTCCACTTCTGGGGAGAAACGTGGTGGGCTTCAGGGATAGGGGCAGTGCCAGCTAGACGTAAGTTATGAGTTGCAAGCAGTAAGTCTCGATTCTGCTCTGCCCTAAGTAGGCATGAGATCAGATCGGAGAATTTCGTGAAATTGCGTTCACGATACTGCTGCATGAGGATTGCATCTTTCTCGTGAAACGAGGTAAATGTCTTTTCCAACATGCGCTGTTCTGTCACTTCTTCACCGCACAACTTCAGACGTGAGGTGATGTTATGAAGTGCAGAATTGTACTCAGCGACGGACTTATAGTCCTGAAGTCTGAGGGTTTCCCACTCATAACTGGCACGCGGTAATATAACATCAATTTGATGTTTATACCGAGCTTCCAGCGTTGTCCACAGGTCCTTTGGGTCCTCAACCGTTAAGAATTCGGCCTTTAAGGTCCGATCTATATGTTTCCTAATGTAGATTATGGCTTTCGCCTTATCTACATCGGATACAGTGGTTGGAGGGCTGCTGCTAGATGCAGCAGAAGCTTCGGCCGCTTCTGGGGCCGAGGAAGGAGCCAAAATGGACCCAAGGAGGGCCATCGAATGCAAGTGGAACGTCAGGTCCACTCGCCAACTCAGGTAATTCGTCCCTGCAGAGTCAAGGACTTCGAAATCGACGCTTGCCAATTTTGCCATTTATCTCTAGATCGATGATCTAGGGACGACCGTAGAGGAAAAAGAAATCCGTAGAAATAAAAATCCTAGCTCCCGAAAACGGCGAGAATGCCGCAAACGCTCCAACGAATCGCCGCAACAACCAAAGATTCCTAGCGCATAGGGGATCAATTTGGTGGGGATTTTTGTCTTGGATTTGTGCTCAAGGAAGAACACGTGCTGATGACGTGTTAGAGAGTAATCAAACTCCAGAAGAAAATTAGTGATCAAATTCTTAGGAATAGAATGAGTAACCATGGCCATAGGCCATGGTTCTCTATATATTAATTTAGAGTGGGGAGATGAAGGGCCTCTAGGAGACCAAGAGTCCCCATTACCCATAGTAATGGGACTAATGAATGGGTAATGAAGGAGGGGAGGCCAAAAGCCTCCCTCATTCATAACAATTAACCTTATATCCTTATTAATTCAATCCCCTTCCTAATTTACTCTAACCCATGTTTCCACCCTGACCGAACCTATTGTACACGCACACACCCAGCAACTGAGAGGGAGAGGCCAATCATGAGTATTATACAAAAAAAGAGGAGAAAACAATTAAACCCCCATCACGAGCTGCCCTATACCCTATACAACTTATGTCTTTAAAATCCTATAGGCTAAACACAACTCTCTTCACGTTACCTCTTGTATAATAATAATAATAAAAACAGACTAGGCACCCTCTGCCTCACGTGCTACAAACCCAGCTATTAAAATAGGAACCTAGGGCAAGCTAGCACCAAAAAATAAAACCCTAAACAACTCATTAGCCGCCACCTACCATTTGTCCCCCACGCGAGCACGTCTCTTCCTCCTTCCTGCTCGTACGCAACGGCGACGCCTAGCAGCGAGTGAGCGCAACGCCGAGCTCTCCCCGCCCACACCCCAAACAACGCTCAGCTCTCCTCCGTCCCATCTCCACGCACAGGACCCGTGGTGCAACCCCCGACTGCTCCGAGCGAAGCCCAGTCGTCGACCATCCCATTCCCTCCATTCAGCCGCCAACAAGCCGGTGCCGTAGCCCTTCCTCTCGCAGCGACGGCCACAGAGCATCCCCTCCGCTCAGCGACACATCCCGAAGCCGCCGCTGTGCACTCCCCTTCTCCGACGAGTCCTCAGGCCAAATGCCGCCCCGACCAAGCCTCGGCACCTCCCAACAGCCGCAGGCCACGCTACCTCCCCTCTCTCCGCCACTCGCCGTCGACACCGAAGCCACTCACCTCCTCTGCAACGAGACATCATCAAGGCGAAGGTGAGTTCAATGTAGGCATGCATGCGGCTTGTTAATAAATTAATACAGAGACTTATTTTATTATTATTTTTAGACTGTGATAGTTAGATGATGTGATACACAGACTTATTTTGATAATGCACAGTGTTATATTTTAGTACTTACAGCACGTGGGTGCTTTTACATATGTTTTAATGCAATGGAGATGGGTACACAAATTTTATTATTTTCCCACGTACTGTACTTTATAATCAGTAAGTTAACAATAAGGTTAGTATATCAGTTATACTTGTAATGTTAGTTACAGGTGGGTGTTATAGTAGGTTAACAATTTTATAGGTTAGCAGCCTAAGTTAATAATTTGTTGTTAATCTAGGATGATAGTAATTTTAGTAAACACTGTTATTTATTATTCTTTAACCAAATGTGTTAGTGGTAGCATGACACTGTTAGTCTAAGGTTATAGCATTATATTTTACACTCTGGTGATTACCCCACGAGAATCTTTTGCTTATGTTATAATTCATTAACGCAGATAAATCACATCTCCCAACGCGATCACCTTGCACCCGAAAATGTCATCACATGCAAGTGTGCAATTAAATATGAATTTTTGAAGTTGATTAATAATTGCGTCTTTTGCTTTAATGTGTATATCTTGAAAATCGTGCGTATAACGGCACATGAAAATGTTTTAGACCAAAAATGCGACACTTTGACATACATCTCGACAAGGATTAAATTTAAACATTGGCAAGTAATTCGTTCACTATAAAGTGTTCATTACACCAACCTGCTCAACCTTGTTTTTATTGTAAACGTTGTAAAACGAGAATATTGACAACATCTAAGTCATGTCCATCTTTCTTGGTCATTAACGAGAGTGACATCGTGAAATCGTGCGCCTCGAAGGCGGTATCGTGATATCGTGATGTCGTGTGAGTCGACTAGGCCGGCTCGTGTTCCGGCAAAACTTTTGGGTGGGGTTAGGGTTGAGCGGCCACTAGGCGTATGAAGGATACTCTCCTCAAGAGCACCACCCGCATGCGGTGGGTTAGCGTCAATCACGGTAAGCCCCCATGAGAGGAACGACCTTCTCATCACAACCTACAGGCGTGAACCCTAGATTAGAATGCTAACTCTTGACATGAAAACTTGCAACGCTAACTTGGTCATCTTGATAATTGAAATGCTAATGAACTCGGAGGAAATCTTAACTTTATTCTTGCAACTATTTAGAACCGCATGTTAGGGATGTTGTTTCCGTTTCAATATATTCGTTAATGTTAAATTGCTGCATTGATTTCTTTAAAGTATTAAATGCTTCTTAACTTCATATCACTTGTATATCTTACCTTGGGATGCTAATCTTTTCTTGCAGACCTTGCTGACATACATTCATTGTTGGTGGATGTATGTCAGATTCTGAGCTTGCGTACCCAGAGGATCCGTTCGTGACGCCTGATTTAGAGAGCCAGAGTTCACCATAGACGTCGAGTCGCTTTCTGTGAAAGACTAGAGCCCCTTTTTCGTCACTATTTTGATTTTAGATTTAGTACCTTGTAGTAGGACTAGTGTTTTTGTTGTAGTCTCTTTTTGGCCATGCTGAGGCCCTGTTGTCTTACTTCTTGTACGAACAACTCTGGACGTGCTCTTTTTAATTTAATGAAATGTTTTTTGATTGTTCTGATACGTAAATGCAAGGACCTCTTCTGTGTTTTTATCACAGACGCTTATTGAACTCGAGCTTCACCGCTCCAGTTCAAGCGGACCGCGTAACGTTCTCGCTTCAGGTGTCTTTTGGAAAGCGGGGTGTTACAGGTTTTAGTGGTGGCCCATGCAGGTCTCTTGCAACTGCGAACTTCAGAACAATGAGAACACTTTTCATTAGCCAAAACATCCAGAATAGTTCGTACACAAAATTACTCGAATGCCTCGTCTCAGCACGATAGGAAACCCAGTACTAGGATAACTAGAAGAGTTAGACGCTCGTGCTCGTTAGTTAGACACCCTTGCCACGACTAAGTATTATCATCTTAGGTTCACCCTAGCGATTGATCATCCAACTCTGACCATACTAGATTCTTGAGTTTCATTAGTCATTCGCTTAGATTCATCGAATCTAGGGCCCAACCGAACGTAACGATTTTTGCCGTGCCAGTCGAACCTGAGATATTCCAGATCCATAAGATCTCGATCTTGATCCTCTATGAACCCTCACCTCGGTTTCCCTATCGCAGTCTAGTTTGTTGTAGAACCATAGTGCTAAATCTTAGTCGACCCAATGATTATTTTCCTCCTGATCTTATTTCTCTAATCATTACCCCCATAGTAATGATCGTAGGAAGCCATCGTAGCGTATTCACGGAGTTGCTTCTTAGTCTTCCTTTCGTTTCGATCGTCGAACCTGATCATTGTCCTCGATTCACATAAACTCTTCAGATCCGCCATCTTTAACCTTGAACCTCCCCATTACAGATCTCGGGACTTCCAAAAGTGTTTTCGATATTTCATTATTTGAATTCTTCGCTAAGTTTAAAATTCTTTCGAAAATTTCACTTAGATTTTCTACACTTCGGTCGACTTAAACCCAGCCTTGATTATGAAACTTTTCCGACACGATCCTTAGTTACCATCTTACAGCAATTTTCCAACATACATCCTCTGCACTTCTATTTCGCATAACCTGGTATAGCCACTCTATTTTCCTCATGTAATGAACTTCCTTTAAGAAAAAAAAGCCTTTATTTCTATTTTGCTAGTTCAAAATATCATCTTTTCTTACCAACATATTTCAAAAATAGTCATTCCCATATAGTTTTAAAAATATATATATATATATACCTTACCAAGTTAAATAGAACTTCAAAATCTTGTGTGTCAGTTTCAAAAATCATTGCCTTCACTTTTTTTTTGTTAAAACCCTTTCTCATTTGCAAAACAAGCACCACATCACTAGGCCCGTATTACTCTTCACCTATTATTTGACTAATCACAATTTACATTTTAACTTATACCATATGTTCGCTATTTTACGATGTTATTATTTTCACACACAACATCCTTATCTTCTTACCTTGGTTCATAAATATTTTTTGGTCACCCAACCAAACTACTCTCTTAACCATACCATCTTCGAAACCGTCCATCACAACATCAACTCGTTACCTCATTCTTGCACCTTGCTTAGTTATCACATTAGAGCTTATCTTTCCTTATGTCAGCTTTAGTTTAAGTATAGTGGGACCATTAGCTTGATTATGGTGTTGTGGTGCATGTATATAGATAGTGACTGTGGACCCGCGTATGCTAATCTCTATATACCACCCATGTATGAGTGTGCTTACCCTTAGGATATTACTATGGAGTGATTGTCTATTATGTCATATGTGCATGTACGGTAATTTGTGATATATATGTATATAGGCGGGTATAGAATAGTAAGTGTTATGCTTATACTTAGGCGAGTAATTGACTATATCATTATAGGAATATTAGATTTAGTTTTGGCCAGTTACTAGGAGTATATGTACCATAGTTGTAATCTTTGTGATTGGATGCTAGTATAGTGATATGCGTGCTAAGTGCAATGTTAATAGGTGTACGCATAGTTGTGCGTGTAGATTATTGTGTGATAGCGTGTCGGTGTACTGGTGCATATATATGTATGTAGTTAATTATAGGTGTGTATATATATGTATTGTATGAATGAGTGTGTTGTATGCATAGTAAGACTCTAATATCACCCCTACGGGATAATGTGTGAGCATGTGTATACCAGGAGGTATGCATAGCCGTATGTTTGTGACTACGTATATGTGAATGTATGAAATAGTGTACTTACATGTGTAGATTACCATGGTTGTGTATGCCGGTGAGTATATATGTGACCTATATAGATACGAGATAAGAGTGGAGTAGCGTGAGTATGTATACGTATATGAAATTGATATATGTATGGGAATTTGAAAGTGTGTGCTATATGATTAAATGTGTGTATATGGATGTGTGTCCAGGATAGAACGACTTTAGTGTCTAAGTCCACCACCTCTACGTCGGCCTATTTAAGGAAGCCAGGAGATGGACTTGATCCTAAGGTGGGTAGATTACGATGACCCTAGTACTATGAGTAATGCATGTATAAATCTGTGAACGGTGTAAGATATTACGTGCATATATATCCGTGAAGTGATTTGTAATATAATGTGAATGTGGTAACATGTGGTATGAAAAAGTGGTTGTACAATAGAAATGGTAATCAACTAAGAATGATTGTATTTTGCATTAGTGGTATGCCTAAGTGACATGTGGTACTATATCATCATAGATTGTGAGCGTATAAGATATATGGTAATACTTTTGGTGACGATATGAATATTGGAAATACTATTTGGATATATCATGATGGTTGTTTATGGTGTGTAAGCATTAGAAGATAAGACTAGAGAGCGTTACCCCCTATCTGTTCCCTGATCAGTGATTGTTATGAATTCCGAGGGCGGAATTTTTCTTTAAGGTGGGTAGGATGTAACGACCGGTTTTTATCATCAATATTATCTGTATGCCTCTTGTACATTTTTATCCGTATCCGTAGCTTGGCGTATTCTGTCCCCGTACTTACTCCAACTTTGAATATTTTTCCTATTAACTATTTTTGTCATTATTTTGAACTACTTTGGTCAAATCCTTTATAATAATTATGTTTAAAATAACATCTTCTTATATTAATTTGAACTTTCGAAATTCAAAATTTGACTTTCAAATCTTTTAAAAGTCAAATGAGACTTTTCTTGTTAGCGTCCATTTAAACTAATTTAGGAGCATTAATTTCCTTGTTTAACCTATTAAATACAAATTTCCTTTAAATGAAAATTCAATATTCGAATTTAAACTTTTTTTAAACATTTGAAAAGTTTCCTTATAAAACCCATTTAAACTTATTTATTAGATATTATTTCCTTGATGATACTTATTAAAAACCAGTATTTGTATTTTGAAATCCTTCCTATTAAAAATATATTTAAAACCATTAAATCTTATTAACCTTATATCCTTATTAATTCAATCCCCTTCCTAATTTACTCTAACCCATGTTTCCACCCTTACCGAACCTATTGTACACGCACACACCCATCAACTGAGAGGGAGAGGCCAATCATGAGTCTTATACAAAAAAAAGAGGAGAAAAAATTACTACTTAGCCTAGGTTCTCATCTCTTGTAAAGCTAAGAATAATCTCATTGAGTATAGAATATTACTTAGCCTAGGTTGTCGTGCAACGTCAAGTAGTCACTCTCTCACACATCAATGGATCCCCTCCCCCAAGCTTATCTATAAGCGTGGTGGCATAAAAAATATTTACATCTCCGTTTTTATAAAGCTCCAAAAGTAATGAAAAGAGAAGAGAAAGAAAGAAAGTGAGATGGGATCTTTTATTGAGGATTTTCCTCTATTCCTTTTTTTTCCTTTTTTTTCTTTTTTTTTCTTTTTTTTTGATATAGCATATTTACACAACGATCCCAACTCAAAGAGAGATAATGATATAAGGATATTTTCTCTTTTCTCTCTTTTTTTTTTCTGAATAAGAAATTTGGATCTAGGAATTAATAGCGGGGGAAATGCCATATAATAGAATCGCTAAGGGGAGATTCACCAATGATTTTAAAAGTAGAGAAATGATGTTCAAGATTTGTGGAGAAAGAAATAAATATATCACTCGGTTCACTCTTTAAGACATGCACGACAACTTCGGCAGGGTAATCTAATCTACTCAGTTTCGATCACAAAAAAGCTAACTAATCCAGATTTATCATAGCTAACATCATTCAATCATCCTGAAGTGAAATGTACAGTTCATGCATATAGAAGTGATATAGCAAAGGAAATCGGTACTCCAGATATAGGCATTCAATGCGTGAATCTTGGTGTGTTTTCTGTGGTAGCATACATATGAATATTCAGACTCAGCTAATAATAAAATTTCATCCATTTTCATGTGGAAAAAGTGTGGGTTACTATCTCTAGATGCAAGTCAAGTCATAGCATATGATATCAAAAATAAAGTCTAAGACATGACAAATATAGCATGCATATAGAATAAGCTAACTCCACGTCATCATCATCACAGAAAAGTCATCTCTAGCATGAGATGAAAAAGAAAGAAATAAAGATAAAGGGAAAATAGAACTATTTACAATGCGGCACACAGAAAAGTAAGAAAAACGTGATGCATGTCAAAATAAAAGAAAAATGATGAAAAATAAGTGCAAAAGCGGGAAATGGCGTGAAAAACTAAAAATAAAGGTGGCAAACCGAAAAAAGAGCGTGAGAATTCACTCCCCCAAGCTAAATGGCACAGTGTCCTCAATGTGCAAAGTGTGGCACACCGAGAGTCAAGAAGTGTGAGGGGTAAGTGAGGATGCATGCATGATGAAAAATAAAGAAAATAAAAAGAAAAATAAAGAAATGAAAAATATGATGCGGACATGATGCATGCAGGAATGGAGTGATACAGATATAAAGATGGGGCACCAAAAACTCTCCCGCTCTCCCAAAAAAAATATATAAGGATATGATCTGAATGAGAAACCCAAAATAAGTGAGGGGAGGGGGGGTGGACAAAAATGCAACAGGACCCAGCAGAAACGGGCAGCACAACGGCAGGAATAATCGATGGCATCAAGGGTGCCTAAGAAGGTGGTGCCGCGCCGTCTCCGTCCTGAGGCGGAAGTGGTGGTGGTGGCTGGACAGGCCGCTGAGCGGGTGTGGGTGTGGGAGTGGTAGCAGGCTGAGTGTGTGGGGAAGTGTGGGCAGGGACCTGCTGGGTGGGTGGTGGTACGCGGGGGAGACGCTCCAGGACCTGGGTAAGACAGTAGTGAATCTGGGGGATCAGGTCAAAGCGGTCAGCCATCGCAGAGACGGTGGAGGACAGGGTCCTAAGGTCGCGTCGGAGGCCACTCACCGCCCCCTCTAGAGCACGAATGCTCTGAAGTACAGTGTCAGGGGGAGGTGGTGCAGAGGGATGCACCGGTCGGGGCTGTGCAGGGTGTGGCTGGCGGACTCGGGTCGCGTATGTGACGGGCTCAGCGGGAAAGAGAACGAAAGGTGCTGCGCTCGCAAATGTGGGCATGGCCTCAGTGTGAGGCCGGGGCACCGGCTGGTGAGAAGTGGAGGTAGCAGTAGCGAAAGAAGAGTGCAAAAGTGGCAGCGAGGCGGCCAGAGAGGTCAGTGGCACAGAAGTGTGGACAGACGCCATGACACTCTCGGAAAATACAGCAGCAGTGGAGACAGAGGGCTCTCCGCACTCAACTACGGTCGGCGGGCGCTCAGGGGGTGCAGAAGAAACAGGCTCAGCAGACAGAGGGCCAGTGGTGGTGGTGACAGCCTCAGAAGCAATGGAGGTGGGCTCAGCTAAGGTACTCCCGACACCGACAGTGGTGGGGACAGAGGTGTCAGGAGAAGCGGAAATATCAGGTATAGGCTGAGGGGCCACAGGGTCAACAGGGGCAGCAGGCTCGGCAGGGGCGACAGGGTCTGCGGGGGCAGCGTGGGCCTGCTCGGCCTCCTCGGCGTCGAGCACGTAAGCAGCGGGGATGAGAACATCCATCGCAGGGAGCCAGTCAACGTGGGCTGGTGCAATCTGAGTCCGAGCTGGGCTCGGAAGAATCATGTAATCGGCACCGTAAGGGCCGTGCAACCAGACCCAGTGACGCTCACCGTGCGGACGAAGCATCTTCATCCGGGCCATAACATCGATCGACAAAGAAGTGGGGCCCGATACTCGTCGCAGGTCGTCAGGGAAGTCCTCGCCGGTTATAAGGGCAAGCAAGGTGATCAGGCCGCCGCAGCATATCGGTGAGCGAGCGCCCACCGATACAATGATGCGGTCCAAAAATCAAGCCGCGACATCAATCACGACGGCGGGGACAAGCTCATCGCCATCCCTAGATAGAGCTCTGGGACGTGTCATCGCGTAGAGCATGTAGAGCTCTGGCGTAGACATCGTGCCCGGCTCATATCTGGCCAAAAAGGTCGTCGCCATAAGGCGCTGAGCAATACGGAGGCAGGGGTGGACAATGGCCGAGGCCTTGGCCCTACTAGGGTCAAAGGCAGCGTGAAGACCCGTAATCCGGGCCCAGAAGGCACCGACGTCGAAGGAAGGTGGGGGGATATGGGTGGGGCCGTAACCGCGATCGGCTCCGGGGACAGCGGGCCACGAGAAAAATGCTCTCATCATATCGAGAGTGACCTGGCACTCCCGGTCCATGAACCGAAACGAGCATCCCTCGTCGGTCCGGGCGATCGAACTAAGAATCTCAAGTGTCGGGCAGGTGAAAGTGTCCGCCGACACCTGAAAGAAATCTCGCAAGCCCACGTTGTCGTACAACGTGAGCATCCCCTCTAGTACCCCCAGGCGTCCTAGGTCAGCAAGGTGTGCAAACCTGGAGGGTACGATCGAGCGCTGGAAGATACGCTCGAAGACGGCGCGGTGTGCGTCGTCTCGGAACGTAATCCCGAGCGGTCCGACCAGTGGAGCCGGAGGTGGTGGCTGTGGAGCGGCAGGGAGTGGCTGTGCGGGCTGTGCGGGGTGTGTGGGCGCTTCAGGCTATGCGGGGTGTGCGGGGTGTGTGGGCGCTTCAGGCTGTGCGGGGTGTGCGGGGTGTGTGGGCGCTACAGGCTGTGCGGGGTGTGCGGGGTGTGTGGGCGCTACAGGCTGTGCGGGGTGGATGGGGTGTGTGGGAGAAGGCGGAGGAGAGTCCTCCAACTCATGGGAGGGGCCGGCATCATCCGACCGCTTCCGCTTGGCGGAAGCTCTCTTCGACCGCGGCCGTGTCCGGGGCGGCATATCGGCCCCGAGCGCGAGCCGAAAAAGTGTAAAAAGTGCGGCGTGTGCAAAATAAAGGAAAAAGTGTACCCCGACACGCTGCGAGTGCTAAGCAATGGAAGAGTGCGAAGATAGCGCCTCCGCGAAGCCCAAATAAGTCCGTAGAAGCTCCCTGGGCTCCCCTGAGCTCCCAAAAACAACCTGCGCATGAAATGGCGATATCAGCGGCTAATATTCAAAACGTATGGAGCATTAGGGGTATAATAGATAGATATAGAAATTGATTAGGGTTTGGGGGTCGTTTAACACATGGATCCTCGAAAAATACACAAAAAGAGGAGAAAAGGGCGAAATAAGCGATACCGGAGGTGGTCGGGGCGGCGGCCACCGGCGGCGACTTGGGCGAGGCGCGGCGATGCTCGGCCGGCGGTGGCGGGCCGAGCGACGGCGCGGCGACGGTCGGTCGGGCGAGTGGGGGCGCGAGCGAGGGGAACGGGCGAGAGGAGCTGAAGGGTCGGGCGTTTGCGTTTCGAAAAACGTGCCCCCCCTTCGGCTCCTTATATAATAAAAGTTACGACTCGGCCGAGTGACTAGGTCACTCGGCCGAGTGAGATCAATGGTAATATCCTCCCCGCTTACGCTTCGGCCGAGTGGCTTTGCCACCCTCGGCCGAGTGGAGTAAGTCCATTCGGCCGAGTGGCTCAAGCTACTCGGCAAGACTCGCCCTAGGAGCGTATCCGTTTTACTCGGTCGAGTGAAAATATATACTCGGCCGAGTAGCATTTATACTGAAATCAGGAAAATAAACAGAGAGTTGGGTACAACAGACTTCCCTCGTTCGTGAGCGGCTCGGCCGGACGAACTTGTGTACTCGGCCGAGTGACTAGTATGCTCGGCCGAGTGAGCCTTAATTTCTGCTGTTTGTCTTCGTTTGGGCTCTAAACTCCGTCTTTCTTCCTCCAGTCGATTTCATCTTACTCCTAAGCATCGAGCGTCTTCCTGGGGCGCTCCTCGTCGTCTCGTTCATCCTCCTCATGATGGATTTTCCTATCTCCTCTCCTGTCAGGAAAAATAGGACCCATTATCACAAAATTTTTGGGCGAACGACTCAAAACACTAAAAAGTTCTAAAACAAAAATAAAGAAAAAGTAAAAATAAAGCAATAACAGTCGGGTTGCCTCCCGACAAGCGCTCGTTTAAGGTCGTGAGCTTGACCCCCTATGATTTTCAATTAATGCGGGATGTTCGGTGCATATGAGATGTACCCATCAAACTTTCCGGGGAGCACGCTTGGATTCGGAAGATGCGGCGGCGTGTTCTCCCTCAGTGGTCTCCCGTCTCGAATAGTGTTGGGGGAGGCTCCCCCAAGCTAGCGTTTGCTCCGGTCAACGGCTTCACCGGTGACGCCGATTTCCGTATCGGCGGAGCTTTCTTCGGAGACTTTAATTTCGAGAGCTTGCAGAGCTCTCGAATCCTTGCGACATCAGTGTCGCCTTCATCATTTTCAGCGGAGAGGTCGGGGGAATCATCTATCTTCTCATCTTGGCCTAAATCCGGGCCTTCCTCGAAATCTTCATCGAAATGAGCGCCAATCGAGTGGGGGATCGCCTCCTCAATTACCTCATCAAGGAGGTCCATGTAGTCGAGCTCCTCGTGGTAAGGCATGTGTTTCATTGCCTTAGGAATGTGAAGCTCCACCTCGATGTTGCCGACGTTCAAAGTTAGTGTACCTTCTCGCACGTCGACAATCACACCGGCGGTGGCGAGGAACGGGCGTCCAAGTATCAATGAAGTCTCGCCCTCCTCCTTAACGTCCATGATCACGAAGTCACATGGCAAGCATATCCCTCCCGGGACTTGTAGCGGGATGTCTTCGGCGATCCCTACCGGCCTTGTTATTCGCCCATCGGCCAATTGTATCCGCATGTCGGTAGGTTTCAACTTTGTCCCGGTGTTTAGCCTTAAGAACATGGAGAGAGGCATGAGGCTCACGCTAGCCCCTAGATCTACCAACGCCTTTTGAAGAGGGACGCCGCCCAAAGTGCAAGGAATCCGAAAACTCCCCGGGTCTTTAAATTTGGCCGGTTCCTTCTCTCTCTTGGTGAACCAATAGCCCTCCTCGGCTAGCATAATCTTCTCCTTCCTCTTTCTCCCCGAAATCAAGTCCTTTAAGAATTTAGCATATGTGGGGATTTCCACGATGGCGTCGAGGAAGGGAATGTTGAGGCTAACTCCTCTAAGATACTCGAGAAACTTTGCTAGCCTTTTCTCCATTTTCGCTCTAGCGAGCCTTTGGGGAAATGGGACCGGTGGCATGAAGCGCCTTTCCTCAATCAATTGCTCCGCCCTAGATTTCTCCTTTTCTTGTGGCTCTTTCTCCTTATCATCTTCAACTACCGGCTCAATCGGCTCCAAACTTTCCTCCACAGGCTTCTCGGTAGGAATCATAGTGGGGGAGGTATCCTTCCCGCCTCTAGTAGTAACGGCAACTACGGCATTGACGTGGCCGGTGTTGCCCCGTGGGTTTTGCTCGGGTTGCGCCGGCAATCATTGAGTGTTCCGATTGAGCAACGCCAATTGCTCCGATATTTGAGCCACAACGGTATTAAGGGAGTCTTGCCCCGCCTTCAAGGTAGCATTGACCTTATTTTGCTCGACCATAAACGCCTCCACTCTAGCTTCGAAGTCGGATCGTTGTTGAGCTTGTGGAGGGTTTTGATTTTGATTCCTCCACCCTTGGTTGTATCCGGGCGGCCTATATGGTGGAACTTGTTGCTTCGGTTGGAAATTTTGTTGTGGAGGCCCCCTCGGCGGATAGTGTTGTTGTTGGGGTGGTGGTGGTCGAGCTTGTTGAGGTGGTTGTTGTGGCGGGTTCAAGGCTCCTTCATTGTTGGCATAAGAGAATCCGGGGTGATTTCTTGTGGCCGGATTGGCCCAATATCCTTGGTTCCCCGCGACATATTGTACTTGCTCCAAGGATCCTTCTCCTTGCTCTCCTCCCACGTACATGGCTTGAGATTGGTCTTGCCAATCACTCATTTGGTTCGTCGTTGCGGAGGTGGAAGGGGCTCCTTGGGGCTCCGTGATAAACTTCTCCAGTCTCTCCACTACCTTGTGGAGAGAATCAAACTTGCTTGTAAGCTCCGCTACGGCCTTCGCCTCATAGATACTAGTTGGCTTCAAGGAGGACGTGGAGTGTCCTCGCTCATCGCCCCATTGTTGGTTGTTTGAGGCCATCTCCTCAATTAGGGCCGTAGCTTCCTCGAGAGTCTTTGACAAGATAGCACCATTCGTCGCGGCATCAATAATTTGTGTGGTCCCCGGTTGGAGACCGTTGTAGAAGCTATGAACTAGCTCCCAATCTTCTATGCTATGGTGCGGGCATTGGTGCTGCAGATCATTAAAACGCTCCCAAGCCTCATAGAGCGTCTCTTGGGGTCCTTGCTTGAAGGACATGAGAGCGCTCCGGATCTTCACCGTCTTGGATGGCGGATAGAACTTGTCAATGAATGCACTCGCCAACTCGTCCCAAGAGGTGAAGACTCCGTCAGCCTGCGTCCTCAACCAATAGAGTGCCTTGTCCTTTAGCGTGAAGGGGAAGAGGCGCAGTCTGATGGCATCGATGAAGACCCCCGGCATCTGAAATGTGGCGCACTTCGACAAGAATAATTGGATGTGGTAGTGAGGATTTTCATGGGCATTCCCATGAAATGGATCCTGCTACATCAGAACCACTAGTCCAGTCTTTAGCTCGAAGTTCTTGTCAGCCGCCAACTCCGGCACGGCAATGGATGAGGTCGTAGAAGAGGTCTTAGGCCGAAGCCTATCTCGAATAGAAATTATCCTCGCCATCCTTGCCGCTAATTGGTCCGCAGTTTCCGGGTTGGTCATAAACCGCCCTTCTGGATTTTGTCTCCTTTCCGCTCTAAGTCTCCGCGCGGTACGTTCGATCTCGGGATCAAATAATATAGCTTCAGGGTCCGCCGTAGATCTCGTGTACATGCACAGGAAAAACAGAGTTTCAAAGAAATGATTAGTACCGTGGAAGGGTTAGGTAAAGATAAAGAAATGGAAATAATAATAATAATAATAATAATAAAGGAAATAGCTAGGGTGGTAAGATCAAACGCAATCGCCTCCCCGGCAACGGTGCCAAAAACTTGATCGCTCCGGGACGTAACCCTAAAGAACGGTTGTATTTTTACCGCAAGTGCACGGTGTAGCAGCGAGCGGGTTATCGAACACAGGGAGGACGAATGACCGTGCTTGTTCCAATCCACCTGGCTATTTAAGAAGAGGGAAAATTTGCCTTTGGCGATCCTGTCACAATCGTCAGACAAAGTGTGGAAATATCAAATCAAATAAAGAATGTCTAGGGAATGGGGAATCCCCGCTACTCACCGTATTTCATGAATGTGGTTCATCGGTATCAAAATCGCTAGAATAAAGTTTTGGATGAACTAGTTGCAACTGAATGTAGAACCAAGCTCACGCTCTCGCGCTGTTGCCGGTCTATAGCTATCCTAGGCTCGGGTCCAATCTCTTGCAAACCCTAGCCTAGGGAAGCTAGCATTAGGATCAACATCATCGTTCAATCGTGCACCGAGCCCAATCTCTTGCAAACTCGGCTCACGACCTAGATTGGGATAGTTCCTACCCGTCCAATCTCTTGCAAACGGGTATTGGCGCGGAGTTGGAACCGGAAACCCTAGTATCGGTCCAATCTCTTGCAAACCGATACTACGAAAATTCAGTTCCAACCCAATTCGGATTTCTAGGATTTCCTATCGAATTGGGATCCAATCTCTTGCAAATCCCAATCGATGTGAATTCCTAGCCTTCCGTAGTAAATTGATCCCAATCTAATCTCTAATAGCAATTCTAGCAAAATTTCTACTAATTCATCACAATTATGAAATAGGGCTTGTAGGGTTCATCCCCACGCCCCAAGACGTGGCGACTACTCACAATTCATAGCAAGATCACAAAAATAATCAATGAAATAAGCAATAGAATTCATCACAATATTGAGATATGCAATAAAAATAGAATTTTTAGAGAAGAGAAAACACAAACCAATGGAGTTCTTCAATTATTCCAACAAAAATCAAATTTTGTCTCCTCTCCAATCTCAAGAATAAAACTAAAAAAGCTAATCTAAAAGGCTACAAAAATCTAAGAGGAAAGCTCTCCGGAACTAGGGTAAAAACAGGGGTTAAATAGCCCCCAAAATCGTCCAAAAGCTGTGACCAAAATACCCCTGCGTAGCCTGTTTTCCGCAATTTTCGCTACAGGCAGCGCGTCGCACTCGGCCGAGTGACAAAAGTCGCTCGGCCGAGTGAAAACCCTGTAATTTTCCAGTAAGTCTCGATCTTCAGGGGTCTTCACTTCGGGGGCTGCTCGGCCGAGTGAGTTGTCGTCACTCGGCCGATGGCTTCATGGTACTCGGGCGGTTGGGAATATCCACTCGGCCGAGTGGGTCTTCTGAAGTTCAGGCAGCCAAAAAACAGTAACTTGGCGATTTTTGAAGGGCTTCGTCTGGGCGCCACTCGGGCGGACGAGATGTCGTCACTCGGCCGATGTGGTCTCCGTCGCTCGGCCGAGTGCACATGTAAATCGTGTCTGATCTGGTCGGCCGAGCGGTGTCTCGCTGGTCGGCCGAGTGGCTCCTCCACTCGGCCGAGTGGGACACAAAAAATGCCCAATCAGCTTATTTTGGCCTCCTCGTCGCTCCTGCGACGTCCATTCTTCTTCCGCTCCTCTCCAACAGCAAAAATACCCCTCGAGGAGGTCGTTGGTGACCGTCTGGAGTAAGTGCATCTCGAGATCACTCCAAATCGCGCCAAATCACCTGAAATGCGACAAAACCAACAAATCGTGAAAAGCATCGCAATATCGTCGATATATCGTGAAAAACATGATTTGGGCGATCTAAATGACATGCAAACATGCGGGAAAAAGGTGTAAAATAAGGAGTGATCAACTCTAACCCATGTTTCCACCCTGACCGAACCTATTGTACACGCACACACCCATCAACTGAGAGGGAGAGGCCAATCATGAGTCTTATACAAAAAAAAGAGGAGAAAAAATTAAACCCCCATCACGAGCTGCCCTATACCCTATACAACTTGTGTCTTTAAAATCCTATAGGCTAAACATAGCTCTCTTCACGTTACCTCTTGTATAATAATAATAATAATAATAAAAAGACTTGGCACCCTCTGCCTTACGTGCTACAAACCCATCTATTAAAATAGGAACCTAGGGCAAGCTAGCACCCAAAAATAAAACCCTAAACAACTCATCAGCCGCCGCCTACCATTTGTCCCCCACGCGAGCACGTCTCTTCCTCCTTCCTGCTCGCACGCAACGGTGATGCCTAGCAGCGAGTGAGCGCAACGCCGAGCTCTCCCCACACACACCCCAAACAACGCTCAGCTCTCCTCCTTCCCATCTCCATGCACAGGACCCGTGGTGCAATCCCCGACTGCTCCGAGCGAAGCCCAGTCGCCGACCATCCCATTCCCTCCACTCAGCCGCCAACAAGCCAGTGCCGCATCCCTTCCTCTCGCAGCGATGACCACAGAGAATCCCCTCCGCTCAGCGACACATCCCGAAACCGCCATCGTGCACTCCCCTTCTCCGATGCGTCCTCAGGCCAACCGCCACCCCGACCAAGCCTCGGCACCTCCCAACAGCCGCAGGCCACGCTACCTCCCCTCTCTCCGCCACTCGCCTTCGACACCGAAGCCACTCACCTCCTCTGCAACGAGACATCATCAAGGCGAAGGTGAGTTCAATGTAGGCATGCATGCGGCTTGTTAATAACTTAATACACAGACTTATTTTATTATTATTTTTAGACTGTGATAGTTAGATGATGTGATACACAGACTTATTTTGATAATGCACAGTGTTATATTTTAGTACTTACATCACGTTGGTGCTTTTACATATGTTATTTTATGCAATGGAGATGGGTACACAAATTTTATTATTTTCCCACGCACTGTACTTTATAATCAGTAAGTTAACAATAAGGTTAGTATATCAGTTATACTTATAATGTTAGTTACAGGTGGGTGCTATAGTAGGTTAACAATTTTATAGGTTAGCAGCCTAAGTTAATAATTTGTTGTTAATCTAGGATGATAGTAATTTTAGTAAACACTGTTATTTATTATTCTTTAACCAAATGTGTTAGTGGTAGCATGACACTGTTAGTCTAAGGTTATAGCATTATATTTTACACTCTGGTGATTACTCCACGAGAATCTTTTGCTTATGTTATAATTCATTAACGCCGATAAATCGCGTCTCCCAACACGATCACCTTGCGCCCGAAAATGTCATCACATGCAAGTGTGTAATTAAATATGAATTTTTGAAGTTGATTAATAATTGCGTCTTTTGCTTTAATGTGTATATCTTGAAAATCGTGCGTATAACGGCACATGAAAATGTTTTAGACCAAAAATGCGACACTTTGACATACAACTCGACAAGGATTAAATTTAAACATTGACAAGTAATTCGTTCACTGTAAAGTGTTCATTACACCAACCTGCTCAACCTTGTTTTTATTGTAAACGTTGTAAAACGAGAATTTTAACAACATCTACGTCATGTCCATCTTGCTTGGTCATTAACGAGAGTGACATCGTGAAATCGTGCGCCTCGAAGGCGGTATCGTGATATCGTGATGTCGTGTGAGTCGACTAGGCCGGCTCGTGTTCCGGCAAAACTTTTGGGTGGGGTTAGGGTTGAGCGGCCACTAGGCGTATGAAGGGTACTCTCCTCAAGAGCACCACCCGCATGCGGTGGGTTAGCGTCAATCACGGTAAGCCCCCGTGAGAGGAACGACCTTCTCATCATGACTACAGGCGTGAACCCTAGATTAGAATGCTAACTCTTGACATGAAAACTTGCAACGCTAACTTGGTCATTTTGATAATTGAAATGCTAATGAACTAGGAGGAAATCTTAACTTTATTCTTGCAACTATTTAGAACCGCATGTTAGGGATGTTGTTTTCGTTTCAATATATTCGTTAATGTTAAATTGCTGCATTCATTTCTTTAAAGTATTAAATGCTTCTTAACTTCATATCACCTGTATATCTTTCCTTGGGATGCTAATCTTTTCTTGCAGACCTTGCTGATATACATTCATTGTTGGTGGATGTATGTCAGATTCTGAGCTTGCGTACCCAGAGGATCCGTTCGTGACGCCTGATTTAGAGAGCCAGAGTTCACCGTAGACGCCGAGTCGCTTTCTGTGAAAGACTAGAGCCCCTTTTCCGTCACTATTTTAATTTTAGCTTTAGTACCTTGTAGTAGGACTAGTGTTTTTGTTGTAGTCTCTTTTTGGCCATGCTGATGCCCTGATGTCTTACTTCTTGTACGAACAAATCTGGAAGTGCTCTTTTTAATTTAATGAAATGTTTTCTGATTGTTCTGATATGCAAATGCAAGGACCTCTTCTGTGTTTTTATCACAGACGCTTATTGAACTCGAGCTTCACCGCTCCAGTTCAAGCGGACCGCGTAACGTTCTAGCTTCCGGTGTCTTTTGGGAAGCGGGGCGTTACAAATGATAATAAATTAGGGGGTTGGATCTGATAAATTCAGATCTCACTAACACCAACGTCACTTCAAGATATGTAGGTAGATTAATTACATATTTAAGTAATTAAGTAGGGTAATTAGTAAAAATGATATTCTATTATTATTTTAACGTTAAAATACCATTTTCCCCCTTTTTTCTCCGAAAAATTACGAAAAAATACTACGGGTTCTTATTGTCACGAGGATCATGAAAATGAAGTCCGTTTTAAGATTTGAGTTGCAAAAAAATAGAAAAAAAATTTCATTTACTCATTTTGAACTCGTTTGAAATCATTTAAATACAGAAATATGTGTACGATAAAAATAGGCCTTTACATTCTACCCTCCTTATGAACAAATTCCGTCCTAGGAATTTAGAAGACCGACCATCGCCTAAGCAATTAAACGATCAAAGGAAATGCTTGATGAATGATAACGATATGGTAAAATTAGTTGTAAATAGCATGAAATATAATGTGATATCTTAGCATCAAGAAAACAAGAGATGTTATTTATACATATACTATTAACATCACCATAGCTTCCGTAGCTAGTCCCAAGATCAATATCATTACGATAGCTACCCCAACTTCTCAAGTAGCCAAAGTTAATATGAGATATTGACATCACTTGTAAATGCGGGATATTATGATGACAACATCTGTTCGAGCTTGGAACTTGAGGTGATAAGCCAGCAGCAAGCTAATGCCTACTCCATGAATTGTGATTGATGGTTACAACAAGTTCAAGAAAGATGAATAAGAAGTCGCTGCCTCCACTCACACGTCTCATTTTGATTCGCCTCAATTTGTCTTGCACCATCCTCAAATGTTTGGAATGCTTCTGAGCGTCCTTCGAAAAAAGTCATTGACGAGTACTACCACGAATACGCCCAAGTACTTGTAAAATACGATACTTGTGAATACCAGCAGTGGGTTGACCACACCAACGGCATCATCAAGTATTTGTAGCGGACACAAGCAGTCTTCAAGATGTTGACTTTAATTGGTGGCATCCTCTCTGTAAGTCCAACTTTGCTTGACCTCTAAGTCGATCGAAGTATAATCAATGCAAGTAAGACGCCGTTTGTTATTTATAGTCTTCTTATCCAGTGTTCGATAGTCGATACTCTTGCACCATGACATATTCTTCCAATGAGCATTCCAAGATGACACGTTAAGTCATATCCATTCGTTTCGTAACAATCATCCAACTGGGTATGAAGCTCCAGTGTCGTTGTGTGTAGAGTGCCTGGCACCAGATCATTTGACAACTTAATGTGATCCGAAATAATCCTAGGAGATCATTCGAAAATACGTCCATGAGTTCTCGAATCACTTCTGGCTCAACTTCCGTCGCAGCTGTCACTGCCTCCTTTAATTTGACTCCAACCTCTACCGGTTCTTCTTGATATGCACCTGTTATCGGACTCGAACTTCGGATGGTCGAAATTTTTTAATGCTACCCTCCTTATAAATGGATGTAGCTAGGGTCTATGCGAACTAAATGTCAATATGAATATTCTAAGAATAAGAAGGTCGATCGAAAGACCATCACCAGCCAAAGGAATGGTGATGGCGATGACGTGAGTATATGGTTCGACCTATCGAAGATCCCTCTGATTGACGACAAAGGAGGTTACTTGCTAAAGGGAGTATAAGGTTATATCTAAAGGATGGAACAAGGGTTCAAGAGTTTCAAAGAAGGTCATGAGGATCAATGAAGACAGGTAATAAGGACGCTTCACCTGTATGTCATATACATGCAAACACTCGAGACATCCCGTACTCGAGGTTAATTTGATTATTTTATATCGTACGTCCTGATCTTGCTATATTATTCACAAGGTAGTTAATGCGGACCTGCATGGGCCACCAAACTTGTAACGACCTGCTTTCAGGGGGCCATTACTTATTTGATTATATTCGCAGGTCTGCAGTTAACCAGTGAAAACAATATAGCCATGATGCAGAGATGTACAAAAATATTCAAATATGGGTCCATTTATTACAATCCATCCAGTACAATATGCTCCAACAAGATACATAAAAGAAGTATAGTTTATAATTCGTCATAACTCGAACTCTAAAATATGTAGCCTCTGGGACGAACTCTGGCTCAACAAACTTGGAAGCCTCCTCCTCAATCTGTGCGTCGTCTGACGATGTCACGAAGATGGAACCGTATGTAAGTCACATCAATTCTAGCAATAGAAATAAAGTAGTACTGTAACAACCTGTATTTAACAGTATATACTTCGTACGTATGCTATTAATAAATCGATTTATTTGAGAATTTACTGTATGATTTTATTTGTTAGCTTCCGTGGCTTGAACGCGTGATCGGAACCCGTATTAGTAATCTACTTCACGATCGCGCTGACACTGATTTTATCATTTTGGAAATCATTAATGTGCAGTGGCAAAATCATAATAATTTGAATATCGTTAACTGTATTGATTTTCCTAAATCCCATCATATCTTATATATATAATAAATCTTAAAGAGTTTTAAGAAATCTAATTTAAAACTTAATAAAAATCCTAACAATTAAATCTAGTATCCTAACCAAAAATATTTCCTAAATCCAAATTATCCTAACTAATTCTAAATATCATCATTAAATTTAATTCTAACAAATCTTAACTTAAAATATTCTAACAGTTTTTCCACTAATCCAATCACATAGAAGATATCTGAACCACTCCTACACGATTTTTGGCACGATCCTTTGCAACGACTCTACGCTTCTCCGCTTAATTTTCGCACCACCCGCATTCATCCACCCATACAAGGATCGACGCGGTCGTTTCGATTGATTCAAAACGACTTCGTGGATCTTGTAGAAGTTAGAAGTTAGGCTCGATTAACAGAAAGGTACGCGGCCACGTCGATTTAGCGACGTGGCCATATGGTGGGAAGTTTAAGCCCAAAATTTACCCCATCGATGCGGCCGTGTGTATCTTCTCTACGCGGTCACGTTGTTCACCAGTTCTACCTTCTTATCCTCTTCTTCCGTTGTCTTCCACGTGGCCGCGTGGATTGGCACTACGCGACCGTTCAAAATGCTTTTCCCAGCTTCCTTCTTCCTCCTACATCAAAGCACTTAGTCAAATTCTTGGGTTTTGAGGGCTGATTCAAAATGCAAATCTAAGATATCTTAGCCTAAACCTAAGATCTAAATAAAAATATAAAAACAAAGTTAGAAACCCTTGGGTTGCCTCCCAAGAAGCGCTCGTTTTAAGTTGTGAGCTCGACTCCCTATTTTGATGTCTTCATGGCGGCTTAAGGGTGGAGAAGTCCAGGAAGTCATCGTCTCCGTTCTTCTTCTCCATAATCAGCTTCAGCTTGCTCTCCTTATTGTTCCTTAGCTCCTTAGGGTCGTGTTGATGCGATATTGGTGGCTTCTCCTTGAATTTTCCCCTAGAAGCTTCTTGGAGTCCTCCTTCATTATATTCTCCTCGAGTTTCTCCTCCTTCCTTAGCTCGTCAACCGGAGATCTTCATCATTGATTAGAAATATTCCCACCAACATGGTCTCCTTGATTGCATCTTCAAGGAGGTTGACATGGTTCACATGGTCATCCTCCATGAAGTTCTTCATCGATTTCTTGAGGTCAAATTCGACCTTCTCTCGTCCCATATTGAGGGAGAGGTTTCCTCCCTTCATGTCAATAAGCACTCCAGCTGTGGCCAAGAAGGGTCGGCCAAGAATGATTGGGATGCGCGTGTCCTCGGGCATTTCCATTATGACGAAGTCACACAGGACCGATATTTTTCATATTCACACCGGAACATCCTCAATTACTCCAAGAGGGTACTTAACTGAACGGTCTGCCAACTGGAGAGACATGTTGGTTAGTTGGAGTTCTCCCAACTTTAGCTATTCACATATCTCGATGGGCATCAAACTGATGCTCGCTTCTAGGTCGTAGAGTGCGCTCTTGATCTCGAGATCTCCAATAGTGAACGGAATGGAGAAACTCCCCGGGTCCTCTAGCTTCTCTACCACCTTCCTCTGAATGATGGCGTTGCACTCATAGAGAGTACAACTATCTCCTACCTACCTTCCTTCGTAATTATTTCTTTCAAAAACTTGGCATAAGTTGGGATCTCTGATATTGGATCGAGGAAGGGAATAGAGATATTCGGTTGCTTGAGGAGCTCGAAATTTTTTCCGTACTTCTCGTCTAACTTGGCCTTCGCCAACCTTGACTGGAAAGGGACTCTTGGCACATATATTTTGGGAGGCTCTTCAGATGGCTTCCTTTCCTCCTTCTCAATTGGTTTCTCCTTTGACAGTTCAGATGATGGAGGTTCTACATCACGCTTGGCTTCCTTCTCCAATCTAGACTCATGATCTACATGAGCTTCTTCTTCAACTCCAGCTTCCATTTTCAGTAATGGGCATGACATGGCCCTCAAATTGCTTCTTGCTTCTCAATGTAATCGCTTTCACATGCCCTCGGGGGTTCTCTTCAGTTTGCCCCGGTAATTTCCCTTGTGTCTTCGATAGTTGGGAAAGCTGTTGCGCCATTTGGGCCATTGTAGTCACCATAGACTTCTGCCCCGATGCTAGATGTGGCGTTATAGATGTAAGTTACTACGTCGTCGTCATGAGCTGCTGAATTGAGTTTTGAAAGTAGTCGTTCATCTGCCCTTGAGTCTGAATGTGACTCTTAATCAGCATCTCCAGGCCAGACTTCTGAGTAGGGGCATGTTCGTAGGAGGCCTCTGGTTGAAGTTTTGGAATTTTGCTTGAGGATGTGTGTAACGACTGGTTTTTGTATGATTGGATTATCAGTGTGTTTTGCTTGTGATGGTGGGTTCTCTCCTTGTGTGGTTTCCATTTCCATAGTTCTCGCTTTCATTCATCTCGTTGAGATTTCCTAGCTTTCGTTTTCATTCCTTTTGATGTGATCTTCTAGCTTCTTCCTTAGAATCATTGAACTCGGAGTAAGTCACTCGTGACGAGCTTCATATCGATCATATCTTAGCGATAGGTTGATCCTAGAAACCTTAGAATTCATCCCGGACCTTCGCGCTCCATTTCGAGACTTTTCGTGCACGTTAGTTGGTTCAAGAAGATCAACCGACCGACTAGATCCTCAACTAGTCGGTCACCAATCCTTCTTTGACCGACTAATCAGCCCAGGAAACCCTAGTTTTGCCCTAGCCGTCACACTTTTCTATAAATACGCCCCAAACGTTTTCTTCTTCTTCCTCATCACCCCAAACCCTAATTTCTCCCCCATTGAGCCCCCTTCTTCCCCAAACCATTGATCCTTCATCCCAAGCTCTTCCATCATCATCTAAACCCTCATTTCACATATCCTACCTCTCCTCAACCTCAAACCCTCATCAAATCCCCAAAAGCCTCATCCAAACCCATTTCTCCAGATTTTCCCCATTTTCAGATCTGAGCCGGATCGTTCTTCCGTCGCCGTAGTTCTCGGCGTCGTTCCTCCGCTTCTTCGCGGGTAGTATTCTTCCTTTAATAATCTCATAACCCACACTTGATATTTGTGAAACCCTAATAAAATGGATCATTAGAAATCGTAGGGTTCGATTGTGAATACGGATTAGTTACCATTCTAATGTTGTTTTTCCATGACAGTGATCCATTCCCGTAGATAACAAATTTGTGTGATGTGCCTTCGTTGATCGTTCTCCTCGGTGCCAGGCAAGTGAAACTTGCATCTCTTGATTTGGGCCATATCTTAGGCCATTTCCTTGCTTTAGCGTAAAAGAGACTAGACGGTGAAAGGATAGCCGTCTAGATGCCATTGACCTAGCTTGACAACGAATCTTGGTCCGTCACCTTCATCATACTTGTATGTCACGTTTACTTTCCCTTAACGGTACGCGTATTAACTGTTCATGTCATCCATGCATCCTTAACTGCCATTGCATTTTAACTGCCATGTTTAATTTAAATTAACGGTACGCGAATATGTTCATGTCATTGCATTTTGCCTGTCACGTTTAATTTCAATTAACGGTACGCGAATATCTGCTCCTGTCATTGCATGCTTGAACACTCATCGTGATTGCGTAGCTTCGCTACATACTTGTACTATTTGTTCCGGCTAGGCACCCGTTCTGCGGGCACAATCCTATGCCAAATACACTTTCTGGCTCGTGTTCTAGAAGACGAGCTCAACACAGCCTGCGGGCAATAGGGCACTCGTTGAGTGATCCCTTGTACTTGATGCGTGAATACAGCCTGCGGGCAATAGGGCACTCGTTGAGTGATCCCTTGTACTTGAATACAGCCTGCGGGCAATAAGGATCCATGTGTGGGTGATCCCTTGTACTTGTACTTGTTACTTGACTATACTTGTCACACTTACCACTTGTACTTGTCCGTGTTTTACTTGTAAAACTTGTTATCCATGACATACTTGTTACTTGCTACTTGTACTTTACTTGTCACTTCCATACTATACTTGCCATGCCATGCATCACACTATAACTGCTAGGTTGTTAGTTTACCTTTCTTTCAGTTTCCTTGCACAAGTCTTTTTAGACTTGCTGACATGTGCCCCTCTCTCTTTTGGGTGTCACATGTTAGACTCAGAGCCAGAGCTTGTTGTAGAGGACGTTGTGTTTGCTGTGGAGGAGTCTTGTGGACACCGGTGACTTGTTGAGTTTCCTTTATGTTTTAGGATTCCTGTTAGTTGTCGGTGCGTGGCACCTTTGTATGTATGTTATACCTTGTTGGCCATGTTTGGGCCTTAGACTCTTTTCCTTTTAGCCTGGTGGCTTTTCTGTGATATTGTAATTCATTCAATGGATATTCAGAGATTTCTCTTTTGTCTCTTTCCTGTATTATTATTGTTGTTTCGTTTCGCGTTGCAAGGACCTGCCATATGATAATTTATACGCTTATCAGACTTGGAGTTTCACAGCTTCAAGTCTGAGCGGACCTTTTCACGTCTCGCTTCCACATTTTTGGGAAGCGGGGCGTGACAATGTGGACCCTGAAAATCCTGGGGATGCTGAGGGTACGGTGGTGGAGCTTGCAAACCTGGGGTCCAGTAGGAGAAATTAGGGTGATTCTTCCACACTTGATTGAATGTGGAGAAGTATGGGTTGTTCGGCGGCCTCGGGTTGTTCCCATATAACGCGTTGGCTTGCTCGCTGCTCATGCCTGAGGGTGATACCAAAAATGTGGAACATTCATTGCCTTGGTGTCACTACACACCACATGCCTTACAGAGCATCGCGGTGGGCGGGTTAGTAGCACCGAGCCCAAATAAAGAAAGTTGCTTAAATAGAGCATCAAATTTAGCAGAGAGTAGCTCATTAATGTCATACTTACTTCCCCTTCTGGAGGTGCTCCTCTCGATACTCCATGAGTCATTGTTGGTAGTCATGTCCTCCTACAACTTCTTCGCTTCATCTGGAGTCTTACTCATGATCGCATCATTAGCGGCCGCGTCAATCGACATTATCACTACCCATGTCAATCCATTATAGAACGCTGGGGTGAGTAGCCAATCGGGCACTCCATGGTGTGGACAATTGCATTGTAGGTCCTTGAATCGCTCCTAAGCCTCAAATAAGGGTTCTCTGTCCAGATGATTGAAATTGGTGATCTCATTGTGCATCTTCGCTGTTTTCCCTAAAGGAAAATATTTAGTTAGAAACGCAATGGATAAACTATCCCAAATTGTGAAGGTGTTAGGACTATGGCTTCTAAGCCAATCCTTTGACTTGTCCCTAAGAGAAAAGGGGAATAGTCTGAGCCTAATAGCGTCGTTCGTGACGCCATTCATCTTAAAAGTATCCATCTTCTCCAAAAAATTATTAAGATGGTTATTTGGGTTTTCCATAGGAGATCCTCCGAACTGATCTTGTTGCATGAAGTCGATGATATACGGCTTCAACTCGAAGTTATTGGGCTCCATCGGCGGATTCCGGATGCTAGAAGTGGACCCATTGAAAGGCATGGAGAATTCCAAGAGCGATCTGGGAGTCGGAGGTGGTGGCGGTGGAGGACCATTTTTTTGGATTTTCAATCTCTGCCATTGATTCAAGAGCTAATCTCCTCCTTCTTTCGGCATTAATCCTTCTTACAGTGGCCTCAATCTTAGGATCTAGCATACGCAATTTTGCAATGCTATGAGATCTCCTGGACATACAAGAGAGCTAAACCAAAGAAAAACATTAAGAGCACCAAGAATCAATAACAATGATAAATATGAAAAATAAAAAAAATGAAACATAATCTATCAACAAAGACTAAAATCGATATCAAACCGTGCCTCCTGGCAACTGCGCCAAAAAGCTTGTCCGCTGATGCGAACACTGATAAAATTTATACCGCAGCGAACCGTGTTGTGTGTAGCGCTACGGGTCAAACACATGGAGGCATTCGTTGAGTAGTGATTTTTGGGTCCTTGTTCGAAAGCTACACAATAGGGTTGGTGATCAAAGAGAGAATACAAGTGTGGAATCAAGGGATAACAGCTCTAGGGCTCAGAGTATCTCCACCATTGAACTAGGGCTAGGGTTGGATTAGTAGATGACTGATTGTTGGGTTCATTAGGACTCGGGAGAGATCATTTAACCTAAGGGCATTCACCTACCCCCCATTCTCGTGGTGCATGATAGGGTAGTCCCTTATGTTAACTCCTCCCCCACGCGTTCTCACGATGCAATGATAGGGCTATCTTAACCTATACCGATGCCGACTCGTGCCGATACATCGGCATACGTCAGGTGCATTACGCTCGATGAATGTCCTCAATCTTCCTCCTGACCACATTGGCATTCGGAGATTGGACCTATATTAGGGGGCTCTAATCGATGCATAACTCTCGCCAGTCACACCGATAGTATGGATCATCGTATGGGATCGAAACCCCGGATTGGTCCCAACTCTCGCCGGTGGCCAATCTGATCGTCCAAAAGGGAGGGGGTCGAATCTACGATGATAATTGGCATCCCAATATATCCCAACTCCTCAATTAACCCATCAAATTAATCAAAAGTTCATCCAACACATGGCCTTAATCCAATGGGGTTCAACCTATTGCCCTAGTTGAAAACTGCTCACTACCCATTGCAATAGAGATGATTTCTAGCATTGGATAAGCAATGAAAGCTATGGATTCAGAGTTATAGGCACAAAAGATAACACATAACATAATGGGCAAAGTAAAGAAAACTTCTATTAAGCAAATCTAAACTATTACAAGAGTAGATAGCTAATAAAATAAAAACAACTTGAAATAAAAGCAATAGAAATCCTCACAAAACCCTTCAAAAACCCAGAAAACTACTGAAAAGAAGATGGGTTCGCTCAAGGAGGAAGAAGAGCTTATATACATTCGCTCAAAGGACCAAAATGCACCCCAACTATTCCCAATCGATGCCTAGGTGCATCAGATATCCAAATCGAGGCGACCACATCGAAAACAACGTGGTCGCATCGTTCATTTGCGTAAAACAGAGGCGGGGGTTACAATGACGCAGTCGCCTTGTTAAGGACGCTACCGCATCAAATTCAGCTTCGTGCCCGTGTCAGGATCTAAACGGTCGCGTGGAGCTACCGTTTGGTCTTTGGTTCTTTTGGATTACGTGGCCGTGTCGTTTGTTGTCACGCGGGCCGTGTTGATTGCATATCTTCGAATTAAATCCTCAGCAACGCATCCGTTTGGAGGTTCTTTACACGGCCGTGTGGAAATGGGTTCTGGGGCTTGTTGACACGACCGTGTGGCGATTGTCTACGCGGCCACGTGGAATTGTACTCTGCTTCTTTTGGGTGCTGTGACGCACACGGCCGCGTCGAATTGATACGGCCGTTTGGATCACTATTCTTCATAATCTCCCCATTTTGCATAGTTTGATCTCCCGGATCTGCTTCTTTTGCCCATTCGCGCTAAATTCACGACATATGGTCCCCAGTCAGCATGTATTTCCTGTAAAGCATAGAAGGGACCATAAAAGCGAAAGAGTGAACAAAAATGAGGGAAACGGGGAAATACATCGAAATAAATAATGGAAAACGTGCATGAAAAAGAGGAAAAACTATATACAATAAACACTCATCGGAGCTCGTGATCCCGGTTCATTAAGCGAAAAGATATGCATATGAGAGTGTAGCGAAAGGAACTTAAAAACTTTAGGGTGAGGCATCGATATGTATCGGCATGGGTATGTTGGAATGTTGTCCACCCAAAGTTGGCAAAAAGCATCTCAACGCCTTCAAGGACCACTAATGATAGAAGGGCGCTAAGGTCTGCGAATTTAGTTGCCCACATAAGGTGGCGAATGAGGGTGGCATAGGTCTGATGTTGGCCTTCGTCAGAGAGAGTGATTCCAAACATAGAGAAGTACTTTCTTCGTTTTGTCAAACTTCTTATCTTTCCTGAAATTGTTAGATGTTCTCTCTTTTGGCTTAAGGAGTGGACAATCCTTTTTCATATGTCCAGGCCTGTTACACTGAAAACGTAGAGAAGTATCAGTATTCTTAGATTTCAAATTATTGAACTTACCTCTTCTTAGAAACTTTTTGAAGTTTCTAGTGATTAATGCCACATCATCATCATCCATTTCTGAATCATCGGTGTCTAATGAGGCGTTGAAGGCAAGCACTTTCTTCTTTGAATCTGATTGTTCCTTGCGATCTTGGAGTTGAACTTCGTAGGCCATCAAGTTACCAATGAGACTTTCAACAGTGAGAGTTGATAAGTCATTGGCTTCCTCTATGGATGTGGTCTCCTTTTCCCATTCTAGTGTTAAGGCACGAAGAATCTTCCTGACTTGTTCTGTTTGAGTATATGTCTTACCAAGAGCAATTACAGAGTTTGTGATATCTGTGAATCTAGTAACCATCTCTCTAATTGTCTCGTTGTACTTCATTCTAAATAGTTCAAACCTGTGAACAAGAACAGAAATTTTAGTTTCCTTAACTTTACTAGTTCCTTCGTGTGTTACCTCGAATTTATGCCAGATGTCATATACTGATTTGGCCTGGGAGACACAATTGAATTCATTCTTGTCCATGGCACAGAATAGTGCACTCATCGCTTTTGAGTTGTGAGTTGCAACAGATTTGTCAATAGAGGTCCATTGGGCATAAGGAGTTATAGGCTTCTCGTATTGAGTTTCCAACATGTTCCAAAGTTTGTAGTCGATGCTTTGAAGATAGATCATCATCCTTGTCTTCCAATAGGAGTAGTTGGAACCGTTAAATAGCGGAGGTCTTGTGGTAGAGTGCCCTTCTGGAAATTGTGATGAAGACGTTGAATTGTTCGTCGGATAGGTGTAGGCCATCTTAACCATGCTCCGATACCAAATGTTGGATCTCCTGGCACATCAAATACACTAGGGGGTGAATAGTGTATATCACGATGAAATTGCAAAATTAAAAGTAACTAAAAAATTGCAATAAGAGAGCGGAAATAAATGAACACAACCCAGAAAATAGCAAACGCAAACACAGAGATTTATCCTGGTTCGGATCCTTGTGATCCTACGTCCAGTCCTCTATCCCGTAGAGATTTCAATCCACTAAAACACTTGCTCCTCGCAAGCCATCACCATACAAAGATTCCAACACTCCCCGTGTTGCAAAATTGTACAATCTCTTCAACAAGAGATTCACCAAATAAAGTAAATAAAGAGTTTGAAACAATATCACCTGTAGCCTTGATAATGTAGGAATTATGACGCAAGGTGGTGATGGATTCTCCAAGGTTCTGGATGAGAATTAATGGTAGAACACACTTGGAGAATGGAATTCTAATTGAGGAAGAATTTCTACAGAGTTCCCCAAAGAAATGTGAAAACAACTCTCTTTCTAGTGAGAGAAAAAACGCTTAAGCATAGGAGAGAGGGAGGGGGGAGAGAGAGAGTTAATTCGTGTGTTTAGGCAAAGGTCTTGGGGTCTATCTATAGGCCAAAAGGGTTGTATTTGAACGTTGGACAACTGTCTAAATTTTCAAAAAATTCTAAACTATTTTTTGTCAAATTGGTCGACCAATATGGGTCATTGGTCGACCAATATTTTTGCCAAATTTAGGTTTTGACTGTTGAAGCACTGTTTCAGGAAAAGATAGAAAACTGACAGCCAAAACTGTCATAAACTGACATAAACGAGCAAAAATATGGCCGTTTGGGGTGGTTTGAAAAATTGATATAATCAGTTATAAAAACTGATTATTTAATCAAAAATAAGAATATTATAATTATTCTAAAAACTATGCCAATCAACCTGATTGGTCGACCAAAAATTTGAAAAATCAAATGTTTAGAAATTATCAGAAAATGATCCTAATGACTTAAGAATAGTTCTGGGAAAATTTTGGAATTTTCTAAATTTCTGGAATTTGTGATTGGTCGACCAGAAGAGGGTATTGGTCAACCAATTTGGTCTTTGACTCATTTTTTGAGGACATACTCTAAACGACTAAGATAGACCATCATCAAGGCTTTCACATTCTAAATAGTTACAAGAAAGAAAATAAAGATTACATCATGTATCACAAGTTATATAAAAATTTGTCGATAAGCTTCAACTTTAACTTGATGCTTCTTGCAAAGTATAAGATGATGATTACCTGATCTGAGTGGGTCTATAAAATCTACATAGATAAAGTTAGTATACACGTATAAATGTTTGCATCATATCATCAAAACCTTATGAGGAGTTGTGAGTTTCCAACACTTACTCAATACGAAGATGAAGGCATGGAAGATGATCTCCAAGTGATGGGATGAGCTTGAATGCACTAGGATGATTTTCCTTGAGCTTGCTTCAAATCATGAAGAGGATTAGAGCTCTAAAAGGGAAATGAGAGATTAAGAGTGGCTTAATGAATCTCTAAGATATTCAATGTTAACTAAGAGTTCTAATAGAACTAATCCATCTCATATATATAGGAAGCCACTAAACCCCCACAAAACCAAGCAAAAAGGCCAAAGGAGAAAATATGCAATGTTTAGATTTTGGCAACTTACGGCTTGGACATTCGACTGTATAAGGATAGATAGTCGATTGATCAGCGACTAGATTATTCACAACGGCTATATTCTGAGACAGGACAGGCGACTGTAGAAGACTACACAGGCACCGATAAATGAGCAGGCACCTGAATATACTTCAACAGGCGACTGTCCCATATGATGGATTGAGCTGATAAAATGCAACTCACGCACTTGTGCATTTCGATGACTGACGAACAAAGTACAGGCACCTGAAAAATGACAGTCAACTGTAAACTCTACATCAGTTGGCTGACCCACAAGATGGAGTGATGCCTAGAAAATGCAAGTTACGCAGTTTGGCACATAGACGACTGTAGGACAATTCCAAGACGCCCAATGGAAGACAAGCGCCTGAAATATGAACTTCAGTCGTCTGTTCCAAAAGCTCAAGAATGAGTCAAAAAAAAGTTGACTTGAGCAGTGCACAACAGTCAGATGTAGAAGGCTGGCCAGACGACTGGAATCACCCAGTCGCATGGTCTGCCTTCAGCAGTTGCCTGTTGGAGAGCCAAAAACTCCAGTAAGAGTTTAAGGCAAGGGAAAACTGTATGATTGGTTTCTATGATAATTCTAAGGCTCACTAAGATGGAAAATACATATGCATGTATGAGTAGACAATCTATCAAGGCATTACAATAATCCTAGACTCAAAAGAGAAAAGCAAATAAATGAAATTACATGGATTATATTTGCTTCTCTTAGAGTCTAATCTTCAACCTTGATGCTCCTCCTCATCTTCCAAGTTTTGTTACCTCTTGATGAGCTTCCCTTCATCAAGATCCAAGCTTTGGCTATGCTCCTCTTGATGTCCATCCCTGCACTAAGCTATTAGTCTCCAAATCATGTTATTCTTTATTTGATAATCATTAGATTAAAACATGAGAGTCATTAGCAACAACATAATGTTGTGATCATCATCAAAATAATTTTGGTCTAGAACACCAATACCTAACACTCTCTCCCTTTTGATTATGATACACATTATGTAAAACATAAATAATTAAAGCACAATGCTAATGGGCTCCCCCTTCTTATATGCACCAATTGTAAAATGATAGATAACCAATTGTAAATAATTAAGAACAATAGTGACATATAGTGGGCATGGATAACATAAACCAATTATCATGGTCAAAAAAGGTGGACATCAAACATACAAGAAGTGACTCTTGTCATTGATTCCAATTTAAAAAGTGACAACATGCAAGAGATAAAGAGATGTAGATACCAAATGTAAAAATTTAGTGGGTATCAATCACTATCTCATGCTCCTCCTAGATCATAGAAATGGTCAAATTGTTGACTTATAGGATCAATACCAATTGTAAAAGAAACATCTTTACCAATTGATATTCATAATACTTGGAGCCATGTGCCAAAAATGTATCAAAGCATTGATATAGAAAAAATCAAGCATCATTGATACAAATGTTATTGCCAAAATAAAGTATAATATGAAACATGTTGGTAACATCAATGGGTTGAGTTTGAGACCTTTATAACCAATTGTAAAAAGATATCTCAAAATAACCCAAAATGCAAGTTAAATTATGTTTTAAAATAATATTAAACATACTTCACATATTAACTCCCCCATTGTCATACATATGGATATACAAATGAATGTATGACAATGAAATCCCTAAAGTCCCATTTTCATGACAAACATAATTTGAAAAAGTTTTCAAAATCATGACAAACAACACACAATCAATGGGTATGCTAAGAATAAACATTAAGCATAACACCCATGCAATATACACATGTGTGAGAGACCTAAACATTAGGGAACCAAACCCAAAAAGAGCTTGATTTCCGTATATATAGGAAGCGACTAAAACCTCTCAAAACCAAGCAAAAAGCCTAAAGTAGAAAATCTGCAACGACTAGATTTTGGCAACTTAAGGCTTGGACATGCGACTGTATAAGGATCGACAGTCGACTGATCAACGACTAGATTATTCCCAGTGGCTATATTCTGAGCCAGGACAGGCGATTATAGAAGACTACACATTTACAGGTGCCTGAATATACTTTAGCAGGCGACTGTCCCATGGGATGGACTAAAGTTGAGAAAATGCAACTTACGCACTAAATATGAACTTTAATCGTTTGTTCCAAAAGCTCAAGGATGAGTCAATAAAAAGTTGACTTGAGTAGTTCACAACAGTCGGATGTAGAAGGCTGGCTAGGCAACTGGAATCACCCAGTCGCCTGTCCTGCCTTCAGTAGTCGCCTGTTGGAGAGCCAACAATTCCAGTAAGGGTTTAAGGCAAGGGGAACCTATAGGATTGATTTCTATGATAATCCTAAGTCTCACTAAGATGGAAAATGCATATCCATATATGCGTAGACCATCTATCAAGGCATTACAATAATCCTAGACTCAAAAGGAGAAAAGCAAGTAAATGAAATTACATGGATTACATTTGCTTCTCATAGAGTCTAATCTTCAACCTTGATGTTCCCCATCATCTTCCAAGCTTTTGAACCTCTTGATGAGCTTCCCTTTATCAAGATCCAAGCTTTGGCTATGCTCCTCTTGATGTCCATCCTTGCACCAAGCTATTAGTCTCCAAATCATGCTATTCTTTATTTGATAATCATAAGCCTAAAGCATGAGACTCATTAGCAACAACATAATGTTGTGATCACCAACAAAATAATATCGGTCTAAAACACCAATACCTAACACTCTCTTCTCAATTTTCGATGTGCGACTAAACGTATTTAGAGAATTTACTTTGCACAAAACACGCATTTTGCAAAGGCAATGTTTGTGTAATTAAATCTCTCCCATCATAGATCTTCAAGAGCAATATCACACATCGTTACGAAGAGGGTTGAATGGTGAACGCGTAAGAAAAAACCTCGTTCAATTCTGAGTCTGTTTGATCCTTCAAACGAGCCTCCAAAATTAGCTTAAAACTTTGCTTTACGCATCGCCCAGCTGCAATAATAATGAAAATAGGGTTCAGAACCCTTTTGGTGGGGTCCATTGTGTGGGCCCCACCTGTAGGTGCAGCCGCTGCGGGCACGGGCGTCCGCCCACAAGGCAAGCAGGCCTAACCCGCCCATTGGACAGGTCAAGTGTTCGCTAATTCGGGCAGGCGAGCCCTGCCCACTGGGCTGGGCTGGGGGACAAGCCCAATTATTTGGGCCGGCCCCCCCTTTTTGTTGGTGTGAGTGCTGTTTTGGCTCTAACTTCTTCATTTGGAGTCTGTTTTAGACACCGTTTAAATCTGGGTTTAGACCAGGACGTTCTCATCATCTAGGTACACATCGCATGTGTTCATCCCACATATAAAATTAATTCTTTAAGCATTTGTCACAAACATTTTGTGACGTATTAATTCCCTTGCATCTAATGCATCATCTTCCTAATCCAACTTATTGCTTGACGAAGGTATCACTCTGTGTGAGACCCTACAGCCTGACCCTGCTACATGTGGGGCTCGAAACCCTAGACGGTAGTGACCACGAGCAGTAGGTGTCGTCCTTGTTTCGGTATCATAATTATGTGTTTAACTCATCAACATGAGTATTGTCGGGACCACACTGACTGTGTCCATGATGAATACCGCAGTTTTAGTCCCTTCGTCAAAAATATGCTGCTGAGTCAAGCCTAGGGTATGGTCAACTGTCAGCCCCAATAGCTCGAAGCCGGTTTGTCTCCATCGATCTTTAGTTAAACAATGTTGGACTTCTTCCAATATACTCTTGCCAATGTTTTTACCAAAGATCAAACTAACACGTTGATCGCGGAATGGTGTAGCGGTGAAGGGATTTTCGGGGATCAGCCGAGTGATAACTCTTACTTGGCCAAGTGGACCTGGGCTGAGTGAGTGCCATACAACAAAAACAAGTAAAACGCGATATGAGTTAAAAAGCAAATTCGACTAGCGAAGAAGGGGGGTAGGATTAACCTCGTCTGGAGAGTTTGAGATGGGATGAAGGATATACATGTAACTCAACAATGAATTTCTAATATAATCTAGTCAGTGAATCATCAGACATCAGCTAATAACAGAATTTCATCCATATTCATACAGAAAAAGAGTGGGTTACTATTTCAAATGCAAAGTAGGACATAACATATGATATCTGAAACAAAAGCTATGACATGACAAAATAGCATGCACAGAGATAAGCTCACACCACGTCATCGTCATCACAGAAAAATCATCTCTAGCAAAAGATGAAAGAAATAATGATAAAAGAAAATAGATACTACTATGTACAATACGGCACACAAAGAAAATAAGAAAACGTGATGCATGATAAAAAATGAAAAAGTGAGTGAAAGTGGTGTAAAAACAAAGAAAAGGTGGAAAAAATAAAAATAAAAGGTGACGAAAAGCAAAAAATGTGAGAACTCACTCCCCCAAGCTAAAGTGCACAGTGTCCTCAATATGCAAAGTGTGGCACACCGAGAGACGTGAAATGGGTGGGGTGGGTGAGGATGCATGCATGATGAAAAAGAAAGAAAAAGAAAAAGAAAATAAGATGTGAATGAATGTGATGCATGCAAAGATCAGTATGGTGCAGATATAAGTGTCCCCAAAAAGTCTCTCCCTCACTCCAAAAACGATATAAAAAGATATGATCAGAAAGGCACCAACGTAGTATGCGAAGGAGGGGGCAAAAAATCATTAACTCAAAAAACAACCAGCAAAACAGCAGAAATATAGTAGGCATCCAGTGTGTGCCTAGGCTGGCGGTGGTGCACCAGCACTGTCCTGTGGCGGAGGAGGTGGTGGAGGTGGTGGGCGTGGTGGGCGTGGTGGCTGTTGGGAGGGTATGGGTGGTGGAGGCAGACGCGCCAGAATCTGATTCAGGCAAGCCTGAATACTGGGAAGGATGTCGACGCGGGTCTGCACGGCGCTGACCGTGGTGGAGAGAGCCCTAAAGTCCCCTATAAGTCCACTAACAGCCCCCTCAAGAGCACGAATGCTCTGAACTAGAGTGTCTGGGGGTGGTGGAGCAGAGGGACGCACAGGTCTAACAGGTGAAGTGCGGGGTAGAGGACGGGGCCAGCAGGAAAGTGTGGAAGGGGTGCTATGCTCACTAAGTGATGCCCAGCCTCGGTGTGAGGCTGGGACACAGGCTGGGTCGAAGCAGAAGCAGCAGCAGCAGAGGTGGAAGTCAAAATGGGCGACGAGGCAGCGGGAGAGGTCAGTGATGCAGACGTGGGGACAGATGTCACGATGCTCTCGGTAAAGACAGGGGCGGTGGAGACCGAAAGGTCGACAACTGGGGAGGCTGTGTAGGGCACAAAAGATGACTCCCCAGGAGTCGAGAACAGCACTCGGGAGAGGGTCTCCACGGCGACAGTAAAGGAAGACTCGCCGCTCTCAAGAATGGTGGGTGGATACTCGGGGCTTAGTGTGGTAATGGGCTCGACGGACTTAGGCTCGGTGGTGGTGGTAGTGGACGGCTCAGCTAAAGTGCTCCCGACACTAACAGATGTGTGGACAGAGGTGTTGGGAGGTGCAGACAGTGCAGATGCGCCGGTCGAATATGTGTTGTCGACGCAAGTCGTCAGGTAGGTCCACGCTGGTCATAAGGGCCAAAAGGGTGATCAGACCGTGGCAACAGATAGGTGATCGCTACCCCTATTTAGAACCCTAGGGCAAGTCATCGCATAGAGCATGTAGAGATCTGGCGTAGACATGGTCCTGGGCTCGTACCTCGCTAGGAAAGTAGTCGCCATAAGGCGTTGTGCAATGCAGAGGCAAGGGTGGAGGATAGCTGAGGCCTTGGCCCTACTAGGGTCAAAGGCGAGTGGGGATCCTGTGATCCATGTCCAGAAGGTGCGGGTGTCGAACGACGGGGGTAGGATGTGCGTGGGAGCGTAGGCACGGTCAGGGTCAAGGACGGCTGGAAAAACGATCTAAGATGAGAAACCCCTCAAGTACCCCTAGGCAGTCTAGGTCAGCTAGGTGTGCAAACCTAGAGGGTACTATCGAGCGATGGCAAATACGCTCGAATCTGGCACGGTGTGCATCATTTCGAAACGTAATCTCCATCGGCTCGACGGCGGGAGCGGGTGGTGGAATGGGATCGGCAGGGATCGGCTGTGTAGGTGGTGGTGGGCTAGGTGGAGGGGAGTCCTCCCTAGCGGAAAAGGGACCAGGATCATCGGTCCTCTTTCGCTTGGCAGCAGATTCCCGTGTACGTGGCCTAGTGTACGGCGACATGTATGCCGCGAGACGTGTCCCAACCAAATAAGTAATGCGACGTGCTAAATGATGGAACGAGTATATCTGAACACGCCGTGAGAGCAAACAACAGTGTGTGCGAAGAGACGCCTCCACCGCGAAGCTCAAAGCGCATCCAAAAACTCCCCAAAACTCCCCCAAGCTAGCCTGCAAATCAAACGATCAAATCAGTGAATAATACTCAATATATATGGGGGAGATATGGGATAATAGATGGATATGGAAATTAATTTGAATTTGGGGTTCACGGGCGTACAAATCAAGAGAAATGGGGAGAAATGGGGGTTTTTGGGGCAAAATAGGGGTGATCGGAGGCGGCGCCAGCGGTGGGGGGGGGTTGCCGGTCGTCGGCGGTCGGCGTGGTGTCGGTCGCCGGCGAAGGTTGGTCGGCTCGAGTGGCGGTAAGGGCTAATCGGGCGAGGAAAAATCGCAGCGGGCGAGGAAGTGGAATCGGCAGCGGGCTCGGGCGAAAGAATTGGGATTTTTTATTGAGTATCGTAAATCGCGCCTGCTGCCGTCGCTTATATAAGGAATGTTACGACTCGGCCGAGTGACAATGTCACTCGGCCGAGTGGCGAAAACTAAAAAAATTTCAAATTCTCCTCGCCACTTACGACTCGGCCGAGCGGCTTTCATACACTCGGCCGAAGGGAGAAACTCCACTCGGCCGAGTGGCTCTGCCACTCAGCAATTCTTGAGATAGGAGGGTATCTGTTTCACTCGGCCGAGCGATAAGGTACTCGGCCGAGTGGCAATTAAGACTAAAAGTTACAGAAAGTGACAGCGAGTTGGTCTGCAGAAACTTCCCTGTTTGGTGCTCCACTCGGCCGAGTGAAGTCTTTGCTCGGCCGAGTGGCATAAGCTACTCGGCCGAGTGACGTGCTGTTTTCTGCATCGGCTCTCCGTTTTCGCTCTAGTCTCTATTTTTCTTCCTCCAGTCTGTTTCTTCCTCCTCCTAAGGCCTGAGCGCGTCCCTGAAGCGCTCTTCCCTGCCTCGGTCATCCTCCATATGAGTGATCTCCCTTTCTCCTTCTCCTGTCGTGAAAATTAGGACCCGTTGTCACGATTTTCATGGACATAAGACTCTAAACACTAATAAAAGTCTAAACCAAAAATGAAAATCAAATAAAAACAATGCAAAAACCGTCGGGTTGCCTCCCGACAAGCGCTCGTTTAAGGTCATGAGCTCGACCCCTTTAGATATTCGTTTAGCTCGTGATGTTGGGCGCATACGAGATATGCCCGTCGAACTTGTCGGGAAGGCCGCTTGGATTTGGGTCATGATGATCATCGATCTTCCTCGATGCCCCCTCATCATGGGTAATGTTGGGGGATAAGTCCCCCAAGCTAGAGCTTGTTCCTATCTTTTTCTTGGCCGGTGACACCGATCTTCCATTCGGTGGAGCTTTCTTCGGATTCTTGGCCTTTGAGAGCATGCAAAGCTCTCGTATTCTTGTGACATCAGTGTCGCCTTCATCACCATCCGTGGAGATATCTGGAGGGTCCTCCAACTTCTCTTCTTCACCCGAAGCTTGGCCTTCTTCGAAGCCATCGTCATGGAGAGCGCCAATAGAGTGGGGGATTGCTTCTTCAATCACATCGTCGAGGAGATACCTCGTGATAGGGCATTGCATGTCGACGATAACACCGGCGGTTGCGAGGAACGGGTGTCCAAGTATGAGCGAAGTGTCGCCCTCTTCCTTGATGTCCATGATGACAAAATCACAAGGCAAGCATATCCCTCCCGGAACTTGAAGTGGAATGTTCTCTGCGATCCCTACCGGCCTAGTAATCCGACCGTCCGCAAGTTGAATTCTCATGTCGGTCGGCTTCAAGTCGGTGCCCGTGTTCAATTTTCGGAACATGCTAAGGGGCATAAGGCTCACACTCGCGCCCAAGTCAACTAGAGCTTTTTGCAATGGGACACCTCCTAGTGTGCAAGGGATGCGGAAACTCCCGGGATCCTTTAATTTCGCCGGCTCCTTCTCCTTCTAGGTAAACAAAGTTCCTTGTTCCGTAAGCATGATTTTTTCCTTCCTTTTCTTTCCCGATATCAAGTCCTTCAAGAACTTCGTGTAAGACGGGATCTCAATTATTGCATCTAAGAAAGGAATATTGAGGCTTACTCCCCTCAAATATTCAAGGAACTTGGCGAGCCTTTTCTCTATCTTGGCTCTAGCTAGCCGTTGTGGAAACGGCACCGGCGGCATGTAGCGGCGCTCATCAATTGGCTCCACCACTTCAGAATTTCCTCCTCCAATCGGCTCCTTTTGGCTCTCCTCTTCAATTGCCGGCTCTTTTTCTTCCAAAATATCCACCACGGGTTCTTTGTTTTGGGTCATAGCGGGAGTGGTATCCTTCCCGCCCCTTGTTGTAACCGCCACCACCACATTGATGTGTCCGGTGTTGCTCCGTGGATTGGGCTCGGGTTGAGCCGACAATTGTTGGGCGTTCTTTTTTAGCAATGCAAGTTGCTCTCCAAGTTGAGCGACGACGGTATTTAGTGAATCTTGTCCCGCCGTCAACCTAGTATTGATCTTCCTTTGCTCCACCATGAATTCCTCCACCCTAGCTTCATGGTCCGATCGTGGTTGAGATTGAGGTGGGTTGGGAGCTCTCCAACCTTGATTGTAGCCGGGCGGTCTATACGGTCCCGTTTGTTGCCTCGGCGGGTAATTTTGTTGCGGTGGACCCCTCGGGTGATACTGAGGTTGTGGTAGTGGAGGCCGAGCTTGAGGAAGTTGTTGTGGCGGGGGGTTCAAAGCACCATCATTGTTTGCATATGAAAAGCCCGAATGGTTTCTAGCGGCCGGGTTGGCCCAATATCCGGAGTTCCCCGTAACATATTGCACTTGTTCCAAGGCCCCCTCTCCATGCTCTCCTCCTACATACATGACTTGAGATTGGTCTTGCCAATCGCTCATATTGCTTACCGGCGTAGATGTAGAGGGTGATCCATGTGACTCGGTGATATACTTCTCCAATCTCTCCACTACCTTGTGGAGAGAGTCAAATTTGTTTGAAAGCTCTGCTACGGCCTTGGCCTCATATGTGCTAGTGGGCTTCAAGGAGGAAGAAGAATGACCTTGCTCGTCGCCCCATTGTTGGTTATTAGAGGCCATCTCCTCTAATAAGGCCACAGCTTCATCCGGCGTCTTCGATAGTATGGCTCCATTGGCGGTTGCATCTATAATTTGCTTCGTGCCCGGTTGGAGTCCATTGTAAAAACTGTGAACAAGCTCCCAATCTTCTATACTGTGATGGGGTCATTGATGCTGTAAATCCTTGAAGCGCTCCCATGCCTCGTATAGGGTCTCCTGCGGTTTTTGCTTAAAGGACATGAGAGCACTCCGTATCTTCACCGTCTTAGATGGTGGGTAGAATTTGTCAACGAAGGCACTAGCCAACTCATCCCAAGTAATGAATGTACCTTCCGCATGCGTCCTCAACCAACATAAAGCTTTGTCTTTGAGTGTAAAGGGGAAGAGCCGCAGTCGGATTGCATCAACGGAAACGCCCGGCATTTGGAAGGTGGCGCACTTGGACAAGAAAAGCTGGATGTGATAATGCGGATTCTCATGGGCGTTCCCATGAAACGGGTCTTGTTGCATCAATACTACCAATCCCGTCTTTAGCTCAAAATTCTTGTCCGCCACCAACTCCGGCATAGCGATGGAGAGGTAGTGGAGGAAGTCTTAGGCCGCAGCCTATCTCTGATGGATATAACCCTCGCCATGTGTGCCGCTAGTTCCTCAGGTGTCTCCGTATGGTTCATACAATCACCCTCTGTAGCGTGCCTTCTCTTGGCTCTGATCCTCCTCATGGTACGTTCGATCTTCGGATCAAATAATATTTCCTTGGGGTTCGCCGTAGATCTCGTGTACATGCAAAGGAAAACAGAGTTTCAAAGGAGTTGTTAGCACGAATAAGGAGTAAAAAGATAAAAGTAATAAAAGAAAAAGAAGACACTAAGTAAAGAGAATAAAACACTGTCGCCTCCCCAGCAACGGCGCCAAAAACTTGATCGCACCCCGAGAGTACACACCGAGACTAATTTGGGGTAGGTTACCTCATTGCTAGACGTGAATTTTAGGTGAACTAGTCGCAACTAAATGTAGAACCAAGCTCACGCTCTCGCGCTATTGTCGGTTTATAGTGAACCTAGGGTAGGGCCCAATCTATTGCAAACCCTAACCTAAGCCGCTAGCGTGGAGAATGACATCATCGTTCAACCGTATCTCGAGTCCACTCTCGTGCAAACTCGAGCTACGACCTAGGTTGAGATAGTTCCTACCCGTCCAATCTCTTGCAAACGGATATTGGTATAGAAACACGATTAAAAGTCCTAACTCCCAAACTAACCATTATCAATTCTAGCAAGAATTTCACCAATTCATCACAATTTAAAAATAGGGTCCATAGGGTTCATCCCTATGCCCTAAGATGATAAAACTACTCACTAATCATCATGCAATTCATGAGAAAATCAATAACAAAATCAGCACAATTCATTGCAATAGAGAAATTATCAACAAAAATAGAGTTTTTGATAAGAAGAGAGACAAACCAATGAGAATCCAATAGCATCCAACAAAAATAACCTTTTTAATCTCCAAAAGAAAAGCTAAATCTAATGATCTAAAAAGCTCTCAAAAAGGCTGCCAAAAAGCATCAAAAAGTCCTCCTAAACTAGGGTAAAAACTGGGCTTAAGTACCCCTCAAAATCACCCAAAAAATCGTGACAAAAATACCCATGCGCAGCCCAGAAATCGCACTTTACGCCGCAGGCGGAGCGGCTCACTTGGCCGAGTGACAAATGTCACTCGGCCGAGTGACAAACCCTATACATTTCCAGTAATTCGGGGATTTTCGGGGGTCTGTCTTCGGAGGTGACTTGGCCGAGCGGCTTTACTCACTCAGCCGAGGGGCATTCCATGCTCGGCCGAGTGATAAATCTGAAATCGACTGACGGATTCCAATAAGTCAGCTCCTTCGGTGGGTGGATTTTCCCGTGCCACTCGGGCGAGGGGATCTCCATACTCGGCCGAGTGGACTATCGTCACTCGGCCGAGTGCAGCTGATTTCCTTCTGTGGTGCGTGTCCGGTCTGCTCGGCCGAGTGGTCTTCTTGCTCGGCCGAGTGAGTGCTTCACTCGGCTGAGTGAGATACTGTAGATGCCCATTCTTCATCATTTCGCCTCCTCGTCGCTCCTACGAAGTTCCTTCTTCTTCCACTTGTCTTCCATCGTCGAATAGCCCTCAAAAGAGCCTTGGGTGACACTCCGGAGCGGGTGCAAATCCTCTTGATCTCAAAATCACTCCGAATCACTCCATATCTCCTAAAATACGACAAAAACAAGAAATCGTGAAAAGCATTGCAATATTGCCAAATAATAGTGAAAAACGCGATATGAGCGATCAAAGTGGCATGCAAACATGCAGAAAAAGGGTGTAAAATATGGAGTGATCACACGTGTGACACTAACTCCCCTTGATCGGGAAACACGAATCATATCTTGGTCATTACTCTCCTCACACACTTCAAGTGTCACCCAACCAAAGACCTTTCATCAGGGCTTTTCCCAAGGCTTGATCAGAGATCTAAGTGACACCGTTTATATACAGGTTCGTACTATGGTCTCAAGTCTAAGGACCAACTAACATATCATCATCGAGAGTTATTACTAACAGATTAATCAATGTTAACCATATGATAACTCTTGTTGGGTCGTTTAGTGAACTCATTCTCCAATAAGCACATGCGTCTCGTCTTCGACTTCGCCAAGTCAAATGACCATGAGGTCATCGTCACCACTCCATGATGAAGACTAAGACACAATGGTCTATCCAATGTGTCGATATCCTGTTCTCAAAACATCTATGACCACGAACGTTTTTAGACATATGCTACAATCGGTCAAACACTTTTCCATGATCGAGATCTCTATATTGATACGTGTTTGACCTTGCATTATGTCTCAGGACTTAACCTAAGTTCTAATGAAGACTACATTATAATTAACTTAGGTAAATACTTACTAAACAACTTACTGTTATTTCGAACAAGATGTTTGTGCACATACATATGGATAAACTGCCTCAAGGGCATACCCATCTCCCAACATCTCCCACTTGCACTCAGGCCCATTTATCCCAGTATCTTAACCGCAATTACACTTAAGTCTCTCTAGACTTCATGTGGTAGAGCCTTCGTGAGTGGATCTGCTAAACCGTCTTCTGTATGGACTTAAAAGGGTTCTATGTTTCTACTAGATCACAGATTTGAATCTCATCCAAATCGTTTCCTTGGTCTCTTGGAATCCATAAAATTTGTTTTGTCTGGATCTCATCCAGCTTATCGTCTTCCAAAATAGTCACTGGTTATCTGCATGGTTCATAATCATTTCTGATAAAGTGTCACACTCTTTGACAACTCTGTCAAAACATATGTTCTGACTCCTTGATGCATCACATGCCTTTTATTCTCTCCCACCGACCTTGAAAACTCTTTAAGTTTGTTCTTCTAAATCATAATTAGAAAACAAACATATTCTAGTATTCATAGTCATCATGAGCATTGACATCCAGTCTGATTCGAACAGATTAGTACACAACTATTGGCGAGAAAATTTCATCATAATCCATTTATAGAAGTTTTGATGATAACCGTTCTCAACCAATATAACTTGTACTTCACTATTTTCCTTCTGCACCAATCTTCTATCTTAAAAATTCATATGCAGCCAAAGGAAACACTTCCTTTAGACACGTCTTCTAAGGTCCATACCTTATTTACTTGCAAGGACCTTTTTCGGATCGCATCAAACTATTTATCAGAGTCCCTACTCCGAATGGCATCCTGGAAGTTGACTAGGCCATCATTAACTATGATGTTTTACTCGACTCCTTCGTCGCACGAGACTTAAGCAACCCTGTGACTTCTTAACGATTAATTTGAGAAATAATATATTTATAAGGTTATAACATAACCTTATCAAGAACCTAGGCATTATTATCTAGGGCTTAACCCAGAAAGAGGATTGTAACTCAGAGTCGCTAGCCATGTATCACACCAAGTCTAACAGAGTGAGATTCATGCTCTCCAACACATTGATGTGTTGTAAGACTTGACCTGAGAGTAAATCTCATTCTCTTTTAATTACGCAAGAATTACATTGCAAAGTATTTGCCTATTTGATCCAATCGAAGTGATTCAAATACTTCTTCATTTTGTTCTCTATATCATCAGACTTGTGTTTAATCAAGAACATGAGTCTAAATAAAATAAGAACACCATATCCTGGCTAATTAAGACTTGGGTCCGGATACATCCGTATGTATGCGAACCATTAGTTCTCCAACTCATTCTCCCACTGTCCTATAGAAGGAGTTTTGGCCATCATACCTTTGAGACAAGATTTACAAGTGTCTTTCGACTCATAATATGAGAGGTCAAGAGGCCCCTCTTTATGTGACTTCTCAAGCATAGTCTCTTTGGTATGGACTAGTCTATTTTGCCATAGATAAGTTTTGTTACTAACTTGTACATTCATGTATTAACTCTTAATACAACATCAACTTGTACATTCATGTATTAACTCTTAATACAACATCGTTATACAAAATAATCACATCAAAACATTTCTTCTAAATTAATGTGACGACATTCGCCAAGTGTGATATACATTCCATATAGCCTAAAGACAACTTTTGTTCATTTGCCAATATGCGAGACTATATTTTCCTTTGTATAACAATTATTCTGAAATTTTAGACATCAAACATGTCACATTCTCAGTTCATCCTACTATGCCTTGTCTTATGATAGACAAAATCTTCTTTATCAATGAATTTTTCTTAGTGCCTTCTCTTTTCTAACTCACATTTAGACATTTCTCGTCCTAATACAAATATTAGCTGTGCAAGCATCACATGCATCCAAACACTTGAGCTTTAAAACCTTGATGAGACTCAACAAATTGTTCGTCTCAAGATTTAATTTGGATACATGGTCTTGCACAGCTCTTACACTCATCTTCGAGTCAAACAGTTTGATCGATGTTTCGAACCTTGCAGAGTGAAAATGTTTTCCATACAACCTTGAGGAGACTCAACAAGTTGTACTGAGAAACATGCTTCAAACATCAGTATCTTCAAGCTGCCGCTGCTCATTGAGGCGACTGTTAAGTAGCGTGCTTTTATTTTGTTTGACTTTAGAGCTTAAGGAAATCATTGTCCTTAACTCAGTGCTAGGAAGGACACTTTAATATCAGTGAGAACATAGTTTGGTTTATCAAATATTCCTTAACTAATCATTTTTTCTAGTTGACTTATTTCTTTTAACGATATTACAATTTTGGATACCACTTCGGTAAAACTTATAATTACCCTAGTTTAGCATACGTTCTTGATTTTTAAATATATAAAATGGTTTTTATTCTCCTCCCACTATTTTAGTGATTATCTTAAGCCATATAGATGAACGAATATATTTATTTAATGGGAGAGGGACCCAACCATCTTAAGCTTCACAACCTTGAGGAGACTCAACAAGCTGATCGAATCTGCATTTGGTAGATAAACTCATTATCAATCACATCACATATGATTTCCTATTGGTTTTTACCCCTAGTCACTTATGATCTTGAGGAGACGCAACAAACCATAATGACTAGTCCATTCGAACCCTTGTTTTCATGTCTAATCTTAACTTACATCGATACTCGAGGAGACCTGACGCAGTGGTTTGGGTTAATACTAGACTACATCACATGTATAATGGAGTCAGTTTCTTGGAGAGACCATGTCATAGCTTGAGGAGACTCAACAACCATGACAGGCGTCTTTTAGTCCCTTAATCCAAAAACAAGGAGGGCTACAACTAATCTTAATCCCAAAACATATTTGACTTGATGTAATTGATGGTTTCACATAATCATAATTTGCATCCTTGGTCCAGTAGAACATTGCCAGAGATTTGGCTAGGCCAGGATCACTATCCCCAGTCGAGCTAGGGTGATCCACAACACTAGTCAAAAAACGCTAGATTGGATCATGATCCTTTAAGGATACTACTTATTCATATGTGAGACACCGACTTAAAATGACGTTATCAAAACTAGTTAATCCTATCAACTAGTTAAATCCTAAAATATGAAATTATTAGGATTGGATAATAACTTTTATTAAAGTCCTTATCAACTATAAGGATTATTAGGGTGATATCCTAATCACGTATTAGGGATCTAAGTTCAAGTTGCAACTATTTAAATCATAGCCTTTTCAAAATTATTATTATTACAATTAAAATAATAATTATTGGAGAGGGCTAACCTAATCATGTATTAGGGCTTTAATTTGCTGCAACAATTTTTAAGTCATAGCATGTCAACCAAAATTATCTTATAATTTTCTGAAAGCTTTTAATGGCTATCCTAAAAGTCTTTCTTGTATTATCACATAATAAGCAAGAATAATTTAACCTTTAAAAATATCAACTAAACAATTTAGCATGATAATAGAGGAACTAAAATTATCTCATAAAATTAGCATGCAACTTAAAAGATTTATCTCATAAATTTAAGTTACATAAAATAATTATCATTTAATTATCAAGATCTAAAAATTTAAAATTATCACATGATTTTTAAATTAGATTTAATTTTCAAAAAACAATTTTTCGAAAATAAAAACATTACATGGAACGACAATTTTAATATCTTAATTAACAACCTCCATCTCACGGAGAAACATGGTGTATCAAATACACTTTATAATTGAAAAACATAGATCAAGTAGACTAATTTTGATACCAATGAAGGGTTTCGTAGGTCCTTAGGGCTATAAAATCGATGTCCAGCCTAAGCTGGACGGACGACGAAAACATAAAAGCATCAAAAAACTAACATAAAACTATTTTAAGTCTAGCCCTAAAGAAAAAACCCTAGCCAGAATCTATACTAGTTCGGGGTTGGGTCCGACCAAACCATAAGGATATATCTACCTAACAATTGCAATTATAAACACATGTGAATTAAACTACATACCTTTCACTTTGTTTCCACAGAACACGAAGCGTCGTTTTCAGCAACATTTCTTTATCTCTGAAGCGATCCAGTGCGCTACTTTTTCCAAACCGAACCGCCTCCCGAGTCGAGCAACACCCTTGTTGTCGAGCCAACTACACGCCAAAGAAAGTTTCATCCTAAGTGGATCCTCCGTCAAGACTTCGGATCTGATCCGAACTCTTTCGTAGCTTTACTAGAGCCCGATCAGGAGCAAGAAAGAATTTGGGAGAAAGAAGGAATATTAATTTTAAGTCTTAATTCGAGTGTGCTCAAAACTTTTTAGAGATTCTCAGATTTGAAGACTTGATTCTTGTTTTAAGGAGGGGGAAGGCCCCTATTTATATGGACGGCAGACTCCTCCTCTCTTCTCAATTTTTGATGCGGGACTAAACATATTTAGAGAATTTACTTTGCACAAAATACGCATTTCTCAAAGGCAATGTTGGGCAATTAAATCTCTCCCACCATATATCTCCAAGAGCGATATCATACATCGTTGCAAAGAGGGTTGAATGGTGAACACGTAGGAAAAAACCTCGTTCAATTCTGAGTCCATTGGACCCTTCAATCGAGCCTCCAAAATTTGCCCAAAACCTTGCTTTACGCGCCGCCCAACAGCCAGAAATAATGCAAATCGGGTTCAGAACCCTTTTGATGGGGCCCATTGAGGGGGCCCCACCTGTAGGTGCAGCCACTGCGGGGGCAAGCGCCTGCCCGCCTGGCAGGTCACCCACCCACAAGGCAGGCCTAGGCGCACGCCTGCATTACAGGCGGGCTGACCACACCCCTTAGGCGGGTCAGGCACCCGGTAATTTGGGTGGGCCCGACCTGCCCATCTTAGGCGGGTGTGCCCTGCCCCCTGGGCTGGGCTGGGGGTGCCTAGCCCAACTATTTGGGCTAGCCCCACTTTTATTGGTGTGTGTGCTGTTTTGGCTCTAACTTCTTCATTTAAAGTCCGTTTTGGACGCCGTTTGAACCTGGGTTTAGACCGGGACGTTCCTGTCATCCAGGTACACATCTCATGTGTTCATTCCACATATAAAATTAATTCTTTAAGCATTTGTCACAAACATTTTGTGACGTATTATTTCCCTTGCATCTAATGCATCATCTTCCTAATCCTACATATTGCTTGACGAAGGTCTCACTCTGTATGAGACCCTACAGCCTGATCCTACTACAGGTGGGGCTCAAAATACCAAACGACAATGACCACGAGCTGTATGTGTTGTCCTTTTTTCGGTATCATAATTATGTGGTTAACTCACCGACATAAGTATTGTCGGGACCACCCTGACTGTGTCCGTGATGAATACCGTAGTTTTAGTCCCTTCATCAAAACTATGCCGCTGAGTCAAGCCTAGGGTATGGTCAACTGTCAACCCCAATAGCTCGAAGCCAATTTGTCTCCATTGATCTTTAGTCAAATAATGTTGGACTTCTTCCAACATACTCTGGCCAGAGTTTTTACTAAAGACCGAACTAACATGTGCGACACTAACTCCGCTTGACAGGGAGAGACGAATTCTATCTTGGTCATTACTATCCTCGCACACTTCAAGTGTCACCCAACCAAAGACCTTTCAATGGGGCTTTCCCGAGGCTAGATCAGAGATTTAAGTGACACCGTTCACGTACATGTTCATACAATGGCCTCAAGTCTAAAGACCAACCAGCATATCATCACCGAGAGTTATTACTGACAGATTAATCAATGTTAACCATATGATAACTCTTGTTGGGTCGTTTAGTGAACTCATCCTCCAATGAGCACATATGTCTCGTCTTTGGCTTCGCCAAGTCAAACGATCATGAGGTCATCGTCACCACTCCACGATGAAGACTAAGACGCAATAGTCTATCCGATATATCGATATCCTTTTATCGAAACATCTACAGCTACAAACATTTTTAGACCTATGCTACAATCGGTCAAACACTTCTCCAATGATCGAGATCTCTAGCTTGATACATGTTTGATCTCGCATTAAGTCTCAAGACTTAACCTAATTTCTAATGAAGACTACATTATAATTAACTTAGTTAAATACTTACCAAACAGGTTACTGTTATTTCGAACAAGATGTTTATACACATACACATGGATAAATTGCCTCGAGGGCATACCTATCTACCAACATCTTTCAAACCTGGCTCTGATACCAATTATTGGATCCTTGAGATGCTAAGTAAAACACTAGAGTGGGGTGAATAATGTTTATAAAATTTATAAACTCATTTAGAATCTTCAACCTAAGATTTCAATTAGAGTTACCTAATTAAATCTTAATCAATAATCTTAGAATATAAAGTATGCAGTGGAAATTAAACAATGCAAGAGATAAATCAAATCACAGAGATAATCACAAACACAAAGAATTACCTGATTCAATAATCATGTGACCTACATCCAGTCCCAAGTCCCACCTATCTTTTCACTATAAACTTCTCTCAATGGAAGAATATTACACCACCTATTCCCTTAAGGATTTTTACAACCAGCTTTCCCAAGAGGATTTCACAACCACCTCTTCACAAGTTGATTTTATACTTACAATGGTAGCCCAAGTTAAAGTTCTTGTGCTTGTGATGTAGCTATAGAAGACTAAAACTTAAGATGATGAAACTTGAAGCTCTTTGAAGATCAAGGAAATGGCCAAAGAAAGATTGAAACTTTTTAAAAGCTTGGCAAAAGAAAGTGAGTTTCTTTTGAAATATTTTGGGCACAAAAACTATTTTTCTCTTTGAAAATGACCTTAAATTCTTATATTAAAAATCTGAACAACATTATATTTATTGGGGAATTTTGGGTTAAAACTATTTTCCAAAATGCACATATACCGGTCAAACCGGCTAGTAAAAATATTCTTGTTATAGGCTCAACGGCTAGTAATAGTCGACTAGAGTAGACCTTCTAGTCGACTAGAAGCATATCTAGTCGACTAACAAATGATTACTAGTCGACTAGGCCGGGCATGTTACAAGGTTGTTTGCTCTCTGTAAATTCTAGTAAACTATTGTACATTTGCTAGTAGACTATAGTATACTGACTAGGACTAGCTCATAAATATTGGTCGACAAGATTAACATGCATGTTAACCTATGTTTTATGTGTTTACCTGGTCGACCAGGTACCTGTTTGGTCGATTGATTGACCTATAAAACATTGTTTTTGACCTACAACAGTTAGGATATATTTTGAAAACATATTTAAAGAATTCTTAAGTGTGTGAGAGCTTCAACTATGGCCTTAACATTCTAATCAAGAAAAATGGAAAATTACATCAAATAAAATATTACATTAAGCATCTTGATGTAGACTTGGCTTTTTAAGCTCCTCGTTTTGATTCCCTTCATTGCAATTCCTTGGTTGAACTTACTTAAGCTTTGAGTGATCTTTGATTTTCTTTATGCTTTCATACCTACACTCATAGATTATTAGATGACATGTTTGCTTGTCATTAAAACACATATAGTGTGACCCAATATCCTAACAAAACCAAACAGAGAATGACAGTTCCAAAATGGTGGTTGGATGCATGGTTAGTGCCTCTGTCGTACCTGTGACGTGATATGATTGTGTCACCGTTTGAAATAGGAATCGGGTTATTATAGTCCTACATCGATGTCGACCTCTTATGAAAAGTGAAGGAGGAAACTTCAATTATATGTGATATACAAGACCGATCACAAGATTTGTAATCAAGTTTATTCAAGAGAATAACACATCGCAAGAAGTTATGAATGTATTTTGGAAATGTTCGTAAAGAGTTACGAATATATCAACATGATGAAGAAAGGCAAAAACTTAGCCCATACAAGGTGGTTAGTCAACTAATGATAGTTTATTGGTCGACTAACCCGTCTGGGGGGAAACATAAAGTGTTCTGTTTTCCAATTAGTCCATTAATGAAATTCATTAGTTGGCTAATTGGGGGCATTGGTCGACTAATGGATTTACACTAGTCGGCTAATGGCCGTAGACTAGTTAGGGTTTTCGGTTTAAGTTTGGGTTCATGGTTTAATCAAAGAATAGGATCGAAAACCAACTCAAATTAATTTAGTTTGACTCTAACATGAATTCCTAAGAGTTGGGAGATTTATATGAGTTTTGGTTTAATAATCCTATCATATTTTAGGAGTAGATTTGGATTCAAATATAAAATCCTAATGGGATTAAGAAACCTAATGAACATGACTTATTCTAATACCATGTTTAAGGATAGGTTTAGATGAAAACTCGTATTAATATAATGTGTATTTAGATCAAGTTAATTTTAACTAGATCTCTTTATCTCTCTCAAAATAGGTGTGAAACCTCATGCATGCGTGAGATGATTTTGATCTCAAGGATTCTCAATGAGAAGAATGCAACACATAAAAGGCTTCATGCATGACTTTTGAAGGAGGATTAATGTAACACATAGCCACTCATATATGTTCATGTGTGAGTTCAAAGGGAGAATACATTCATTCAACCCTTGCAGGCAACTCATGCATGGTATGCGTGAGAGATTTATTACAAGGGTATAATCACAAATTTTTTATTCCCTATGTATCATTGCAAGAGTTGCGTTACAATGGAGTTCCACATTCTCATCCTCTCAAGCCCTAGCCAAAGTTTCGGGAGCAGATTTAAGAGATTCAAGTTCAAGAAGAGCTCGTAAATCATGTCGGGTTGTCATCACTGTGATTCATCTAAAGCACTTGGTTGGTGAGCGAAATTAGGTCTTCACCGAAAGAGTTTTGAATTCTCAGATATTACGTAAGAATATTTGCTCAAAGACATGACTTTTACTTCAGAATTAAATTCGATTTTGCTATAGATCTTAGTTATGTTATATGCTAGTTTAGAAAATTTTCATTTTTTGGTGTTCCCTTGCTTTTCTAAATTGTTCAAAAAACCTAGAATTTTCCCTTACATGCATGAATACAACTAACGAAGATGCTGGCATATCCTTCTTGTCTTTATTCCTCATCTCTGGTCAGTCTCTCATCTAATATTTGGGTTTCTTATAAATATAGCATACCTTGCTTCTAGTCCTCAATCTCGATCTTCTCTTGTTGACGCCTCTCATATGCTTTACCTTGAAGCAAATATATCATGGTTCTTTGAATCTTATTCGCTCAAACCAAGTCCTACCATTCAATCTCTAAACTTCTCATTGTAGAGTCATGACTTCATATACTCAAGACTGAGAGTATCCCAGCTGTAGATCATGGTATTAACAAACGTCGTGTATCGCTCTGGCAATAATATGATCAGAATCATCGCCTCATATTTAGTGGCGTAACCATGATTTTTTTGCCCTGGGCAAAAATAAAGATGATGTAAAGAATATTTTTATGATATGTATGCTATATTAGCATAGGATTACATGCTGTATTAACATATGAATAAAAATCAAATCATAATGTCCGAAAAATTTATTTTAAATTCATAATTAGCGATGACTATATGTAAGAAATAAAAAATTTCTTCACTTGGAATCAAACCCATAACATGTGATCCCATACGCAATTTTCTTAAACATTAGGTTATAAAGAAATGGTAATAGTATAAGAGATTTTTTTTATATAAATAAATGTTTATTGTTTGTAATATGTAAGAAAAGAGATTTTTATAAATAAACAATTATTGTATGAAATATGAGAAATGTGAATTTAAAATGACTGCTGTTTTATGCAATATGTAGAAAATGTTATGAATGGGGGAGACTTTTGGTCTCCACCCATTAACCATCCACCATTACACCCACTTAATAGTGGGTGTCCCTTGGGATTCATATGAATGTAACTCCTATATGAAAGTATATGAGTATGGCTATTGTTACGAACCCAAGGACTCTCCGACTCGTGAAAGGGTCGCTACCCCGAAAATCCGGGGCAATATGGAGACGGGCGCGCCTTGTAACGTCCCTCGACCCGGTCGAGGCGAACAACCACAGCCGCTCGACCCACCGAGGGTAGCGCGCTTGGGGACGCCTGGGTAGCGCCGCCGGGCCTACTGACAGGCACGGACGTATCCTTCCGCACCGGCGGACCGTAGCCCGTGACCGATCGGGGGGCGCGGCCGGGCCGGACAACCCCCGATCCGAACGACCCGCCCGATTCCCGTGAACCGCGGTGCCTAGGGTGATACAGCCCAACCTTTAGTCCGTCGCCAACGACAAACTAGCTAGGATAAGGACACGACTGACACATACGTCACCCGACCGACTGACAAAGCGCCCCCTGACGGCTGAGCCGACTGACGGTCAGCGCTTTCGGCCCTGACACCCCGACAAAAGCACCGCCTGGCCGTTGTGCCGCCTGACAAAAGCGGGTCAGGAACTCCTGTTCCTGACATCCTCGTCCGAAGCCTCCGCTGACAACCGAGCCAGCTCAGCACGTCTAGTCAGCATGCCAGATCAGCCCCGCCTAGTCATCTCCCGACAGGTATAAATACCCCCTCTCCCCTTACGGTGAGGGGATTGAAAAAACTCTCTCTCAATCTATCATTCACACACGAGAACAAAGGTCGTCCATGTCTTTGTTCTCCCACTTATAGCTCGCCACGTGCGGTCGACACACCGTTAGTCCGACCGGCGTGTCTAGCCCCCATTTTAAGTCCTATTACTGACTTAGGCATCGGAGGGGCTAAGGGTTGAACCCCAACCCAGCCCTTCTGACGAGTTGTTCGTGCTGCAGGAAAGCTCGCCCCTTGACCAAAGTCAACTTCAGCCCCCTGCCATCCAACCTTCCTCTGCTGCATCCGGCGAGATTCGTCCCCGTGATCACCACCGGCGACAGGTCCAACTTCTTCATAAACATTCTTCTTCATCAACAGCTATGGTTTACACCATAAGCTAGTTCTTCCAATTCTAACACGTTATCATGCACGATTGCCTCTAGATAATTTTTCTCTACAAAAATTCTATCTAGCGAAGGATTCTTATATCTGTTGGCAGATCGTTTGCCAACATCGCGAGGAGTTTTGATCGTTTGTGTAGCCACCGATTTTCCTACATTCTCGAGGAGCGGGATTATTTTCTGCGGATTTTTCGCTCTCCGATCTTCCCTAGATCTAACAGATCTAGAGGTAAATAATAAAACTCCTTGATCTAAACATAATTTATATATATTCATTATGCTTAGATCAAATTACATGGAGGTTGTACACAAAATGGACTCCATATAGTAAATAGCTCATGGAATATATACTGGACAGCTTATTCAACAGTCCCGGTGTGCTTCTGAATGGTGTGAGCAGTGTGATTATGTTAGTATAAATTGATTCAAAAGGTTTCCAGATTTTGAAACCGGGTAAATATTTTATATCCTAATATCTGCTTCTACATCAATTAGCATCAGATAATTTCTCGACCTTTGAGTTTCAGTAATTACAACAGTTTAGACAGTTTATAGTGCAATTTCTCTATGGATTTTAGATATTTTTTTCTTGGGGGAAAACAAACTCAAACTGATACAAAAACATCAAAATTCAGTTATTAAAATGCATATATTGTTTCTTCAGCGGTCATGTTCTTTTAAAAGATTCATGTACATATGGTTTGCTTGAGATATGTTAACCAACATCACATAAGCTGAATCTTTTTTTTTCTGCTGAAGTCAGTTCAAAACTCATAATTTGCATTTGCAGTATGCTGATTTCCCAGCATTTATCCTCTTCTTCAAGACGTATTATGCCAAAATCAGTTCAACATGCCCCAAAACCATGTTAAGCTTGCTTGATATAAATTAGTGGCCCACAATGCATCAGCTGAACACCTTCAATGAGTTGGGTTTTAAATACTCAGGACCTCATATATAATAGTCGGAGGGGGGCACTCGCCTGATCTCCACTTCCCTGAAGGGGGGTCTCACTATGACGGCAGCCTCCCTGAAGGAGGTGGCCTCGTTTTCTTTTGGGGTTGGACAAAATCCTAAACCTTAGAGTTAGGGTTAGGGTTAGGGTACTATAAGGCTGCACTAAACATATGGGCCAGTGGCCCATTAACCCCTTTATTAAAAAAATATAAATAAAATTTTTGGTTATTGGGCCTGAAGCCCGCAGCAAGTCTAGGGGCTTCAGGCCCATAGGCTTTTAATAAATAAATGGGGTATATCATAACTCTGTTTTAAATATATATTTAAATCAGAAAAAATCAATTAAATCTGGATAAATATCAGAAAATACTAGAAAATTACTGGAAAATTCTGAAAAATTCTGAAAAAATTCTAGATAATTGAGATAATAATGTGTGGCATTAATATGTTACTCTATGGATGGGTTTTGTTAATAATATTAATTATTGGTCCATATTCTGTTAATTTCAACATCTTGCAATTTATAAAAATTGGATTAAAATTATTATTATTTCACGATTTAAAAAATACAAAGATCCTGAGACCGCTCTGTCATTAGTTACATAACCTAACGGGTAATGACGTTTCACTGTGGTCCAAGTAATTATTAAACGTAAATTTAATATATTTCTCCAATAAAATTGCTTGCGATGTTGAATAAATTAAATTGTTTATGCTTGTGATGTTGCATAATTATTTGTATGTTATATAAACTGCCTGGAATGTTAGTAAGACTGTGTTGTGATTTTTAGACCGACAGTTTTTAGTCACCACTATTTATTTTCCTCGCATTTTTTTCTTTTGAGTGAAAATGTAGTTAGGAATTAATTGTAAAAGCCAAAGCCTGGAGATACTTACCCTGAAGACGGACGTAAAATTGCTAATGCTGGGACCCCCAAGGGTTTCCAAATTTTAATTTTAATTTGTTTTCGTACTACGGATTGTATAATGGACTTTGGACTTTTATTATTTTTGGTGGTGACTGACCGATCTCCACAACTATTTTTGTTTTACTACTGTGCATGTTTTAATTTTTGAAAAAATAATTAATTCATGCTTATTTCATGCTTAGATAAATGAAAAAGATTGCGAGCGTCGATTTTGATGTTCTCGATGCGGCTGGCAAAAATTACTTGAACTGGCAGCTGGACATGAAGTTCCACCTGCGCTCACATGGCCTTAGTCACACAATTCATGCTCCAGCTACGCCTGTGACATCTGGTGAATGGACTTATACTATAAGAGTCTCCGATATAGAGAATGCAAAAGCCATTATTTATATCAGGAGACATATTGATCGGACCCTGAAGGCCGAATATCTAACAGTGGACGACCCTCATAAACAGTGGACAGTACTTGAGGACAGATACAAACATCAGAAAGATGTGATCATCCCTCGTGACCGTTATGAGTGGAAAAATCTCCGACTCCAGGACTTCAAGTCCGTAGCGGAGTATAACTCAGCTCTCCATCACCTCACGCCTGAAGTTGTGTGGTGAAAAAGTTTCGGATACCCGCATGCTTGAGAAGATATATACATCCTTCCATAAGAAGGATGCTATTCTCATGCAACAGTATCGTGAACGCAAGTTCATGAGGTACTCTGATTTACTCTCCTACCTTCTTATGGCAGAGCAGAACAGAGACCTCCTACCGGCCACTCATAACCTACGCCCTGCTGGCTCTTCTCCTCTCCCTGAGGCTCACAAAGTTTCTTCCCAGAAGATGAAGAACAAGCATACGGGCATATTCAACAAGGGAAAAACTGTGAAGAAGCAAACCGGATCTCCTCCCAAGAACAACAATTATGAGGGGAAGAAAAAGAATACACGGAAGAGGAATACCTCTGGCCAGATGTCTGCTCCCAAGAAAAACTGGGAAGACAAATACCACAAATGTGGCATGATTGGACATTGGTCCAGGGTCTATCAAACTCCACCCCACCTCTAAGATTTGTATATGGCAAGCCTAAAGCCTTCCGTTGAGACAAATTTGGTGGATGTACAGCCTCTTACTCGGTTCACCACCGAGGATTTCGAGAATAACGACCTCCTTGACTGAAGCTGATTTAGTTATCTTTAAAGCCTTTTTCATTAATGTATGATGTATCTTCTTTATGTCCTTCTTTATCTTAATTATGAATCGAATGTAGTTTTTCTTTTCATAAATTTTTTTGCATTATTTTCTAGAGATGAAGTGTGAATGCCTAGTGGACAGTGCCTCCACGCACACGATCCTGCGAGATAGATGCTATTTTAATAGCATCATTAATTATCATGGACCTGTCACTACAATTTCAGGACTATATAATATAATAGAAGGATCAGGTGAAGCAATTTTATTGCTCCCAAACCAAACGCAAGTTATAATAAAAGATACTTTATTTTCTCCAAAATCAAACAGAAATCTACTAAGTTTCAGGGGCATCCGTTTACACGGATATCACTTGGAAACTGATGATTTTAGTAGTATTGAATATTTGTATGTTACTTGTCATAAGGAAGGTATTAAAACCGTCCTAGAACGTTTTGAAGGACTCCCGTCGGGCCTTTATCAAACATACATCCAACCTATAAAAGCTAATCTGATGGTGCACCAACAGTGTTCTACACCAGAATTCAATCTCTGGCATTATAGACTAGGTCAACCAGGATCGGTAATGATGCACAGCATTATAACTGATCCTGTGCACATAATTTGGAGAACCTGAAGATTCTTCAAAAGGGTGATTTTCATTGCCCCTCTGTTATAAGGGTAAACTAATCACGAGACCATCCCACCTGAAAGTGGGGTTTGAGTCTCCTAGCTTCTTGGAGAGAATACATGGAGATATTTGTGGGCCAATTCACCCATTAAGTGGTCCATTTCAATAATTTATGGTACTGATAGATGCATCTTCAAAATGGTCGTTTGCGTGCCTTTTGTCTGCCAGCAACCTAGCTTTTCCAAAGATATTGGCACAAATAATAAAGTTGCAGGCACATTTTCCAGATAACCAAATTAAAAAAATACGTCTGGACAATGCTGGGGAATTCACTTCAAAAGTCTTTCAAGACTATTACCAAGCAACTGGCATTGAAGTTGAACATCAGGTTGCTTATAGTCACACCCAGAATGGGTTGGCTGAGTCTCTTATAAAGAGACTGCAATAGGTTGCTCGTCTATTACTAATGCAATCAAGTTGCCTGTGGATGCATGGGGACATGCCATTTTGCATGCCGCTTTGCTTATCAGAATACGACCCTCTGGTGGTCATATTTTGTCTCCGGTGCAGCTTGCATATGGTGTACCTCCCAATATTTCAAACTTGAGAGTATTCGGTAATATAGTCTATGTTCCATAGCACGTCCACAGAGGACTAAAATGGGTCTTCGACGCCGTCTTGGTATCTACATAGGGTATGATTCATCCTCTATTATTAGATACCTTGAGCCCCTAACGGGCAACACATTTAAGGCTCGTCTTGAAGATTGTGAGTTTGACGAAAATTCTTTTCCCAAACTTGGCTCACAAACCAAGAAGCCTGTAGCTTCAGAGACCATTTCTTGGGACACTAAGACTTTGTCTCATTATGATCCGCATAATAATCTGTGTGAAGATGAGATCCTACAGATCCTTCACATTCAGAATACAGTACATTTACTCCCGGACAAATTCAATGATAACTAGAAGATTATCAGATCACACGTCTTTGCTGCCAATATGCCAGCTAGGATTGACATCCCCAAAGATGGGTGCAATCCACCAGCAGCAAAATCGGTCGTACCTCAAATAAAAATGGAACGACTGCCTGGCTCCAAGGATAAATTTCCTCGTAAGAGGAAAATACCTTGAGAAATAACGAATATCCCACCACAGGATGTTGAGCTCAGACCACTAATCTCTCCCCTCCTTCAGTCCCCCGAAGAGGACAATACATGAGAAATATAATTAAATTTCATACGTACTGGGGAGGTACTGGACAGAAAAAGCATTGTCGACGACGACTTCACGTTCGATATTACTGTTTACGTCGCTCAATGCGATGATGATATCGATCCATGATCTCTAGCTGAATGCAAACACAGAGATGATTGGCCAAAGTGGAACGACACAATAGGAGTAGAGCTGGACTCACTCTTGAAACACAAAGTCTTTGGACCAGTAGTCCAGACACCAAGAGGTGTAAAACCTGTGGGATACAAGTGGGTATTCATAAGAAAAAGAAATAAGAATAATCAGATCGTATGCTACAAAGCACAGCTTGTAGCTAAGGTATTTTCCCAACGTCCAGGGATAGATTATGAAGATGCATATTCCCTGGTTATAGATGCGATCACATTTTCGATTCATAATAAGCTTAACATCAATGGTAGGCCTAGAAATGCAGCTTACAGACGTTGTGATTGCATATCTATATGGCAATATAGATAAAGATATCTATATGAAACTTCCAGATGGTTTCAAAATACCAGCAGAAATAAAAGATAGACCTCGGGACGTCTATTCTGTTAAGCTTCATAGATCATTATATGGTCTTAAGCAATCGGAAAAAATGTGGTATAATAGACTGAGTGAATTCCTTGTTCAATAAGGTTTCACCAATAATGAAGTCTATCCATGTATTTTCATTAAAACCACGGGGACATGATTCATATTAATTGCCATCTATATAGACGACTTAAACCTCGTCAGATCTCCTGTAGAGATTGATGATATATCTGTAAGCCTCAAACTAACGTTTGAAATGAAAGACCTAGGCAAGACTAGTCTTAGCTTACAGATAGAACACCTCAGTGGATGAATCCTGTTACACCAATCCACACACCAATCCACATACACAAGGAAATTACTCAAAAATTTCCATATGGATAAAAGCCATCATCTAAGTACACCAATGGTCGTTAGATCTTTGGATGTACATAAGGACCCTTTTCGGCCGTTGGAAGAGGTGGAGGAAACATTTGGTCCCAAAGTACCTTACCTCACTGTCATTGGAGCACTTCTATATCTGGCAAACTGCACGCGTCCCGACATAACATTCACAGTCAATCTACTAGCCAGATATAGTTCAACACCCACAAAGCACCACTGAAACGGAGTTAAGCAGTTTCTGTGCTACCTTCAAGGGTCAATTGACCTGGGATTATACTTCCCGAAAGGTGGATCTTCCATTTTGATTGGTTATGCATATTCAAGTTACAGGTCTGATCCCCACACCGAGAAATCACAGACTGGTTTCGTGTTCACCTACGGTGGTACGACCATCTCATGGAAAACTGTGAAGCAGACCACCACAACAGTCTCATCCAACCACTCAGAGCTCCTGGCGATCCATGAAGATAGCAGAGAATGTGGTGTAATGCCCTGATAGCTATTGCACAAGTACTAGGGGGTGAATAGTACTTTAAAATGATTAAGAATATAATTCCTAATTATCTTGCAAACTCAACCAACAATGCGGAAATGAAAAAGTGACAACAATAAAATACAATTGCAAATAAACGATATAACAGGTTCAGATCCACCCAAGTCTCCCCGACTTGTTCCCGGTGATCTTACGTCCCAAACACCAGGATCCCCTCCGGATACTTGAGTTAGAAACCTCCAACTCAAATTTGCACTATGAAATTCTTATAGAAAACCTCTACAAGATCAAATCATACACAAATGAAAATGTAACTCCCACAAACCGGGATCACACACAACTCTCACAACCGAGAGTAAAACTTGCAATATCAATGTAATTGAAATATGAAATGCTTACCAACAAAATCCTATGCCTTGAGTAAACTTACGATTTTAGGGCAAGGAGGATTTTGGAGGAGAAGAAGTCACCAAACCCTAGCTCCAAGACGATGAACAGCAATAGAAGCCTAGGGTGGAGTTGGTGACCTAGAATCAAACACTTGGCTTGAATGGCTCATAATCAATGAATCTCTCTTGAGGAATAAGTGTGAGGGAGAGATTCTTGTTAGAAATGAAAGCTTGGAATGAGAAATAAATGCTTCTCTTTGATTCTCTAAAATGCAATTAATATCAGCCTTGAATGCTTAGCAAGAAGCCCTTCAAGTATATATAGGATATAGGAAAGAAAGAGCAAAAATCGTGGCATTTAATGCTCCAACGGCTCTATTCTGAAGCAGTCTGGTCGGTCAAAGAAGGATTCCTGACCGACTAGTTTCTCAACTAGTCGGTCGGTGATTCAACATGAACCGACTAACTGGAGAACAGCCAAAAGAGAAAGTTCAGACAATAAAGAACTAGTCGGTCTAAGAAGACTTGCAACCGACTAGTTTGACAACTAGTCGGTCGGTGAGTGTTCTTTGACCGACTAAGAGTCGAAATAGTATAGGCTGAATTCAAGGAGCACTAGTCGGTCTAAGAACAAATTCCAACCGACTAGTTTCTCAACTAGTCGGTCGACGGTTGTTCTTTGACTGACTAACGATAAACAGTAGCTCAGGCTGTGAAACTGAATACACAACTAGTCGGTCTAAGAAGGATTCCAAACCGACTAGTTTGACAACTAGTCGGTCGGTGAACGTTCTTGGACCAACTACCTGTAAACAGTGAATGAGCTGAAAATAAAAAAGGCATTCTAGTCGGTTCAAGAAGGATTGCCGACCGACTAGATTGCCATCTAGTCGGTTGGTTCTTCTTTTTGAACCAACTAAGATGCACAAGAAGCCGCGATAAGAAGCGTTAAGCTTCGGGAAAGATTCTATGGGCTTCTAAGATAATCCTAGCTCTAAGATATGAGCGTTATGAAGATTAAAACGTAAGACATACTCAAGGCTTAACATTCTACGAAAAGAAGCTAGAAGACTATAAATAAAACTTGACGAACCGTCTTCTAAGGCTTCATTTCGAATCTCTTGACTTCAATAAAGGTCCTTGAGCTTCAACGAAGCTTCAAGCACATGATCACGCGCTTTGAGAAGTCTTGAGACGTCGCTTTTGATATACATAGAAATTTGGTGACAATCTCCATAACTGTAATCACAAAGAGTTAGTTCACGATATTTATGTTTGTTCATCATCAAAACCAAATCCGGGGAATCAATACTCAACATTCTCCCCCTTTTTGGTGATGACAAACCAACATAAATAATAATCAATAATAATGATTCAAATGAAATTTACTTACTCCCCCTGCATTGATGACACGTTAGTTCCATATTAAACAATAATCATACGCATCAAGCAGACGAGGAAAGTATAAATGTGAATCTAATTATTGAAATATCGGATTTGAAATCCATTTTTATATCTTAACTCCCCCTGAATCTAACATATCAAATTAGATTCACGGTAAATTGCTTTAAAATATCATTTAGCACATCGTCATTATTAATTCTCTCCCCCTTTGGCATAAGCAAAAAGAGCGAGAGGAGATCAACGACAACAACAATGGCGTAAAATAAAAGCACGGGAGTCGTAGAATACGAGCACAGTTCAAATGACACCAAAGTAAAATCACAAAGAAAATCAAAGTGTGCCAACGAATCCATAGTCGAAAATCGAAAAACGAAATCATCAAAACTCAAATCAATTGCACATATTGAGTTATGGAACATACTCTCCAATATCAACATTCTTAATTAGTGCATGGAAAACAATTCTATGTTTTCATAGAATGAATTCTAATTAATCAATATAATCGTCGAGCGACGAAATCAACATCAGAGACAAAAAGAATCTATAATGTGCACAATGAAGTAAATGTCAACACGATGTATATATATATAAGAACATGGATACATCAAAAGTATACATCTACCAACAATAATATAAACGATCCTCTCATCGGGGCACATCATACAACATATCTCACAGCATACATCGAAGTATCACAAAACATGTATACATCAAAATACATCATAAAAACATCCAAAAATATCAAAAATCCATAACCACCAACTATCCTACCCCACTCTCTCATGACTAAAAATATCATCCAAAGTGCACAAGGGAGAGTCCTCCAACGCAAGCTCAGGAGGCAGAGGGAGGATCAGCAGCAGCAGCAGGCTCTGCAGAAGGGGTGGTGGTCACTGGGTCGACTGGAGTGTCCACAGAAGGGAGAGTCGCAGCAGGAGTGGTCTCGAGAGCACCAGCAGAAACATCCACAGAAGGAATGGTGGCAGCAGGTGTGCTCTCGGGAGCACCAGCAGAAGTAGTAGCAACAGACGTACCCTCAAGGGCACGGATAGGAGATCCAACAAGCTCTTGGAGCTCAGCCTCGTTCATTTCCTCATCGTCAGAAACTGATGGAGGAACCTCAATGCCCAAGTGAGAGCAGATGTGAGCTAGCATCTCCTCAGAACGAGAAACATGAGACTCAACACGTCTCAGAGAGACTGCAAACTCAGCGAGTGTAGGAGCAGGAGGAGGAGCAGAAGCTGAAGCTGAACGTGACGAAGCGCCACAAGAGACTTCTTAACGGCCGTCGCGTTCAGGGGAGGACCAAGAGGACGCTGGTCATCGGGAGGGAGAGGGACCCCGAAGTGACGAAAGACGAGGGTCAAAAGGCAAGGATATGGGATGTGAGCTGATTTGGTGGACTTTCGGATACATTCAAAAGAGTCCATCTTATCTAGGATGATACGAGCCCAATTGATCTCGCTCCCCATGAAGAGATCGTAGATCAGCTTGAGGAACGACTGAGAGGGCAAGCTAGATGAGCCATACTTCGGAAGGAGGCACGACTTCAGGATAAGATTCAAGACCCAAGCATTCGGCTTAAATGATTTTGAGGGGACGCCAATCATGGCGGGAGGGATAGCATGGAACATCTCGGCAAGCATCATCTGGTCCAGATCGTGGATATTATCCACAGAGATATCAGCTGGAAGAAGGCCAGAGGATGACACACCTATCAACTCCCCTAATATTTCTACCGTGAGGACAATATGTGTCCCCAAGACAGTCGTTTCAATGGAGTGAGTGTCGTCATACTGACCCCGAACACGAATCGCGTATAATTATTTTACGAGACGGGGGTACGGGTGAAGGTTCGCCTTGGGGTCATGGCGAAGATAGTCAAGTAGGCCGCTGTAGGAAAGAAGATCGGCGAGATGTGGAAAATCAGAGAACTGAACGAAGTGCTCCAATATCAATGGACAGTGCTCAATACGGTTGTAAGCCGCGAGACACAACGGGTCATTGCGACACAACGATATATCGACACCGCCCAAAGGCATGTGAGCCTTCCCCTTAGACGGACGAGTGCTAGATCGAGGAGGAGTAGGAGCCCTAGCGGTATGCTCGGTCTCCAGAATATACTCGTCGTCAGAGTCAAAAGCTGGAGGAGAGGGTGCACGAAATGAGGCTGGAGACACAGTCTGCTTCCTAGGCTTGGGTTGAGCTTGAGGCTTGGTCTGTGAATATGATTGGACTCTAGCCTTAGCAGTCGCCGTCCTCTTATTCTTAAGAGGAGGCGAAGAGGAAGATGGATGGGTCGATTTGGCGCGGCGTTTGGATTGAGGGGGTCCGTAGGAGGAGACTCGACGGTCATGGGAGACGGAGTGGTAGGACGGATGGGAATACGTGTCTTCGCCATGATCGAGACGAGACAATGCACAAACGCACGAGATTGACACAAACAAAATCGAAAAAAACCTAGGTCGAAACCCTAAGCTGACAGAAATTGAATATAGACCTAGAATAAAACCCTAAAACGCAGAGAGAAGATAGAGTTTTACCCTAGGTGGAGGAGAGAGGGAGATCGACGTTCGAAGATGGCCGGAAATCGCAGCAAACGGCGGAGGAGAGTGAGGGAGACGAAGGGTTTTCGGGCTGAGAGAGTTTTTCGCACCGATTAGAATGAATTCTAATCGGAGCAAGAGTTAATAAATCGACTTGGAGAGGAAAAGACGCAACAGCCCCTGACGCATTTAGTCGGTCACAGTACATGTGCTGACCGACTAGATTGCAATCTAGTCAGTCGGCCAATGAGCTTGAACCGACTAAGTGAAAATAGTAACTGAAGCCAAATTTTGAGCAAGAGTTAGTCGGTCTGAGTTAATTCACTGACCGACTAGAACTGAATCTAGTCGGTCGGCCATTGAACTAGGACCGACTAAAAGAGTCCAAAAATTTGAAAATTAGAAATTTTGAGTTCTCTCCTAATCGCACTTGGACGAAACATCGAAATACTCTCATACATCATTAATCTACCCCATAAAACATCGAAGGATATAAATACGACGTTCATGAATATTTCGAGCATAAATTCCAAAAATTCAACCAAAAATCCAGAAAAGTCTCAACACATCTAGCATGAGCAAATATAACGAAAATATTATCATGCAAGATTATTGAACATATGAATCCTAAATCTCGGATTCACCCATAATCCCCAATTCTCGACGTAACCGCATAAAGGAGTCTTCCTTGAGTGGTTTCGTGAAAATATCGGCGATTTGCTTCTGGGTTTCAACGTACACTAAAATGATGTCCTTTTTAGCAACATGATCATCTAGGAAATGGTGGCGGACATCTATGTGTTTAGAACAGGAATGGTGTACCGGATTCTTAGTGAGACATATTGCACTTTGGTTGTCCACCATGATAGGGCAAGTATCACAGTTTATACCAAAGTCTTTAAGAGTGTGTCTCATCCAAAGAACCTGAGCACACACAGCACCGGCGGCAATATATTCCGACTCGGTGGTTGAAAGTGATACGGAATTCTGCTTCTTGGAAAACCAAGAGACAAGAGAATTTCCTATAAAATGGCAAGTGCCACTAGTACTTTTCCTGTCGGATTTACATCCCACATAATCTGCGTCACTATATGTGATTAACTCATAAGTGCTAGACTTTGGATAAAGTAATCCGAAGTCGAGTGTGTAACTTAAATAACGGAAAATACGTTTTACCGCTACTAAGTGAGATTCCTTAGGTTGAGACTGATAACGAGCATATACACATACAACAAACATAATATCGGGCCTACTAGCAGTAAGATATAGTAAACTACCTATCATACCTCGATATAGACGAATGTCTACATCTTTGCCGCCCGTATCTTTATCAAGATGTGTAGTCGTGCTCATTGGAGTCTTCTTGCCTGAGGTATTCTCCATTCCAAATCGCTTTAGGAACTCCACCGTGTACTTGGTTTGGTGGATGAAGATTGCATCATTCATTTAGTGAATTTGGAGACCTAAGAAATACTTGAGCTCACCCATGTGGCTCATCTCAAATTGATCCTTCATAACATTAGAAAACTCTTCGCAAAGAGTGAAGTTAGTAGCACCGAAAATGATACCATCAACATAAATTTGAACTAAAATAATATCATTATTCGAATACTTAACAAATAATGTAGAATCAACTTCACCCATTTTAAAACCCAAATCCAAAAGAAAGTTCTTTAGACGGTCATACCAAGCTCGAGGAGCTTGTCTCAAACCGTAAAGTGCTTTCTTAAGTTTGAAAACGTGATTTGGAAATTTTTCATTTATAAAACCCGGAGGTTGATAAACATAAACTTCCTCAACGACATCTCCGTTTAAAACGCACTTTTTACATCCATTTGAAAGAGTTTAAAATCTTTATGACATGCAAAAGATAACAATAATCTTATAGATTCTAATCTAGCTACCGGAGCAAAGGATTCTTCGAAATCTATACCTTCCTCTTGCCGGTAGCCTTGAGCTACTAACCGAGCTTTGTTCCGAACGACGACTTGGTTCTCGTCGGTCTTGTTCTTGAAAATCCACTTCGTTCCTATAACGGTGTGGTTCTTCGAGGGCAAGGGAACAAGCTCCCAAACCTCATTCCTCTCAAATTGAATGAGTTCCACCTCCATGGCTAGGATCCAAGCACTATCTTCGCACGCTTCGTTAATATTATTTGGCTCAATTGAGGAGGCAAAGGCACAATGAGCGAAGTAGTTGACTTGAGCTCTCGTCTTGACACTATCAAGGATGTTACCAATGACTTGCTCATGGGGATGGTCATGAACTGTATGAAGCCGTTTGGGAACTCCCTGATCAATAGAAACATTCTCAAAAGATTCATCAGTAGGGTTAGTATCAATAGAATCAATAGAATTAGAATTACCAATAGAATCACATAAAACATCCATGTAGTCATCATCATTAGTAATTCTAGACGGGACAAAATTTTCATTGAATGAAACATGAAGTGATTCCTCGATCGTTGAGGTTCGTTTGTTGTATATCTGGTAGGCTTTGCTACGGGAGGAATATCCAACAAATATCTCCTCATCGGATCTTGGATCAAATTTGTCCAAACTACCATACGTGTTTTTAATAAAACATTTTGTGCCGAAAACTCGAAAATGTTTAACTTGAGGCAATCTACCAAACAACAATTTATAACAAGTTTGTTTGGTGCCGGTCCTCAAAAGTATTCTATTAAACACATAGCAAGCGGTATGTACCGCTTCCACCCAAAATTGATGGCCAAGTTGGCTATCATCAAGCATAGTGCGAGCACATTCCACTAGCATCATATTCTTTCTCTCAACAACAACATTTTGAGGGGGTGCGCGAGGAAAAGAAAAGGTGTGAGTAATACCAACTTCATCACAAAAATTTGAGAAAGACTCATTCTCAAATTCCCTTCCATGATCACTACGAATAGTGACAATGGTGGTTCCAATGAGATTTTGTACTTTCTTAACAAATATTGTGAAGTTTTCAAAAGCATCATTTTTATTACTTAATGAAAATACCCAAGTAAATCTAGAAAAGTCATCAATGATGACAAGTCCTTATCGTGCATTTCCTAATGAAGCAACTCTAGTTGGCCCAAAAAGATCTAGATGTAATAGCTCTAGAGGCCGCTTAGATGAAATGCTTTTCTTAGGTTTAAATGACGATTTTGGAAGCTTGCCTCGTTGACACGAGTCACAAAAGCTTTTCTTTTGGAAGACAAGCTTAGGAAATCCTTTAATAGAATTTAACTTGGAAAGCTTAAAAAGTGTTCCAAAGTTCACATGACAAAAACGTCGATGCTATAAGTGTTGTTCACTTGTGTTGGCAATGAGACATTGTTCATGTGATTTTGGGAGATCTAATATATAAATATCCTTATGGCGTGTGCCAGAAAATAATAAATCATTATTATCTTTTCTCAAAATATGACACATTCCTTTCGCAAAGCTAACTTTGTAACCTTTGTCACAAAGTTGGCTTATTGAAATAAGATTGTGGTTTAATCCTTTAACAAGGTAAACATCACTTATTAGTGGTTTAGAAGGATTACCAACTTTACCAACACCAATGATGGTTCCGATCTCGTTGCCTCCAAAGACGACTCGGTTCCCATTTGCAATGTGCACCACTCCGGAGAGCAATTGAGCATCACCCGTCAAGCGTTTTGAACACCCGCTATCGAGTATCCAATTATTCTTGGAGTAAATTTGGATTTGTTGCTCAGTTTCTTTTTCTTGAGTACCTAAAGATAGAAATATCATTCCATGGTACCCAAGGTCATTGGGTCCTAAAAGAATTAGACCTTTGGAAGCCAAGTCCAATTGGACTTAGACTTCCCAATGTAATCATCATTATGCACGACATCCATAAAATAAGAATTCATGTATGCTTGTTTTTCATGCATGTTAGTGTTCTTCGGGCCCCAAATAGTGAATATTTTGGGAACCCTATTCCTATTGGGAGCATGCATACGTTGTTGATTTCTACGTGATGCGTGTCGTGGATAGGCATATGGAACATGATGAAATGGTGCATGATGATAATTGTTCATATGATGGTGTGGATGAACATATGCATGTGGAGGAACACGTGTGTGAGTGTGTCTCACATGGTGTGCACGTGCCTGTGGATGTGGTGCATAAAAATCATCATAATTGTGAATCGGTGGAGTAGGATGTGTGTTCATACGTGACATGGTATTGGTGTAAATAAAAGCATGACCCTTCTTTGGAGGTCCACCCAAAGTGGGTTTCTTTCCAAATGGGGATGTGTACGAAGTGGAAGCACCATTGGTAGATGAACTACCAATGAGATGTTTGCCCCCACTCGTTGAGGCATCAGAAGTTGTCCTAACAAAGGTGGTAGACGATTTGGATGAATTTCCCATCTTATACCCCAAGCCAATGCGATGATTGGCCGGAAGTAAGTCATTTAGGATATTATCCAAATGGTCCTTACCTTTATTGAATTTATTAATCCGGCCTAATGTGGACTCATACTTCTCGGTGAGAGAAAGTATAGAAGCATCCAAAGTGGACACTTGTGATGTGAGTACACAAACACGAGACTTGAGATTCTCATTCTCAATACTCAAAGTTGAGTTTCGAGAAATCAAATCCGCCATCTCGCGTTCATCCGATTCCTCAATATGAACATGCTCAAGTTGAGATTTGAGATTTACAATCTCATTTCTCAAACCTTCAACAACGGTGTCGTTGATGATGATGATAGGCTTAGGCGAGGTTTGGATACTAGCTAGCTCATCTTTTATCTTAGTATATCTATTTACCAATTTAGAATAATTAGACCAAATTTGCTCGTTAGCTAATCTAAGGTCATCCATAGTTACCTCATCGCCTTCATCCTTGCTATCATCGGAGGAGGATCCTTGATCATGATCCTCTCTAGCCATGAAGCACATGTGTGCTTGCTCCACTTGTTCATCATCCGACTCTCCACTTGAGGAATCCTCGTCGAAGTCGGTGAATGTGCCGACAAGCCCTTTCTTGTACCCTTTCTTGTACTTCTTTGACTTGTTGAAATTTGGCGCCTTCCATTTCTCCTTTTGCTTGTTTTGAGGACAATCCGCTTTTATGTGTCCTGGCTTATTGCATTTAAAATACAAAGGAGCGGAGGCGTTAGAAGAACTAAATTTAGATTTGTTCTTGAAATTACCTTTCCGGAAGAATCAGTTGAACTTCTTTGCCATAAGGGCAATGGATTCCAAGTCCAACTCGTCTTCCGAGTCTTCATCATCGGTAGAAGTAGATGGAGCGGCCTTGAACGCAATCGCCTTTTTCGTTGGCTCGTCTTGCTTCAAGTAAGACTTCATCTTGTCCTGCAGCTTTAGTTTACTGTCCTTGAGTACCTCATAAGACATCAAGGTACCCATTAGTTGAATGAGAGTATATTTACTCATATCGTTACCTTCCTCGATGGCGAAGGTACGCTTTTTCCAACAAGAAGGAAGTCCGTCAATGATCTTTGAGACTTTCTCCTTTTGGGTGTAGGCCTTTCCAAGAGCCTCTAACTCATTGGTGATGTCAACGAAGCGAGCATAATACTCCTTCATCTTCTCACCCTGTTGCATATGAAATAATTCGAAATCTTTATTTACAACAACGAGTTTGGAGTCTCGTACCCTACTCGTTCCTTCATGCAAGATGAGGAGTGAGTTCCAGATTTGATATGCACTCTTACATGTGCATATCTTGTTGAAGTTTTCGGGCTCCAAAGCGCATTGCAAGTCATTCATTGCCTTGGCATTGCTTACCTCCGCGGAGACCTCCGTGGTAGTCCACTTAGCGAAATCTTCTTCTGCTGGCTCGACAGACTCCGTCAACGTGGCTCTCCATAGTGAAGCGCTCCGGAGGAACATTTCCATCTGGCATTTCCAGTACCCATAGTTGGTACCATTGAAGTAGGGAGGCATAGTTGAGGAGTGTCCTTCCATCACCAAAGAAGCTCCTTCACGGTTCCTGAAGGTGCTATAGTCTGAAGGTGGACGAACGTTCTTGTTGTCGTTGGTAGACATAGCTATGAACTTGGCTCCGATACCAAATGTAATGCCCTGATAGCTACTGCACAAGTACTAGAGGGGGGGGTGAATAGTACTTTAAAATAATTAAGAAGGTAATTCCTAATTATCTTGCAAACTCAACCAACAAAGCGGAAATGAAAAAGTGACAACAATAAAATACAATCGCAAACAAACGATATAACGGGTTCGGATCCACCCAAGTCTCACCGACTTGTTCCCGGTGATCTTACGTTCCAAACACCCGGATCCCCTCCGGATACTTGAATTAGACACCTCTAACTCAAATTTGCACTATGAAATTCTTGTAGAAAACCACTACAAGATCAAATCATACACAAATGAAAATGTGACTCCCACAATCCGGGATCACACACAACTCTCACAACCGAGAGTAAAACTTGCAATATCAATGTAATTGAAATATGAAATGCTTACCAACAAAATCCTATGCCTTGAGTAAACTTACGATTTTAGGGCAAGGAGGATTTTAGAGGAGAAGAAGTCACCAAACCCTAGCTCCAAGACGATGAACAGCAATAGAAGCCTAGGGCGGAGTTGGTGACCTAGAATCAAGCACTTGGCTTGAATGGCTCACAATCAATGAACTCTTGAGGAATAAGAGTGAGGGAGAGATTCTTGTGAGAAATGAAAGCTTGGAAATGAGAAATAAATGCTTCTCTTTGATTCTCTAAAATGCAATTAATATCAGCCTTGAATGCTTAGCAAGAAGCCATTCAAGTATATATAGGATAGAGGAAAGAGAGAGCAAAAATCGTGGCATTTAATGCTCCAACGGCTCTATTCTGAAGCAGTCTAGTCGGTCAAAGAAAGATCACTGACCGACTAGTTTCTCAACTAGTCGGTCGGTGATTCACCATGAACCGACTAACTGGAGAACAGCCAAAAGAGAAAGTTCAGACAATAAAGAACTAGTCGGTCTAAGAAGGCTTGCCAACGGTCGGTGAGTGTTCTTTGACCGACTAAGAGTCGAAATAGTATAGGTTGAATTCAAGGAGCACTAGTCGGTCTAAGAACGAATTCCAACCGACTAGTTTCTCAACTAGTCGATCGACGGTTGTTCTTTGACCAACTAACGATAAACAGTAGCTCAGGCTGTGAAACTGAATACACAACTAGTCGGTCTAAGAAGGATTCCAAACCGACTAGTTTGACAACTAGTCGGTCGGTGAACCTTCTTGGACAGACTAACTATAAACAGTGAATGAGCTGAAAATGAACAAGGCATTCTAGTCGGTTCAAGAAGGATTGCCGACCGACTAGATTGCCATCTAGTCGGTTGGTTCTTCTTCTTGAACCAACTAAGATGCACAAGAAGCCGCGATAAGAAGCGCTAAGCTTCGGGAAAGATTCTATGGGCTTCTAAGATAATCCTAGCTCTAAGATATGAGCGTTATGAAGATTAAAACGTAAGACCTACTCAAGGCTTAACATTGTACGAAAAGAAGCTAGAAGACTATAAATAAAACTTGACGAACCGTCTTCAAAGGCTTCATTTCGAATCTCTTGACTTCAATAAAGGTCCTTGAGCTTCAACGAAGCTTCAAGCACATGATCACGCACTTTAAGAAGTCTTGAGACGTCGCTTTTGATATACATAGAAATTTGGCGACGATCTCCATAACTGCTCTCACAAAGAGTTAGTTCACGATATTTATGTTTGTTCATCATCAAAACCAAATCCGGGGAATCAATACTCAACATGTTGTTGGCTTCGTTCAGTCTTTCATCACATTCTAGTGACGACCGACCTGAAGACGGACGACCTTGAGCCAACTATTTTATTTGAAGATAATAAAGCGTGTATAGCTTAACTACAAGCTGGTTACATCAATGGCGACAGGACGAAACACATCTCTCCCAAGTTCTTCTGGACGCACGAGCTACAAGAGCAGAAGAAGATTGAAGTACGGCAGATTCAGTCTTGTAATAATTTAGCTGATCTGTTTACTAAGGATTGTCTAGATGTACTTTTAGAAAGCTTGTAAAAGATATATGGATGCGACAACTGAAAGGCCTACAAGCCTGAAGCTTGTACGGATCAGGGGGAGTCACTTGTGTATTGTACTCTTTTTCCTTAAGCTGCTGGTTTTTTCCACTGGGTTTTCCACAGCTAAGGTTTTAATTTGGAAAACACGGTAACTCTGGATCCAGCATTATCCACCTCACATTAGCGTATTGGATCCTGAAGAATTCATATGCTAAAAATGGATGGATGGGGGAGACCTTTGGTCTCCACCCACTAACCATCCACCATTACACCCACTTAGTAGTGGGTGTCCCTTGGGATTCATATGAATGTAACTCATATATGAAAGTATATGAGTATGGCTATGGTTTACACCATAAGCTAGTTCTTCCAATTCTAACAGAAAATAGATTTTTTTTGTAAATAAACTATTATTGTTTGTAACATACAAGAAATGTAAATAAAAGCCTCTGCTGGGAATCGAACCCAGATCTTGTTGACTAATTGCTAAAATGCCTTAGCCACTTGGACTTTAAAGAAGTGGTGTGATGTGCAATAATAGTATCATTTTAAATGTTTTACCCAGATCTTGTTTGTGGGCTTCGATTGTCGAATGAACGAATCCCTCGAGAACCGGCCTAATGATACAACAATGGCCTCCGTCGCTCGAGATTAGATAGTTCTTCTGTTGGGGTCAAGCATCGTTACCTCTCATTAATGGGGTACGACAGTTAAGGGACTAGTACTCGAATTTTAGGGGCCAAAATGCTAGCTTTTCTGATTTGGACGATGCGCTGGTTCGAAATTTGAGATATTAGGATGCCCTGATCACCGACATGTGTCCCAACATGATGAGGTCTTCTTGTCTAAATAAGACAGTTTCGGAGGGGAAAATCGAAATAATCGTCTTTGGCATCCCTAACCCAAATTTCCTTATTTGAAGATGGCTTCTTCATTTGGTCAAGTCTTAAGTAGGGTTCAGCTTCCATCACTCAGAAGGGTAAGGAGGAAGTCATCGTGACCAGTTTGACCGCTAACCAAGTCTCTAAGGTAGGCATGGAACAAATTCCCGAGTTCCAGGAGAAATATGTTCGACTTGATTACCAAATTCGGTTGCCTGATAGGAATGAAAGGGTTAATCACCCTGGCGATCGAGAGGTTGGAGTTTATGTCAAGGCCTTTTATCGAGGACTTCAATTTTCCATGCATCCTTTTATGCGCTATTTGCTGAGTACGTTGAACCTTTCCATTTGTCAATTGATGAACGCCATAGGGGTATTGGTCGGATTCATCACATTGTGCATGATGAAGATGATTGAACCAACGATGGAGTTGGTCAACTACTTCTTCACGATTCCTCCCCTCAAGACCCCAGGTTGGGACATGATAACCGCTCGTCGAGGTAGGAAATTATTTGATGACCTCCCTTGCTCGAATTCGAATTGGAAGGACGAATTTGTTTTCATGGTATTTCAAGGCGAGGCGAGTTTCTGCATATAATGGGGTATGCCTAATTTAGGCACGACCTAAGACAAGCCCTTATCTGATGAAGGGAAGAAAATCGCCGATGCATTGTTGAAGCTGCCAAAGGGGGTTAAGAAGACGAAATGGTTATGGTCTGACTCAGTGCTGTGCAACACTGTATGGACGAAAGGTCGATCCGACCCTACCCACCACCCATTTGATCTTCGTCTTATTGAATTTTGCATTTTCTTTGCAGGCATGGTTGGTCTAGAATACCAGTTGGACCCCTAGTTGAGGGAAGGGGGTCGAGGCTTCCATCAAAGAAGCTGAGGAGAATATGTCATCTCCTCAAATGCCCCTTCTGGAGGAAGGAGTGACACAGACCTCTAAGGATTTACCTATTTTCGTTCATGGGGCTTCTCAACTGGCTCATCCTCAGTGGAGGAAAAAGAAGAAGCTTCCCACCGAATTTGAGGTGGTTGCAGTTGAGGAAGTAAAGAAAAGAAGGCAGCAACTTCGCCTTAGCAACTCGGAGTTGTCTGGGTCGAATGACGTAGTGGGCCCATCTGCCTCTTTAGATGCGAGTCTGTCACATGACGAGGCCTAACCCCATGAACAGGAACATGTGCCTCCTTTAGAGAAAGATTTAGGAGGGTCCCCACCTTTTCTGGAGCCCATTCTGCATCAGGATTTATGGCCCTGGGAGGGTCTGTTCCCTCCGGTGTATCTGTCCAAGGATATTCCCAAGGAATTTAGATCGTTTTTGCTGGAAAATCGATTACCTCAGGCCCTGTTTGATTGTCCTATGGAGGAGCTCATTCAGCCGGAATTTCCAAACAAGAATGGTGATTCGACGCTTATGGATCGCGGGACCGCCTCACGGATTGCCGAAAATGTGACCCTTCCCCAAGATAGGGCCGTTCTGGAGAGGGTTGATTACGAGAGGTTGTCCTCAATTACTGTCCATGCGAACGGTCAGATAACTGTTGTGCTAGTGTTGGGTATTTCAAGGACCCTTAGGGCATAAACTATGCCCGTCCTACGTCGAACGGACATTAGAATCAAAAGAAGCAGCGGAAACATTATTAAACTCTTTAATAAATCTCTACCCTAAGGAAGCATACACCCTAGCCAGGATAATCTACTAACTCGGGTTGGGTCCGACCAACCCGAAGAGAGATCTAACTACTTCAAAATATGATAAGCATTAAAGAAACTGACTTACCTGTAACTGTGCTTGCACGGTCAAAGTGTTCCAAACCGTTTCCCACACCGTGCCTCGAGCTGAGCCTCTTTCCAAACCGCACCGAGCTGAACCACTTCTTGAGCTGCACCACACCTCCGAGCCAATGCACTCGCCGAAGAATATTTCACTTGAGTAGATCCACGTCAGAGACTTCTGGATCAGATCCAAACCTCCTCGCTGTCTTGCTAGGACCCGATTGGAGGATAGTAAGAATTAAGAGGAGGAGTGATTTAAGTCATCGATCGAGCGTGCTTAAAAATTCGGAGCTTCTCGAACCAGTAACTTGGTGCACTTTCAATGAGGAGGGATAACCCCTATTTATACAGGGAGCCAGCCCCTCCTCTTTTGCTACGAGCAATGTGAGACAGATAAAAGGAAAATAGGAATTGATTTCATTAGAAGTTCAAACTTCTAAAATCAACCATAAATCTATTTATGAGTTTGGACTTTGAAATGACATATCAAATCGAAGAGCTCGAGACGACGATCGCATAGAAAAAAAACAATGTCCAATTCCGATATCATTTGACCCCTCAAATGTCAAAAATAGACATTGAAATCTCGTTTTCGCCAAAAAACAGCCAAAGAATCATGCTTTTCAAGGTGATTGGGTCAGATCGTGCCACATGGCACGATCTGCGTGCGTCACATGGTGCGCCGCCCGCACTCAATGAGTGCGGGAGCCGCCCGCACGGGGGTGTCAACCCGCGGGTCGGACCTGCTTAAGCGGGTCCGACCTGCTACCTCCTAGCGGGTCAGACCCGCAAGGTGCGGGTCAGACCCGCAAGCCCACTAAGGGCCTTTCTTTGACGTTTTTGCTTTTCTAATATCGTTTGAGCTCCGATTCGAACGCGGTTTCTTCTTGTGGATTTCTCCGAAAGCCCCCTTCGTTCTCATGCAACTTTGTCAATTTAATACCCAGTATTAATTTGTCCCAAATGATAAACTCTTTAGCTTTAAGTTCATAACTTACTTGTGAGTCAAATTTCTCTATTGCATCAAATGCATTCCTATTAACATTCTTCTTATTACTAAGACGTGAATACTACTCGGTGTGAGACCCTACATCCTGACCCTACTACAGGTTGGGACTTGAAATCCCTAGACGACAGAAACCGCGAGCAGCAGGTGTCGTCCCTATTTCAGTATCATAATTACATGATTGACTGTCGACAAAAGTGTTGCCGGGATCAATCTGACTGTGTCCGTGACGAATACCGCAGTTTTAGTCCCTTCGTCTTAACTATGTCATGTGCATAGCCTAGGGTATGGTATGCTGTCAACCCCACTAGCTAGCACTGGACAGCATCCATCGGTCTCTGGTACATACATGTTGTACATCTTACAACATAACTTGGCCAAGGTTTTACCGAGATCCGTACTGAGCCTGCGACGCTAACTTCCCATTAACGAAAGAGCCGAATCCTCTCTTGATCACTACTCACCTCGTATGCTTCAAGTGTCACCCAGCTTAAGATCTTTCTGCAGGCCTTGCCTTGAAGCTAGATCATAGACCTAAGTGACACTGTTTACGCACAGCTTCGTACAATGATCTCAAGTCCTAAGGACCAACTTGCCTATCATCACTTAGAGTTACTAATGACAGTTTGTTAATGTTTAACCATTTGATAACTCTTTACTTAGGTCGTTTAGTGGACTCATTCTCTAATGAGCACCTTTGTCTTGTCTCTGACTTCACCAAGTCACATAATTATGAGACCAACAAGACAAAGACACAATGGTCTGTCCGATATGTCGATATCCTTATCTCGATGCATATATGACCACGAATACTTTAAGACTCAGACTTCTATCAGTCAGACATTTCTCATAATCACGATCTCTATCTCGAAACATGTATGACCTTACTATGAGTCTAAGGAAATTATCTAAGCAATATATAAATAGAAAATTCCTCAGACAATTTGTTCCAGAAAGTATACTTTCATTCATGAACAAGATGTTTTACATAGATAAATAGCCTCAGGGCATACATCTCTCTACAGCTAGTCTTCATTAAGGATGAAGTAGTCATAGATATTGACAGCTTTGACTTGTCTGTAGGCTCTTGTGGCTAACGCTGTGTTGCATCGACGTGCATCAGTGGTGGCCAATCATGAAGTCATATTGGGGGCGGTCAAAATGGCCGTTGAGAAGGCTCAGGCAAAGTTGGATAGATTGGATCTTCTGTGAAAATTGAGACAGTCACGGATGCTCGAACTTGAACACGAGTTAGGAAAGTCTCATAAGAGGGAGGCTGATCAGATTGCCTTAAGGGAGCGAGCGAAGAAGACGCTGCTAGAGGAGAGGGCCAAGTGTGAAGCCCAAGAGAACGAGCTCCTTGCCCGACTTGTTAACAACTTTCGGGGAGTCGACACAGGTGCAATCGCAGAGAAGGCGGTCCAAGAATATAATGACACATTGCCTGACTTCGATGAATTGTATACACAGGGCAATGAGCGGCGTCGATCAGAAGTAAAAGATCGATTCCCCAATTTTGCTACTGAGATTGACCAAATCCCGATGGTTTTCCCGATCGTTGACGGTGATGATCAAGACCAAGCCAAGGAGGGGGTTATTGTTGCGAGATGTATGCCCTCGAGGCAATTATCTCCATGTATCTATACGAACATCTTGTTCACAATTACAGTAAACTGTATGGTAAGTATTTATCTAACTTAAATCATAATGTAGTTATCATTAGTAATTAACTTAGGTAAATTCCTGAGACTTAATGCAAGGTCAAACATGTATCGAGATGAGTATCTCGATCATGGAGAAATGTTTGACTGTCTGTAGCATAAATCTAAAAGGGTTTTTGGTTGTACATGTTTCGAGATAAGGATATCGAAACATCGGATAGACCATTGTGTCTTAGTCTTCACCGTATAACGGTGACGATGATCTCATGATCGTTAGACTTGGCAAAGTCAAAGACGAGACATATGTGCTCATTGGATAATGAGTTCACTAAACGACCCACAAGAGTTATCATATGGTTATGATTGACAAATCCGTCAATGATAACTCTTAGTGATGATAGGCAAGTTGGTCTTTGACTTGTGGTCATTGTACGAACTTGTACGTGAATGGTGTCACTTAGATCTCTGACCTAGCTTTGAGGCTAGGCATGTCGAAAGGTCATTGGTCGGGTGACATTTGAAGCATGCGAGGAGAGTAATGACCAAGATAGGATTCGTCTCTCCCGATCAATGGGAGTTAGTGTCGTAGTGTTAGTTCGGTCTTTAGTGAAAACTCTAGGCAGAGTATGTTGAAAGTTGTCCAACATTATTTAACTAAAGATCGATGGAAACTAACCAGATTCGAGTTATTGGGGTTGACAGTTTGACCGTACCCTAGACTTGAATTAAACGACATAGTTTAGACGAAGAGACTAAAACTGCGGAATTCATCATGGATACAGTCAGGGTGGTCCCGACAATACTCATGTCGATGATTTAACCACATAATTATGATATTGAAACAGGGACGACAACTGCTGCTCGTGGTCACTACCGTCTAGGGCTTCGAGCCCAACCTGTAGTAGGGTCAGGCTGTAGGGTCTCACACAGAGTGCGACCTTCGTCTAGTAAATATGATGCAAAAGGGGTTAAATGTGTCTTAAATTGTTTAAGACCATATTTAATATAATAAACGTATGGAAAAGGTTGCCTGTAAGACGGGAATGTCCTGCTCTAAACACAGGTTCAAACGGCGTCTAAATTGGACGCCAAATGCCCAAGTTGCGCCCAAAACAGCACAAAGGGGTCTTACCCATGCCTAAACTAGGCATGGGTCAGACCAGACCAGACTGACCCAGGCCAGACCGGGTTCAGCCAGGGACGCCCAGGGCACCAGGCGCCCTGGGCCTGGGCCCGGCACCCACGCCCAGGCGCCTGACCAGGCGCCCAGGCGCCCAGGCCCAGGCGCCTGGCGCCTCGGCCAGCGGCCCAGGCTGCATGCGCCCAGACCAGGCGCCCAGCCTGGTCTGGGCTCGCCCAGCTGGCGTTGTGGGCCCTGCTGAAATGGGTGCAGAACCCTAGTGCTGTGCAGATTTTTGACGGCTGATTTTGGACGAAAATCAAGCCTTGGACTGATCTTTAGACGATCAATTGGAGTGTCAAACGGACTCCGATTGACTCGCCGTTTTTTTCCTATGCATTCATCGTTGAAAGCCCTTCGATTTGATAGGTTGTATCAATCATGAAGCTATCACGCCCCGTTCCCTAGAATCACGGTATTTAATTTTTTTCCAAGTATTCTGAAGAGTGAGGGGGAGTGAGCGAGGGAAAAAGAAAGAAAGTAGAGACTGAATATGCAGGCCACTGCGCACATGCTGAGACAGTACAAGTGTAGCTTCATAGAACATCAAACAACCTCACGAATAACGTAAATCAACAACATATCTTACATATAACATCTTCCATTAATATACATGCTCCGAGTACACCACCACACATACACGACCACTCTTCACCTCCCAAAGCAACCAGGTTACACTATATAGCTACAGCCCACGCCAAATTCTACTCCGGAAACCCAACTCCAAGTCATCTCCAACCACCATGTCCATGCTACCTGAAAAATTAGGGAGGAGCACGTCAATGCGTGCCCCGGTAGGAACCAACTTGGATTTGGAACACCGTTCTAAATTTATTAATCCACCAAACAAGGCAATGAAACTAATGCATGCAAACTACATAACGTAATGAAAAGTAAATAGCTAGATAAGGGGATCATACCTGCGATCCAATGTAGAGCTGCTACAAGAAAAGGGTTACACGAATAATAATACTAATAACAATAATAATAACACGAGTGTTTAAGCAACCAATATCAAATAAGATAAGTGCAAGTGCCTGAGGCATGACACAGAGCCACAAAGTACAGGCAAAGGGGAAGGAGAAGTGCTGCCAGCAGTAGAAGTAACACACAAATATTATTTTATTATTTCATAATTGAGTTAATTAGAATTTGGGTAAACTGTGTGATACCAAGTCCTAGACTTCACCCCAAATTTGGGGTGAACTAGCACACGACCCAGTAGACACGGACGATGTACACCGGGCCTCTCAGCTCCCCCGTCCCTGGCAGGAGTGAGGCTCTACAACCTCCTTACCCCTCCACTCCCGGTAAAGGCGAGTAGGTATAAAAATCCCCTCCACTCCCGGTAAATGCGAGTGGGTATAAACTCCACACATCACATAATCATCTCCCAACTTCACAGTCCAGGCCTCATATCCACAATTTACTCAAACCCCACCTAAAACCCGGGCTTTGCTAACTTACCCTCATTAGAGAGGATTGAGATTTATTCAGTTTTATAAGTTAACATCATAAGTGACACGTTAGGGTCTTGATGGCAAGGGTGTGCACCTGTTACCTCAGCTGTCCATCATTAAACATAGGGTCATGCACTCACGTGACATGCCCTCTATCACAACACATCACCCATTCACAATTACAATATATCCATGCCATTCAAGCCTCTAACTTCACTAATTATCACTGTGGCTCCAGGCCAATACTAACACATGCACATTACTCAACTTATTGGATATTGCCTTCATTGAGGCATTTCATCGAACACCTGACGGGTGTCATTCATAACAAAGAAATACAATAACATTTACATGTTCCAAGGGCATGAACATTCATTTCACCATATTAAGCAAGAATAATGATGGCCAATTAACCATAATTAATGAATAAGAATAGCACTTAATGAATTCAGCTTGCTGAAATTGCAAGAACAACCATAAAGATCAATACATTCCATTTATTTCTCTTGTGAATTTGACAAAACTTTATAAATTAAAATTGAATATATGGCAGTTATGGATTTACAGATAAAATTTCATGGAAAAATATGAACTATATGATTTATGGTGAATTAATTAGTGAAGTGTGTCAAATCTGTTTTTCAGACAGATTTCAGGGTCTGTATTGAAAGCCAATTTTGGGCATGTTGGAGGCGGAAATTCAATGTATTAGAACTCTGATGAATTGTTAGAAATACTCAAAAAATTCCATGATGTGTGCAGGTATCTAGGCCAATTTTACTAAATTGTGTCAACACTGAAAATCAAACAGACATGTTGTAAAGATGGATTTATTGCTCCTAATTTCTGAATTGGAACTATGTCAAAATTTAAATGATTTTGGGGTAGAACTTCAATATCTAAAACCTCATATTTTTTCGAATTCGAGCTACAGTAACCAATACTACAGAAATAAGACACAACCAAATTTCAGGATTTTAAAGGAGATAGCTTTGTTAAGAATTTCAAGGGATACTTTGTAAAATTGAACCATGGCTCATGAAATTTCACCATCCCTAATTCATATTAAGTAAAACATGCTATAAAAACATAATAACAAGATTCAATTTAATAGAATTCCAAATCCAAGAGGATTCCTACCTCAAATGTTTGATTTCCTCTTCCTTTCTTCTCCATCTTCTTCCCACTTGAAACCACTTGTGCTTCTTAATTTTTGATGAGCTAAATTAGGGGGTTTCATTTGGAAAATAAGGGGAAAAGGAGGGAGAGAGTGGCCGGCCTTTGTAGGGGGAGAAAGGAAAGGGAAAAGAAGAAAAGATAAGATAGAAAAGTAAAGAAACTTAAAGATTTTAAAAGAAACTTCTCTTAAAAAATCTCCACCTAGAAGCCACTTTTGGATAAGCATGCAACAAGTTAAATGACCAAAATACCCCGCCATATTCTAGGTATTTATAAGTTTTCCATTACTTTATGCACACACCACTTTAGGATGTACGCACAGCAGCTTTAGTCAAAATGATCGTTTTGCCCCTCGCCTTTCTAAAAATTTACGGGGATTGCCATTGACCCCTAACCCCTTTCACACTTGCATGGCTCTTCCTACACACATCCACGCACATCCATGCATGCATACGTGCTTCACACACACACGACTAACACATTCCTGTTGTTTTGCACTTACGGCCTCTTTCACACTTCTTCCGCACTCAATCTCGTTTTTCTCATATCTTAGCCCCGCATTACGGCCTAATTCCCCTTGCACTACGTCACGTACATCGATATTTATGCTTATTTCATGCCCACGTATGCATCGTAGGTGGAAATACCACGTGTGTTCAGTAGAATACACGTATAGTGCAAAATAGGGCATGACATCCTACCCACCTTAAAATAAAGTCCGTCCTCGGACTTTTTAGGGCGTGAACCCTGCCCAAGGTCAGCTATGTATGATGATCTTACTACCCATGAAATGCAAACAAGAATACATATCTACACCACACTTATATGCACTACATTCTTCGCTATTATCCATACGCATCCGCATCGTACACATATTACAGATACACCCAATTATTTATCTAATGGTACATCCACATCACTATGTGTACTCACTACATACACATACATATTTGTTCTTCACATAAACATCTAGGCCCATGTTTTCACACTCTGACATACACATCACACATCATAAATAAATCTCTATATGTATTATTATACGTATTTAGATTACTACTCATATCCATGTGCATACGACATCACATCGTGTCCATATCACGATACCTTCAAGTATAAAGACTTATATTCTACCTACTTATATATATACATATACGTCTATATCCATGCACAAACACACAACAATACACATTTATCTACACAATATTACTTGATAAACAGGGTCACTATCACGGTGTCACATCGTATGTACTTATCACAGGGTCACTATCACAGGGTCACTATCACGGTGTTCCCTATACATCTGATACTTAGTCATATGGGCTCACTTCCATGTATATGCATATAAATATCCATATACACATATTATTTAGTCTCATCCATACATACATTCACGTGCATGTACCAACATATGCATGATCAAGTCACATAGGGTTAACAATCATACTTTAAATAATTATACACATAACCTCACATCCATAGTAGTGCACCTACTGCCTCACACAGATAGGCACTTATACCACACACAATACACATAAGAGTACATAACATAACACGTCCCCCGTCATATGTTATATATATAACTACCTTTGCACATCCAACGCGCATATTGCCATGATAGTCAAATAATTATAAATGTTCATATACACTCTACACACGCGTATACATATAAATTTGCAAACAAACACACACATTCCAATACCCACATGTCAAACAGTTTCATTCACTTACATTTATCAAACATATATGTTCGCATACGTTACATATCTTATCACCTTTACATTTACATTGCACATGTATATATATACATACATGCTTTGGTACAGACCTATATGTATATAGACATGCATATAAGCAGAAATACATTTATCCAGGGCATACTGAGATGCACCTGGATGAACAACCCTATAGGATAGATCAGCAAGTGAACAAACACGATATGTATAAGTATATATACATATCTATTCTATAAATGCGAGTATTTTTTGAATTTTATCATACGAACAAAGTTTGTCCTACGTGGCCACAAAATGCTGACTGGGATAACTATGTTTGTCCGAGTGGCCGAGCAAAATTTGGAGAGAGACGTTTGAAAACTTGAGTGGGAAAATTTTTTGGGGGGAAACGTTAGAAAAATTGAACTGGCCTAATGAAATTTATTGAAAAGCTCAGCTTGAATGAGCACTGCAAAATTTAGGGGGAAAGCTTTTGAAAAGTTGGGGGTGGGAAATTTGGGGGGAAAAGTCCAGTTTAACTTCCAATGTACTAGACGCTTGAAATGATGCTAAAAACTTATTGTCAAAATTGTTCATCTTCATCAGAATGTCACCACATCCTTCTACAGTCCATGGGAAGTTGAGTTCAATGTCACCAACACGCAAGCTACTGCTGTTGGAATAATGTTGAAGATTTAGACGCTGGATCTTTTGCACCTTCCCCTTCGCTCGCAGCAATGTGGGGTTTTCGAAAAATTACTCCCGCTAAGTTGTGAGAAAACGGCGATCAAATTGATCAACATGCTGAGGATTCATTAGGAGCAACATGATTCGGGTTGAATATTGCATATTTAACCCCCCATTTAGCCCTATTTTGTGCTCATATGATGCTTAATTGGTCTCTAATACGTTCGTATTTTGTATATCATTATTTATTAGAGCAAACCATTAATTTGTGCATAAAGTATAAATTTTATTGAGTATTTCTACTTTTTATATTTTTCATGGCTAGGTCTCGATCTCACGATTCCAACGACTATTTATTTGTAATTTTCTGAGATATATGCTAATTTCTGTGATTTATTGAATGCAGAATACCAATTTAATGAAGAAATACACTAAAAATACGATAAAGACGGTCGCCGCCCAATCAGGGATTGACACGTGGCAGAGATCTGTCGCTTTTCGCGCGATCGAACGGCGCTCGACCAGAGGTGCGTGGAAATGCTTCAGCCGTCGGATCTCAATCCGACGGCTCACAAGCAATGGGAGAGCAGCAAGCGCACTCATATAGGCGGACGACGTGGCGACGTGTTGTCTGTGGATCGATCATCGAACGGCCCAAAGAGATCCTCAGCTGCGGGGCGACATGGCTGGTGTTAGACCGTTGGATCTTGATCCAACGGTCGAGATCAATCCATCTGCGTACTCACAAGCGAGCGGAGCGGTACTATTCTACGGGCGACGTGGCTCAATCTAAACCGCATATCATTATCAGACGGCGCTAGTTCGCTCCGCATCGAAGGAGGATTAAAAGAGCGACAAGCCACGCTGTGTCCATCGGCCTGTCGAAGGAGAATCAAACGGCGGAGATCCAACTCCGATCTGAATTCGGATCGCTCGAAGCGGATGCGGGCGCACGAAGCTCAAAGCACAGGTGGCGCTCCAAGATTTAATCCCGCAAACACCGAACGGCTGAGATTTCAAGCGCTCGGCGGGTTTGGGTCTAATGAATGTGGATGCGGTTTTGGACCCAATAAGCCTCCAAAACCCGCAATGCTATTATATAAGCGTATTCTAGGGTTTTTGGGGGTATTCTGGCGTATTTTGGGGCTTTTAGAACGGCTACTGTGCGTATTTCTCCAGGGAAAAATTCTGATAAATTCCATAGGCTATTCTTCTTATTTCCAGGGAGTTTTGGTGTCAATCTTGGAGATTTGGTGATAAATTCTTGAACTTATACCCCGTATTTGGTGATTTTTCATTGTATTTCGGTGTTTGAACGATGTATTCATCTATGAAATCTGATTTTTCTTGCTCCATGAATGGCTAATCTCCTTTTGCTATGGTTGTGGTGTAATTAGGAGTATGTAATCGTGAAATTTCATGTCTTTAGCCCTATTATCATGTCAAAATTGCTCGTAACGTTGATTTCTACATCGTATTTGTTGGTTATTCTTCATTGTCGATATCTTTGATGTTCCCTATGGCTATGCCCTGACAAGGCTCGCTAATTCATGTTCTCTAATCAGGACATATCATCGTCCTTATCGTTTAATGAAATCAACGTTGCTAATAATGCGTATACGGCTATTTTAACTAGTTTTTTTATCGATTCATCTTCCGACGTCTTCACGCTTTGACCGGTTGAAGCGTTGTGTGATATAAAAGACATGATATTTCAGCGATTATAAACTCCTAATGAAGTCACAACCGTAGCACATCCATCTCATATGTGTTGGTGTTGGCATAGTTAGGGTGTCGTAATTATTGATTTCTATATCTTTTCACCCTATTTGCATTGTATAATCACGTAGTTTGTCAATTTCTACATATATCTTGTTTGGGTATGTTATACGTAGACGTGTACATGCTTGAGTCGAATCTGATCTTTGCAGACTTATTCGTGATGTGATTGTGTTTATTTTTCTTATGAAATCGACGTTATACATGATTAATTCTTTGGCACATGTTTATGCGCTTGATCGTTATATTTTTCGACGTTCTCGTGCCCTGACCGGACGAAACGTTGAGTTATAGAAAAGATATTATTAATCATTGATTGCACACACCCTAACGAAATCATTTCCAACACATACTCTTCATATCGATACCCCATACCGAAGTCACCGTAAATATCGTAGGATTTTCTTTTTTTGTTCTAAACTCTATATACTTGATAGGTGGTTGGGTATTATTGTGTAATTACTCTTTACTATCTGAAGCTCATAGTTTTGCAGGTCAGTTGTCCAGTGGATTCGATACCTGGACTCATCAGGATATTACTTGTTCGATCTCCTGCGCTTGGGAGTAGTGCTCACATCATTTAAGCCGAGGCAAGTTTTTGGCGCCGTTGCCGGGGATGACAAGGCCAATTTCGGGTTGATTCGGGTTGAATATTGCATATTTAACCCCCAATTTAGCCCTATTTTTTGCTCATATGATGCTTAATTGGTCTCTAATATGTTCGTATTTTGTATATCATTATTTATTAGAGCAAACCATTAATTTGTGCACAAAGTATAAATTTTATTGAGTATTTCTATTTTTTATATTTTTCATGGCTAGGTCTCGATCTCACGATTCCAACGACTATATATTTATTTGTAATTTTCTGAGACCTGTGCTAATTTCTATGATTTATTGAATGCAGAATACCAATTTAATGAAGAAATACACTCAAAATACGATAAATATGGTCGCCGCCCAATCGGGGATTGACACGTGGCAGAGATCTGTCGCTTCCCGCACGATCGAACGGTGCTCGACCAGAGGTGCGTGGAAATTCTTCAGCCGTCGAATCTCAATTCAACGGCTCACAAGCAATGGGAGAGCAGCAAGCGCACTCATATAGGCGGACGACATGGCCACTTGTAGGCCATGGATCGCTCATCGAACGGCCCGAAGAGATCCTCAGATGCGGGGCGATGTGGCTGGTGTGAGACCGTTGGATCTTGATCCAACGGTCGAGATCAATCCATCTGAGTACTTACAAGCGAGCGGAGCGGCGCTATTCTACGGGTGATGTGGCTCAATCTAAACCGCATATCATTGATCGGACGGAGCTACTTCACTCCACATCGAAGGCAGATCAAACGAGCGGCAAGCCACGCTACGTCCATCGACCCGTCGAAGGAGAATCGAACGGCGAAGGTCAAACTCCGATCTGAATTCGGATCGCACGAAGCAGATGCGGGCGCACGAAGCTCAAAGCACAGGTGGCGCTCCAAGACTTAATCCCGCAAACATCCAACGGTTGAGATTTCAAGCGCTCGGTGGGTTTGGGTCTAATGAATGTGGATGCGGTTTTGGACCCAATAAGCCCCCAAAACCTGCAATGCTATTATATAAGCGTATTCTAGGGTTTTTGGGGGTATTCTGGCGTATTTTGGGGCTTTTGGAGCGGCTACTGTCCGTATTTCTCCAGGAAAAATTTCTGATAAATTCCATAGGCTATTCTTCTTATTTCCAGGGAGTTTTGGTGTCTATCTTGGAGATTTGGTGATAAATTCTTGAACTTATACCTAGTATTTGGTGATTTTACATTGTATTTCAGTGTTTGAACGATGTATTCATCTATGAAATATGATTTTTCTTGCTCCATGCATGGCTAATCTCCTTGTGCTATGGTTGTGATGTAATTAGAAGTATGTAATTGTGAAATTTCATGTCTTTAGCCCTATTATCATGTCAAAATTGCTCGTAACGTTGATTTCTACATCGTATTTGTTGGTTATTCTTCATTGTCGATATCTTTGATGTTCCCTATGGCTAGGCCCTGACAAGGCTCGCTAATTCATGTTCTCTAATCAGGACATATCATCGTCCTTATCGTTTAATGAAATCAACGTTGCTAATAATGCGTATACGGCTATTTTAACTAGTTTTTTATTGATTCATCTTCCGACGTCTTCACGCCTTGACCGGGTGAAGCGTTGTGTGATATAAAAGACATGATATTTCAGCGATTATAAACTCCTAATGAAGTCACAACCGTAGCACATCCATCTCATATGTGTTGGTGTTGACGTAGTTAGGGTGTCGTAATTATTGATTTCTATATCTTTTCGCCCTATTTGCATTGTATAATCACGTATTTTGTCAATTTCTACATATATCTTATGTGGGTATGTTATACAGAGACGTGTACATGCTTGAGTCAAATTTGATCTTTGCGGACTTATTCGTGATGTGATTGTGTTTATTTTCCTTATGAAATCGACGTTATATGTGATTAATTCTTTGGCACATGTTTATGCGCTTGATCGTTATATTTTTCGACGTTCTCGTGCCCTGACCGGACGAAACGTTGAGTTATAGAAAAGATATTATTAATCATTGATTGCACACACCCTAACGAAATCATTTCCAACACATACTCTCCATATCGATACCCCATACCGAAGTCACCATAAATATCGTAGGATTTTCTTTTGTTGTTCTAAACTCTTTATACTTGATAGGTGGTTGGGTATTATCGTGTAATTACTCTTTACTATCTGAAGCTCGTAGTTTTGCAGGTCAGTTGTCCTGTGGATTCGATACCTGGACTCACCAGGATATTACTTGTTCGATCTCCTGCGCTTGGGAGTAGTGCTCACATCATTTGAGCCGAGGCAAGTTTTTAGCACCGTTGCCGGGGATAACAGTTCTTGCGTAGCTATGATATCAGTTCGTTTGGAGGAACATTCGGTGAGATCCTTCCATCTTATAGTTTTGGATTTTTATTAGGTTTTTTCTTTCGTTTTCTCTTTATAAAAAATTTCACAAAAAATGGTGGATGTGGAATCGATGGAGGATATGGAGTATATAGAATACATGAATTTTATCGCACAAATTGTTTGTATGATGCAGAGTACGATATTGCACACAAACATATGAAGGAGAAGCTTAAGGTTGTTGGTTTTAATCAGACTGATTGTGAAACTTTCTTTCAGGCTTGGAGGAGGTTCACAGACATAATATCGAGCTATCCGCAGCATGGGTTCATAAAGAAAGAGCTTATGGAGTCCTTCCTAGGTGGACTATGACCACAGCTGCAGGAATTCTTGGGAGTCATGACGCCGACAGAGGCGTGGAATTACATGGAGTCTTTACAAGAGAATGAAGAAATCATGAAAGATGTCACGGTCGCTTTCCGATCGTACTTTGTTCGTGCACGTGCTTTTGACCGTGCACGTATTTATTTTAGACTCTGTTTGTTTGTGAACACTTTGGTGTGATATGTCGTTATGAACGTCTCTGAGAGTATTAAATTGTGGCACTAATTTGGAACGACATTTCTCGGGTCGTTCTCCCACGATTTGATCTTATTCGAAGAGACGTTGTGATTTTCACTTTTGACGTGAGACGTTCCTATTTTTAGTTTCGTCACTCGACGTCGAAATTGAGATCCGTCTTCTTAGTTTCCTTTTTCTCGTCGTCCCGATCACCCCAATATTTATTTCACAATTTTCGGATTTCATTTGACCTATTTTACATTTTTAGCACAGCTTATCTTTAATTCTTTGAACCCTAGTTCCTTTAGTTAACCCCTATATATATTCCCTACATATTTTGTCACCCAACCCTAGTTGACTCAGCCCATTCTTGGCCGCACCCTATCCATACGTGGGTAGGGGAGAAAGAGATTGGGTTTTATTGTTTTTAAAATCCTAATCCTAATAGAAATCAACCCTAGACCAAGTCAACCCACCTACACTATATAAATACCCCCTAGGATAACCTATTTTCCCAAGAAAACAAACCCTAGCCGCCCCCACATCTCAAATTTCCACTTGCGACGTTCGTCGCAACCAACCCCCGCCGCCGCCCACGCCCGATCGACGTTTTCCCTTGCTTTCCATAGGTCTGACCGAGGCCCCGCCCCGCATCGCCGCTCAGCTCCGCACCCAGTCGCCCGCCTCCTCGTTGCATCGCACCACCCCCGCTACGACCGAGAGCTTCTCTCGGTCTGAGCGATAGAACGCCCAGCATCCCGCTCCGCTGCAGCCCGCAGCGCCCGACCGACGCCCCCTCTCGGTCTGACCGACCCGCTCCCCCGCACCGCCGCTCCGTTGCAACCCGCTTCGTTGCAACCCCCGCCCCGCAGTGCCCGACCGACAAATTCCTCGCAGCGGCCCGCTGTGACCGAACGACCCGCATCTCCGCAGCGACCGACCGACCGAGCGCTGTGATCTCTCGGTCTGACCGAGATATTCTCTCGCAGCGGCCCGGTCTGACCGAGCGACTTTCGTCGCAACGTCGCAACTTCCACGATGCTGCAACCGTGGGCCCCCCAAGTTCTTCAGAGGTGTTGTGGGTCCCCCATTGGCCCTTAGCACTACTGTGGGTCCCACCTAGGTGTCCCCTCTTCGTGGATTGGCCGATTACGACGTTGCGATACGTCGTAGCCCTTCGTCGCACGACCTAGCGTTGGAATCTTGGTTCGTTGTTCTGGTTGCTGCCCAGAATATTTGAGCAAGGAATCTGATCTGGAATTTGGACTAGGAGTGCGTTCTTATATTCCAACCCCTAGCGTCGCTACCCGATACCAGTGTAGCTTTCGCGTCGTGTTGAGGTAACGTTCTGCACCCTTAGGACCCCCAATCTATTGCCTGTTAATCAAGACTAAAATTGATGTTTTTAAAGTGTTTTAAATTCACTAATCAAGATTAATAATATGGGACTGTAGGCTGGTGGACTTGTGCACATAGGTTGTTTGTGACTTGTGGACTTTTGGACGGTATTTTTCAGACGTCAGATTTGCAGGCAAGTGAAACTTGCCAACTTTTGCTTAGGGCCATGTTTTAGGCCACTTCTTTGTTTTTAGCATAAAAGAGACTAGACAGTGAAATTATAGCTGTCTAGGCGCAACTTTAAGATCTAGCTTGACAACGAAGCTAGATCTGTCACACTGCTATGTCATTCATGCATTGTTGCCTGCCACGTTTAAATTCCTTATATGTACACACTTAAACTATTATCTGCCATGCATTGCATCCTACATGTCATCCAAGTTTGAATGTTTCATTTGTAGCACACGCTACAATACTTGTACTTCCTTGTTCAGGCTAGGCACCTGTGTAGCAGGCACAACCCTATGCCAAATACACTTCCTGGCTCATGATCTAAAAGCGGGCTACTTGTGTTGGTCAAAATCCAATGCCCGATACACGTGGAGGGGTAGGGATAAGCGATCACTTGAGCTTAGGAGTTGGCCCGCGTAGCCACTCTAGCCAAAAGGCGTAATCTCTGTGCACGACGTACTTACTAGACTTATCCTTGTCCTTTGATTGTTCTTGCAAAACTTGATATCCATGCCATGATTTAAATGCCAGTTGCCATGCCATGCTTGTACTTTACTTTACTTGTTGCACTCATGCTATATCTGCCATGTCATTGCATCATGCTAGAACTGCTAGGTTGCTTTACTTTTACTTTCAGTTTCCTTGCGCAAGTCTCTTGTAGACTTGCTGACATGTGCCCCTTGCTCTTTTGGGTGTCACATGTTAGACCCTGAACAAGAGACCGTTGCTGAGGACGAGGTGTTTGCTGACGTTGAGCCGGAGCCCACGTTTGACGAGGAGTTGGTGGACACCGGTGATCAGTCTTAGAGACTGTTCTGTGTGGCTTGCTTTAGGTTGCTGTTAGTTGTCGGTGCGTAGCTCCATTACTTTGTTTTCTGTACGTTGTACTTTTGTTGGCCATGTTGGGGCCTTTTAGACTCTTTTCTTTTATCCTGGTGGCTTTTTCTGTGATGTTGGAACTTATTTTATCGATATTCTGAGATTGCTTTTGTCTCATTTCCTTTATTATTATCTTTGTTTCGTATCGCATTTGCAAGGATCAAAGTTTATTGACGCTTATCAGACTTGCAGCTTCACAGCTTCACAGCTTCAAGTCTAAGCGAACCTGCTCATGCCTCGCCTCCATATTTTTGTGAAGCGGGGCGTAACAGGTTTTGTTGGTGGCCCATGCAGGTCCGTCTTGCAACTGCGAATTACCGGAACAACGATAATAACAGAATGTCCAGTAAATAAATTACAACATCCAAGTCATAAGCTATGAGTCTAAATTTTTGTTCGTTTTCTATGTCATTAGATGGCTGGGAGACGACAGACCCGAGCTGGTGGTGGGCCCAATCGTGCTGAGGTACCGGATAGAGAGCCCACCAATGCTGAGATCATGAGGATGATGCATCAGATGATGCAGGTGCAGCAGGGTATGCTTCAGAATACCCAGAATGCCCCTCGCTTCGAGCCAGGAGAGAAACAGTTTCGGGAGCTGGGCCCGACTTACTTTGATGGATCTGAAGGACCGCTGGCTGCTGAGGAGTGGATCAGAAATACTGAGGATAATCTGAAGATGTCGAAGATCAACCCGGCTGGATGGGTTGAGTTGGTGAAGAAGCAGCTCATGGATAATGCCCGCAACTGGTGGGATGCAGAAGAGGAGCTGTTGGTGAGTCCTATACCTTGGGCTACTTTCAAGTCCAGGTTCGATGAGGAGTACTTTCCGAATGCTGCCAAGAGGGAGATGTTGCAGCGATTCATTGAGCTAAAATAGGGAAATCTGACGGTGGACCAGTACCATCAGGAGTTCACCAGGCTGAGTCGCTTCGCACCGAAGATGGTGGAGGATGCTGAGGAGAAAGCTCAGAGGTTTCTACAGGGCCTTTCCCTAGACTTACAGAGCCTGATGTCTTCGTCAGATCTGGAGTCATATCAGAAGTTACTGGTAGCTGCTCGGAGATAGGAGCTGATTGCGAGGCAGAAGAGAGGACAGACACCGGGAGCTAAGAAGAGGCCTATGGAGCAGGTCAGAGGAGTGGTTAGGCCTGGGTTCAAGCCTAATCAGCCAGTGCAGTTCAAGAGGCCAGGTGGGCCTACTCAGAAGACTTGCCATTTCTGTGGTAAGACCGGGCATGTCAAGGAGCAGTGTAGGAGGATGTTGGGACAGTGCCTGGTTTGTGGAGATCCTACTCATACTATGAAGGAGTGCCCGAAGTCTAAGCAGCCTTGGAAGGAACCAGTTGCATCACAGCCGTTGTAGCAGAGAGCACCTGTACCTGTAGGACGTGGAGCAGACCTCGTTTCACAGAGGCAGGCTTTTCAGCAGGCCATGCAACCGAGGAGGCAGGCTTTTCTGATGACGGCAGTGGAGAGCGAGGCTGTGGATGAGGTTATCGTAGGTAACTCTCAGTCTAGTTGTTTCCCTCCTTAGTTAGTTTTGGTTGTTAGCTTATGTTTGGTTGATTGCATATGATTGTTTGTTAGAATAGGGTTTGATTGCTAGATTGTTTGTTAGGTGTGATTTTGGTTTGCACGTTTCCTGCACGAGTCCTCTTTGACCCTGGTGCATCGATGTGCATTATATCCCGGAGCTTCGTGGAGAAGTATTCCTTGACGAAATCCCCTCTTCCCAAGAGTTGGAACATTGTTACAGGAAATGGCGTGATCTAGGTGCATCGTGGTTGCAATTCTTGCCCTTTGGTGGTCTGTGGACATGAGCTTTACACTGATTTTATTGTCCACGACATCATCAACTATGATGTCATCCTCAGGATGGATTGGCTTGCGAGTTTTTTGCTACGATCGATTGTCGGAGGAAGAAGGTGGTGTTCGAGATCCCAGGACATCCAGTGTTTGAGTTCAGTCGGGGTAGCAGTTCGTTTTGCCCTGTCAGATTTCGAGCCAGACCGGTGGAGATTGTTGCTATGCAGATGAAGCAGAGTGGACCAGCTGTGGTGTATGAATTCGACGACGTCTTCCCTGAGGAGATGTCTGGACTGCCGCCCGATCGAGCTCTTGAATTTTCGATCGATGTTATTCCGGGAGCGCAGCCTATTTCGAAGGCGCCATATCGTATGACTCCAACAGAGTTGGAGGAGTTGCGTAGGCAGCTGGATGAGCTTTTGCAGAAGGGTTACATTAATCCCAGTGTGTCTTTGTGGGGAGCACCGGTTTTGCTGGTGAAGAAGAAGGATGGTTCGCGTCGCATGTGCGTGGATTACAAGGAGCTGAATGCCGTGACCATCAAGAATAAATATCCATTGCCTCGTATAGATGAAATTTTTGATCAGCTTGGAGGTTCGAGGGTGTTCTCTAAGTTGGATCTGAGGAGTGGTTATCATCAGCTCAAAGTAAAGAAGGAAGATATCCCGAAGACATCATTCAGGACGAAGTATGGTCACTACGAGTTCGTGGTTATTCCTTTCGGTGTAACCAACGCACCCGCAGTTTTTATGAACCTGATGAATCTGATCTTCTATGACTTTCTAGAAAAGTTTGTCGTTATCTTTATTAACGACATCTTGATCTATTCAAAGTCGGAGGAAGAGCATGCATCGCACTTGAGGACAATGTTGGAGATTTTGAGGAAGCATCGTTTGTATGCTAAGTATTCTAAGTGCGAGTTTTGGCTGGATAGAGTTGCATTTCTCGGGTATGTGGTGTCAGGCGATGGAATTTCGGTGGATCCCGAGAAGATTAAGGCTATCAGAGAGTGGCCTGTTCTGCAGTCAGCGTCTGAGATCCGGAGTTTTCTTGGGCTTGCAGGTTATTATCGGCGTTTCATTAAGGACTTTTCCCGGATTGTTGAGCCGATGACCAGACTGACGCGGAAGGATGTACCATTTGTTTGGTCTGATGATTATGGGAAGGCTTTTGATGTTCTGAAGGATAGATTGATGACTGCCCCTGTTCTTGCTGTGCCTGATCAGAGTGGAGGATTCGAGATCTTTTGCGATGATTTTGGCAAGGGTCTTGGTTGTGTGTTGCATCAGCATGGGCACGTGGTTGTGTATGCTTCTCGTCAGCTCAAGGCTCATGAGAAGAATTACCCGACACACGACTTGGAGTTGGCTGCTGTCGTGTTTGTGCTGAAGATTTGGAGGTACTTCCTGCTGTATGAGAAGGTAAAGATCTTCACTGATCACAAGAGCTTGAAATACATTTTTACTCAGAAGGAGCTCAACATGCGACAGCGTCGATGGTTATAGCTCATGGCAGATTATGAGATTGATTTGCAGTATCACCCTGGCAAGGTGAATGTGGTTCCAGATGCGCTAAGCAGACTTCCAGCGGTGATGATGTTGACTTCGCAGTGGAGATTACAGCAGGATTTTTGCGAGTCTGGTATTGAGATTATTCTTCCTGGAGAGACTTCTTCGTTGATGAGTATGCAGATACAGTCGACGATTGTGGATATGATCAAGGCTGGACAGGCTGTAGATGCTAAGCTGGTGAAGATTCGGGAGCAGGTGGAAGCCGGACTACAGACTGACTTCTTGATTCATGAGGATGGTTCGTTGAGATTTGGAGCCAGGTTATATGTGCCAGCTGGAGATATCAGAGAAGAATTATTGGTGGAGGCACACAGTTCCCCGTATTCTGTGCATCCTGGTGGTACCAAGATGTACAAGGATCTTCGTCTGAAATATTGGTGGCATGGTATGAAGAGGAGTGTGGCTCGGAGTGTAGCCAAGTGTCTGGTTTGCCAGCAAGTAAAGGCGGAGCATCAGCGTACGACAGGGTTGCTACAACCACTTCCGATTCCAGAGTGAAAGTGGCAACACATCACTATGGATTTCATGACTGGACTACCTCGGAGTCCGAAGCAGAATGACGCGATTTGGGTGATCGTAGACCGATTGACCAAATCCGTGCACTTTATTCCCTTCCGAGTGGACAGTCTACTGAGACGCTAGCGAGGAGATATATGGAGGTAAATTCTTTTACTCTCCGTTTTATTCACTTTTCCTAGTTTAGATAGTGATGTAACGTGAATCGTGCAAAAGATCGTATGACTTCACGGAGTCCCTGTGAGTATCGTGTCAGACAGAGACACGAGATTCACGTCTCAGTTTTGGCAAAGTCTGCAGAAGAGTCTAGGTACGAGTCTGAGTTTCAGCACGGCGTACCCTCCGCAAACAGATGGCCAGTCCGAGAGGACGATTCAGATTTTGGAAGACATGCTGAGGGCGTGCATGTTAGACTTCAATGGATCTTGGGAGGATCATCTCCATCATGTGGAGTTTGCCTACAATAACAGCTACCAAGCGAGTATTGGTATGACGCCTTTCACCGCGCTATATAGGAAGAAATGTCGATCGCCACTGAGCTGGGATGACATTGGAGATCGGGAGCTGTTAGGACCGGAGATGATCGTGGAAACTGTAGTTGTTGTGAGGAACATCCGGGAGAAGCTGAGGATTGCGCAGGACCGTTTCAAGCATTGGGCCGATGCTAAACGGAGGCCTTTGGAGTTTCAGCCTGGAGATCATGTCTTTCTGAAGATTTCTCCGAACCGCGAAGTTATCCGATTTGGGAAGAGAGGCAAGCTAAGTCCGAGGTACATTGGGCCGTTTGACGTTCTGGAGAGAGTTGGAGCGGTGGCTTATCGCTTGGCGCTGCCACCGTCGCTGGAGGGAGTTCACGACGTATTTCACGTATCTCAGTTACGTCGATACGTTAGTGATCTGTCCCATGCTGTGGATTTCTCGAAGATCACGGTTTGTCCGGATCTGTCTTATGATCAGTAGCCAGTTGAGATTCTTGATCGACGGCAGAAGCAGCTGAGGAATAAGACCGTCGACTTGGTTCGAGTGCAGTGGCGTCTTGGTTCCCCTGGGGAGTCCACCTGGGAGCGTGAGGATGATATGAGAGAGCGCTTCCCGCACCTCTTCCCGAGCAGTGCTTGATGTTGATTCTGAGGACGGAATCATTTCTAAGGTGGGGAGGATGTCACAGTCGCTTTCCGATCGTACTTTGTTCGTGCACGTGCTTTTGAGCATGCACGTATTTATTTTAAACTCTGTTTGTTTGTGAACACTTTGTTGTGATATGTCGTTGTGAACGTCTCTGAGAGTATTAAATTGTGGCACTAATTTGGAACGACATTTCTCGGTTCGTTCTCCCACGATTTGATCTTATTCGAAGAGACGTTGTGATTTTCACTTTTGACGTGAGACTTTCCTATTTTTAGTTTCGTCACTCGACGTCGAAATTGAGATCTGTCTTCTTAGTTTCCTTTCTCTCGTCGTCCCGATCACCCCAATATTTATTTCACAATTTTCGGATTTCATTTGACCTATTTTACATTTTTAGCACACCTTATATTTAATTCTTTGAACCCTAGTTCCTTTAGTTTAACCCCTATATATATTCCCTACATATTTTGTCACCCAACCCTATTTTACTCAGCCCATTCTTGGCCGTACCCTATCCATGCGTGAGTAAGGGAGAGAGAGATTGGGTTTTATTGTTTTTAAAATCCTAATCCTAATAGAAATCAACCCTAGACCAAGTCAACCCACCTACACTATATAAATACCCCCCTAGGATAACCTATTTTCTTAAGAAAACAAAACCTAGCCGCCCCCACATCTCAAATTTCCACTTGCGACGTTCGTCGTAACCAACCCCCGCAGCCGCCCACGCCCGACCGACGTTTTCCCTTGCTTTCCCTCAGTCTGACCGAGGCCCCACCACGCATCGCCGCTCCGCTCCGCACCCAGTCGCCCAGCTCCTCGTTGCATCGCACCGCCCCCGCTACGACCGAGAGCTTCTCTCGGTCTGACCGATAGAACGCCCCGCATCCCGCTCCGCTGCAGCCCGCAGCGCCCGACCGACGCCCCCTCTCGGTCTGACCGACCCGCTCCCCCGCACCGCCGCTCCATTGCAACCCGCTTCGTTGCAACCCCCGCCCCGCAGTGCCCGACCGACAAATTCCATCGCAACTGCCCGCTATGACCGAACGACCCGCATCTCCACAGCGACCGACCGACCGAGCGTTGTGATCTCTCGGTCTGACCGAGAGATTCTCTCGCAGTGGCCCGGTCTGACCGAGCGACTTTCGTCGCAACATCACAACTTCCGTGACGCTTGCAACCGTGGGCCCCCCAAGTTCTTCAGAGGAGTTGTGGGTCCCCCATTGGCCCCTAGCACTACTGTGGGTCCCACCTAGGTGTCCCCTCTTCGTGGATTGGCCGATTACAATGTTGCAATACGTCGTAGCCCTTCGTCGCACGTCCTAGCATTGGAATCTTGGTTCGTTGTTCTGGTCGCTGCCCAGACTATTCGAGCAAGGAATCTGATCTGGAATTTGGACTAGGAGCGCGTTCTTATATTCCAACCCCTGGCATCGCTACCCAACGCCAGTGTAGCTTTCGCGTCGTGTTGAGGTAACGTTCTGCACCCTTAGGACCCCCAACCTATTGCCTGTTAATCAAGACTATAATTGATGTTTTAAAAGTGTTTTAAATTCACTAATCAAGATTAATAATATGGGACTGTAGGCTGGTGGACTTGTGCACATAGGTTGTTTGTGACTTGTGGACTTTTGGACGGTATTTTTCAGACGTCAGATTTGCAGGCAAGTGAAACTTGCCAACTTTTGCTTAGGGCCATGTTTTAGGCCACTTCCTTGTTTTTAGCGTAAAAGAGACTAGACAGTGAAATTATAGCTGTCTAGGCGCAACTTTAAGATCTAGCTTGACAACGAAGCTAGATCTGTCACCCTGCTATGTCATTCGTGCATTGTTGCCTGCCACGTTTAAATTCCTTATTTGTACGCACTTAAACTATTATCTGCCATGCATTGCATCCTACATGTCATCTAAGTTTGAATGTTTCATTCGTAGCACACGCTACAATACTTGTACTTCCTTGTTCAGGCTAGGCACCTGCGTAGCAGGCACAACCCTATGCCAAATACACTTCCTGGCTCGTGATCCAGAAGCGGGTTACTTGTGTTGGTCAAAAGCCAATGCCTGATACACGTGGAGGGGTAGGGATAAGCGATCACTTGAGCTTAGGAGTTGGCCCGCGCAGCCACTCTAGCCAAAAAGCGTAATCTCTGTGCATGACGTGCTTACTAGACTTGTCCTTGTCCTTGTGATTGTTCTTGCAAAACTTGATATCCATGCCATGATTTAAATGCCAGTTGCCATGCCATGCTCGTACTTTACTTTACTTGTTGCACTCATGCTATATCTGCCATGTCATTGCATCATGCTAGAACTGCTAGGTTGCTTTACTTTTACTTTCAGTTTCCTTACGCAAGTCTCTTGTAGACTTGTTGACATGTGCCCCTTGCTCTTTTGGGTGTCACATGTTAAACCCTGAGCCAGAGACCGTTGCTGAGGACGTGGTGTTTGCTAACGTTGATCCAGAGCCCACGTTTGACGAGGAGTTGGTGGACATCGGTGACCAGTCTTAGAGACTGTTTTGTGTGGCTTGCTTTAGGTTGCTGTTAGTTGTCGGTGCGTAGCACCATTACTTTGTTTTCTGTACGTTGTACTTTTGTTGGCCATGCTGGGGCCTTTTAGACTCTTTTATTTTAGCCTGGTTGCTTTTTCTGTGATGTTGGAACTTATTTTATGGATATTCTGAGATTGCTTTTGTCTCATTTCCTTTATTATTATATTTGTTTCGTATCGCATTTGCAAGGATCTGCCATTTAAAGTTTATTGACGCTTATCAGACTTGCAGCTTCACTGCTTCAAGTCTGAGCGGACCTACTCACGCCTCGCCTCCATATTTTTGAGAAGCGGGGCATGACAAAAGAGACTTTAGAGTGCGATTCAACAGAGCCTTCAAGCCTTGATCAAGGGGAACAAAGCGTAGACGTACCATTGCAATCCTTGAAAGAGGAAGTTTACTTGCTTATTCAGACACAGGAGGCTACATCCCATCAATTCCAAGAGAATTTCCTTGCTCGGAGTTAGCAGATTCAGAAATCCATTAAAAATCTTACACTGATTGCCACTTGCTTAGAAGAAAGTAATGCCTTTAAAATTCAATTTCCATAATCTATTATGAGTTTATCTTGTAATGCCCTGATAGCTACTGCACAAGTACTAGAGGGGGGTGAATAGTACTTTAAAATAATCAAGATAATTATTCCTAATTATTGTGGGAACTCAACCAACAATGCGGAATGAAAATATGACAACAAAGAAAGACAATTGCAAACAAGCGATGTAACGGGTTCGGATCCACCCAAGTCTCCCCGACTTGTTACCGGTGATCCTACGTCCCAGACACCCAGATCCCCTCCGGCAACTTGAGTTAGAATCCTCTAACCCAAGTTTTGCACTATGAAATTCTTGTAGAAACTACTACAAGATCAAATCATACACAAAACTAAATGTGACTCCCACAAACCGGGATCACAAACTTCTCTCACAAACCGAGAGATAAACTTGAAATATCAAAGTAAATGAAACAATAAACACTTACCAACAAAATCCTATGCCTTGAGTAAACTTACTGATTTTAGGGCAAGGAAGATTTTGAAGGAGAGAATGTCACCAAACCCTAGCTCCACCAAGATGAACATCGATCGAAGGTTAGGATGGAGTTGGTGACTTTGAATCAAGCTCTTGGCTTGAGTGGCTCACAATGAAGAGAATCTCTCTTGAGGAAATAAGGGCTCAAGGAGTTTGGGAGAGATTCTTTTGAGAAGAGAGAGCTTGAAAATGAGAATTGAATGCTTTCTCTTTGATTCTCTAAAACTCAATAATGGCAGCCTTGAATGCTAGGTTAGAAGCACTTAAAGATTAAATAGGAGTGAGAGAAAAGAGAAGCAAAATCGTAGCATTAAATGCCCAACGGATCTATTTCTGAAGCAGTCTAATCGGTCTAAGAAGGATCACTGACCGATTAGCTTTGCAACTAGTCGGTCGATGATTCTCCTTGGACCGACTAGAAGGTTGACAGCCAAGAAGGAGAATTCAGGAGATAGAACTAGTCGGTCTAAGAAGACTTGCCAACCGACTAGTTTGACAACTAGTCGGTCGGTGAGTGTTCTTTGACCGACTAAGTAGTTGAAATTCAAAAGGCTGAACACAAGGAGAACTAGTAGGTCTAAGAACAAATTCCAACTGACTAGTTTCATAACTAGTCGGCCGATGGAAGTTCTTGGACCGACTAACTAGTCAACAGTAGCTAGGCTGAAAAAATGAAAGTATAACTAGTCGGTCTAAGAAGGATTCCCAACCGACTAGTTTGACAACTAGTCGGTCGATGAATGTTCTTGGACCGACTAATTGGTCAACAGTGCCTAGGCTGAATTGAGCAAGGAAAACTAGTCGGTTCAAGAAGGATTCTTAACCGACTAGATGATAATCTAGTCGGTTGGTTCTTCTTCTTGAACCAACTAAGATGCACAAGAAGCCGCGAAATGAAGCGTAAAGCTTCGGGAAAGTTTCTATGGGCTTCTAAGATAATCCTAGCTCTAAGATATGAGCGTTATGAAGATTATAATGTAAGTCCTACTCAAGGCTTAACATTCTACGAAAAGAAGCTAGAAGACTATAAAATAAACTAGACGAACCATCTTCAAAACTTCAATCCGAATCTCTTGACTTCAATAATGCTCCTTGAGCTTCAACGAAGCTTCAGGCACACGATCACGCGCTTTGAGAAGTCTTGAGACGTCGCTTTTGATGTACGTAGAATTTTGGCGACGATCTCCATAACTACGCTCACAAAGAGTTAGTTCACGATATTTATGTTTGTTCATCATCAAAACCAAATCCGGGGAATCAATACTCAACATTCTCCCTCTTTTTGGTGATGACAAACCAACATAAATAATAATCAATAATAACGAGTCAAATGAAATTTACTTACTCCCCCTGCATTGATGACATGTTAATTCCGTATTAAATAATAATCATACGCATCAAGCAGACGAGGAAAGTATAAAATATGAACCCAATTATTGAAATTTAGGATCTAAATCCATTTTTATATCTTAACTCCCCCTAAATCTAACATATCAAATTTGATTCACGGTAAATTGCTTTAATTATCATTTAGCACATCGTCATTATTAATTCTCTCCCCCTTTGGCATTAGCAAAAAGAGCGGAGGAGAACAACGACAACAACAATGGCTAAAATAAAAGCACGAGAGTCGAAGAATACGACCACGGTTAAAATGACACCATTGTAAAATAACGAAGAAAATCAAAGCGTGCTAACGAGACCATAGTCGAAAATCGAAAAATGAAATCATCAAAACTCAAATCAATTTCACATATTGAGTTATGGAACATACTCTCCAATATCAACATTCTTAGTGAATTTAGTGTATGGAAAACAATTCTATGTTTTCATAGAAACAATTCTATTTTATCAATATAATCGTCGAGCGACGAAATCAACATCAGAGACAAAAAGAAATATAATGTGCACACTGAAGTAAATGGCAACACGATGTATATATATATATACTAGTCATTACCTGTGCCCATAGGGCACGGTTTTTTTTAATGGTTGTGTTTCCCCCCCCACAAATATCAAGTTCCCACAAATATCAAGTTTTCCCACAAAATTTCAAGTTTCCCCCCAAATTAAGTTTCCCCCAAAATTTAAGTCCCCCAAAATTGTCATTGCCACCTAGGACAAACTTGCCAGTAGGACAAATCTTTGTCATAGTAGGATAAGATTCAAAATCTTCAAAGCACTGGAAAAAAATGGTCGAAAAGGGGGAGAATAAAAAGTGTGGGTGGGTGTCTCTTATCCATGTCCAAATTCTCTTATCCAACTTCTCTTAATAACATCCCTCTTTTATTTAATAGATATCCAAATTCTCTTATCCAATTTCTCATGTCCAAATTCTCTTGTCCAACTTCTCTTGATAACATCCCTCTTTTATATAATAGATATCCAAATTCTCTTATCCAATTTCTCATGTCCAAATTCTCTTCTCCAACTTCTCTTGATAACATCCCTCTTTTATATAATAGATATCCAAATTCTCTTATCCAATTTCTCATGTCCAAATTCTCTTATCCAACTTCTCTTGATAACATCCCTCTTTTATATAATAGATATCCAAATTATCTTATCCAATTTCTCATGTCCAAATTCTCTTGTCCAACTTCTCTTGATAACATCCCTCTTTTATATAATAGATATCCAAATTCTCTTATTCAATTTCTCATGTCCAAATTCTCTTCTCCAACTTCTCTTGATAACATCCCTCTTTTATATAATAGATATCCAAATTCTCTTATCCAATTTCTCTTGATAACATCCCTCTTTTATATATAATATATATATATATATATATATATATATATATATATATATATATATATATATATATATATATAACAGGATACATCAAAAGGTATACATCCGCCAACACAAATATAAACGATCATCAGATCGGTGCACAACATACAACATCTGTCTCAACAGACATCAAAATGAACATACATCAAAATGTATCACAAAACATACAAAAATACATCAAAAATACATAACCACCCAACTATCATACCCCACTCTCTCACGAAAAAATAGATCATCCAAGTGCACATGGGAGAGTCCTCCAACGCAAGCTCAGGAGGCAGAGGCAGGATCAGCAGCAGCATCAGGCTGTGCAGATGAAGTGGTGGTCTCTGGAACGACTGGAGTGTCCACCGAAGGGAGGGTGGTAGCAGGAGTGCTCTCGGGAGCACGAGCAGAAGTATCCACTGAAGGAATGGTGGCCGCAGGAGTGCTCTCGGGAGCACGAGCAGACGAAGCAGCAGCAGACGTACCCTCGGGGGCACGAACAGGAGAAGCAACAAGCTCCTCAAGATCAGCATCATCCATGGCCTCCTCGTCAGAAACTGTAGGAGGAACCTCAATGCCCAAGTGATAACAGATGCGTGCAAGCATCTCCTCACATCGAGCAATACGAGCCTCCTGACGGCTCTGAGAAGCGGAAGAGTCAGGGCGAGAAGGTGGAGGAGGAGCAGAAGGGGTAGTCCTCTCAGCGTGACGCAAGGCCTCAAGAGACTTCTTGATGGCAGTCACGTTCAGGGGAGGACCCAACGGACGCTGATCATCAGGTGGGAGAGGAACACCAAAGTGACGAAATACTAGAGTCAACAGGCAAGGATATGGAATATGAGCTGACTTGGTGGACTTCCTTATGCACTCAAAGGAATCCATCTTGTCGAGGATGATCCGGTCCCAATTTATCTTGCTCCCCATAAAAAGAGCGTAGATAAGCTTGAGGAAAGGCTGAGATGGCAAGCTGGAGGAGCCGTACTTCGGGAGAATACACGACTTCAGAATGAGATTTAGGACCCACGCATTAGGCTTGAATGATTTCGATGGAACGACAATCATGGCGGGAGGAATAACGTGGAACATCTCAGCAAGCATGGACTGGTCATGCTCGTGGATATTATCCACGGAGATATCAGAGGGGAGCAGGCCAGAGGAGGAGACACCAATCAACTACCCTAAGATCTCTGCCGTGAGGACAATAGGTGTCCCCAAGACAGTGGTCTCAATGCAGTGGGTGTCATCATACTCACCCCGGACTCGATTGGCATTGAACAATTTGACGAGTCTGGGATAGGGATGAGGATTCGCCTTGGGATCATGGCAAAGATAATCTAGAAGGCCGCTATAGGAGAGGAGACTTGTGAGATGAGGAAAGTCAGAAAACTGAACGAAATGCTCCAGAACAAACGGACATTGCTCAATACGATTGTATGCCGCAAGACACAACAGGTCATCGCGACACAACGAGATATCAACCCCACCCAAAGGCATGTGAGCCTTCCCCTTTGACAGATGAGAGGAAGATCGAGGTGGAGGAGTAGGAGCCTTCTCGGTAGGCCCAGTCTTCGGGATATACTCATCGTCAGAGTTAGGTGGAGTGGGAGCATGGAAGGGTCCAGGCTTGGGTTTAGATGCGGGTTTGGGCTTAGAAACGGCGGTCCTCTTCTTCTTGAGGGGAGGCGAGGAAGAGGAAGGAAGAGTGGTTTTGGCACGATGTTTGGGAGGAGTAGGGGTGGTTGATGGCTCTACGGTCATGGGAGATGGATCGGTAGGACGGACAGGGATGCGTGTTCTCATCATACTCGAGACGAGACAACACAAAACAATGCACGAGATCGAACGAAATTGAACGAAAAAGAACTAGAATGAAACCCTAATACGAACGAGATTGAACGAAATGGAGCTGAAATTGAACCCTAAAAGCTGAGAGGGAGAGAGAGCAGATACCCTAGGACGGAGAGAGATGATCGGCGACGACGGACGGCGGCCAGAGACGGCGGCGCACGGCAGAGGGAGGCGAAGGGGTCGAGGGTTTAGAAAAAGTTACGCACTGATTAGAATGAGATCTAATCGGTGCAGAGGAGATATAAATCTATTCAGTGAGTCAAAGACGCAAATGCCCCCGCACAACTAGTCGGTCTGAGTTCAAGTGCTGACCAACTAGAATGCAATCTAGTCAGTCGGCTGATGAGCTTGGACCGACTAAGTGCAAATAGCAACAAAAGTCAAAAAATAGGGCATGAAATAGTCGGTCTGAGTTCAATCACTAACCGACTAGACCTGAAACTAGTCGGTCGGTAAATGAACTGGGACCGACTAAGAGAGTCCAAAAATTTGAAAATCTGAAATTTTGAGTTCTCTCCTAAGAACACTTGGACGAAACATCTAAATATTCTCAAACACTCTTATTCTACCCCATAAATACCAGAAAATCTTAAATCCAACGCGCAAATCGAAAATCCAATCACAAATCCAGAATATCACAACAAATCTAGCATGAGCATATAAAAAATTATTATCATGCAGGATTATAGAAAATATGAATCCTAAATCTCGGATTCACCCATAATCCCCAATTCTCGACGTAACCGCATAAAGGAGTCTTCCTTGAGTGCTATCGTGAAAATATCGGCGATTTGCTTCTGGGTTTCAACGTACACTAAAATGATGTCCTTTTTTAGCAACATGATCATCTAGGAAATGGTGACGGACATCTATGTGTTTGAAACGGGAATGGTGTACTGGATTCTTAGAGAGACATATTGCACTTTGGTTGTCCACCATGATAGGGCAAGTATCACAGTTTATACTGAAGTCTTTAAGAGTGTGTCTCATCCAAAGAACCTGAGCACACGCAGCACCGGCGGCAATATATTCCGCCTCGGTGGTTGAAAATGATACGGAATTCTGCTTCTTGGAAAACCAAGAGACAAGAGAATTTCCTATAAAATGGCAAGTGCCACTAGTACTCTTCCTGTCGGATTTGCATCCAGCATAATCTGCGTCACTATATGAGATTAACTCATATGTGCTAGACTTTGGATAGAATAATCCGTAGTCGAGTGTGTAACTTAAATAACGGAATTTACCGCTACTAATTGTGATTCCTTAGGTTGTGAATGATAATGAGCACATACACATACAACAAATATAATATCAGGCCGACTGGCGGTAAGGTATAATAAACTACATATCATACCTCTATATAGACGAATGTCTACATCTTTGTCGCCCGTTTCTTTATCAAGATATGTAGTAGTGCTCATTGGAGTCTTCTTGCCAGAAGCATTCTCCATTCCAAATCGCTTTAGCAACTCCACCGTGTACTTGGTTTGGTGGATGAAGATTCCATCGTGCATTTGGCAAATTTGGAGACCTTGAGCTCACCCATGTGGCTCATCTCAAATTGGTCCTTCATGACATTAGAAAACTCTTCGCAAAGAGTGAAGTTAGTAGCACCGAAAATGATATCATCAACATAAATTTGAACTAAAATAATATCATGATTCACATACTTAACAAATAGTGTAGAATCAACTTCATCCATTTTTAAACCCAAATCCAAAAGAAAGTTCTTTAGGCGGTCATACCAAGCTCTAGAAGCTTGTCTCAAACCATAAAGTGCTTTCTTAAGTTTGAAAACGTGATTTGGAAACTTTTCATTTATAAAACCCGGAGGTTGAGAAACATAAACTTTCTCAACGACATCTCCGTTTAAAACGCACTTTTTACATCCATTTGAAAGAGTTTGAAATCTTTATGGCATGTAAATGATAATAACAACCTAATAGATTCTAATCTAGCTACAGGAGCAAAGGATTCTTCGAAATCTATACCTTCCTCTTGCATGTAGCCTTGAGCTACTAACCGAGCTTTGTTCCGGACGACGTTTTGGTTCTCGTCGGTCTTAGTCTTGAAGATCCACTTCGTTCCTATAACGGTGTGGTTCTTCGAAGGCAATGGAACTAGCTCCCAAACCTCATTCCTCTCAAACTGAATGAGTTCCTCTTCCATGGATAGGATCCAAGAACTATCTTCGCACGCATCGTTAATATTCTTTGGCTCTACTGAAGAGGCAAAGGCACAATGAGCAAAGTAGTTGACTTGAGATCTCGTATTGACACTATCAAGTATGTTGCCAATGACTTGCTCATAGGGATGGTCACGAACTGTATGAAGCCGTTTGGGAACTCCCTGATCACTAGGAACATTCTCAAAAGAGTCATCAATAGGGTTAGTATCAATAGAATCAATAGAATTAGAATTACCAATAGAATCACATATAACTTCCATGGATTCATCATCATTGATAATTCTAGACGGGACAAAATTTTCATTGAAAGAAACATGAAGTGATTCCTCGATCGTTGAGGTTCTTTTGTTGTATATCCGGTAGGCTTTGCTACGTGAGGAATATCCAACAAATATCCCCTCATCGGATCTTGGATCAAATTTGTCCAAACTACCATACGTGTTTTTGATAAAACATCTTGCACCAAATACTCTAAAATGTTTAACTTGAGGCAACCTAACAAACAACAATTCATAACAAGTTTGTTTGGTGCCGGGCCTCAAGAGTATCCTATTAAACATATAGCAAGCGGTATGTACCGCTTCTGCCCAAAATTGATGGCCAAGTTGGCTATCATCAAGCATCGTGCGAGCACATTCCACTAGCGTCATGTTCTTTCTCTCAACAACACCATTTTGAGGGGGTGCGCGAGGGAAAGAAAATGTGTGTGTATTACCAACTTCATCACAGAAATTTGAGAAAGACTCATTCTCAAATTTCCGTCCATGATCACTACGAATAGTGACAATGGTGGTTTCAATGAGATTTTGTACTTTCTTAACAAATACTGTGAAGTTTTCAAAAGCATCATTTTTATTAGTTAAAGAAAATACCCAAGTAAATCTAGAAAAGTCATCAATGATGACAAGTCCATATCGAGCATTCCCTAATGAAGCAACTCTAGTTGGCCCAAAAAGATCTAGATGTAAAAGCTCTAGAGGCCGTTTAGAGGATATGCTCTTCTTAGGTTTGACGATTTTGGAAGTTTGCCTCGTTGACACGAGTCACAAAAGCTATTCTTTTGGAAAGTAAGCTTAGGAAATCCTTTAATAGAATTTAACTTGAATATCTTAAAAGGTGTTCCAAAGTTCACATGACCAAAACGTCGATGCCATAAGTGTTGTTCACTTGTGTTGGCAATGAGACAATGTTCATGTGATTTTGGAATATCTAGGATATCGATATCCTTATGACGTGTGCCAGAAAATAACAAATTATTATTATATTTACTAAAAATATGACACATTCCTTTCGCAAAGAGAACTTTGTAACCCTTGTCACAAAGTTGGCTTATTGAAATGAGATTGTGATTTAAGCCTTTAACAAGGTAAACATCACTTATAAGGGGTTTAGATGGGTTACCAACTTTTCCAACACCAATGATGGTTCCACTCTCGTTGCCTCCAAAAACTACTCGGTTCCCATTCTCACTGGGCACCACTCCGGAGAGCAATTGAGCTTCAACCCTCATGTGTTTTGAACACCCGATATCGAGTATCCACCCATCCTTGGAGCTAAATTTGGATTTGTTGCTGCGTTTCTTTTTCTTGAGTACCTGACGATAAAACATATCGTACCATGGTACCCACGGTCATTGGGTCCTAAGAGATTAGACCTTTGGAAGCCAAGTCCAATTGGACTTAGACTTCCCAACATAATCATCATTGTGTACTACATTCATGAAATAAGAATTAATGTATGCTTGTTTTTCATGCATGCTTGTGTCCTTCGGGCCCCAAATAGTGAATGTCTTGGGAGCCCTATTCCTATTGGGAGCATGCACATGTGGTTGATTCTATATGATGCATGTGGCCTACAAGGAAGTGGCCTAGGTTATGCATGACGTGGATAAGCATATGGCACATGATGAAATGGTGGTGGTGACATATGATATGGTGCATGATGGTAATCATTCATATAGTAATGATGTGGTTGAACATATGCATGTGGAGGAACACGTGCGTGAGTGTGTTGTAATGCCCTGATAGCTACTGCACAAGTACTAGGGGGTGAATAGTACTTTAAAATAATCAAGATAATTATTCCTAATTATTGTGCAAACTCAACCAACAATGCGGAATGAAAATATGACAACAAAGAAAGACCATTGCAAACAAGCGATGTAACGGGTTCGGATCCACCCAAGTCTCCCCGACTTGTTCCCGGTGATCCTACGTCCCAAACATCCGGATCCCCTCCGGCTACTTGAGTTAGAATCCTCTAACCCAAGTTTGCACTAAGAAATTCTTGTAGAAAACCTCTACAAGATCAAATCATACACAAATGAAAACGTGACTCCCACAACCCGGGATCACGATCTTCTCTCACAACCGAGAGATAAACTGTATAACAAAGTAAATGAAATAATAAAACACTTACCAACAAAATCCTATGCCTTGAGTAAACTTACAGATTTTAGGGCAAGGAAGATTTTGAAGGAGAGAATGTCACCAAACCCCAGCTCCACCAAGATGAACAGTGATCGAAGGCTAGGATGGAGTTGGTGACTTTGAATCAAGCTCTTGGCTTTAGTGGCTCACAATGAAGAGAATCTCTCTTGAGGAAATTAGGGCTCAAGGAGTTTGGAGAGATTCTTGTGAGAAATGAGGAAGCTTAGAAATGAGAATTGAATGCTTCTCTTTGAATCTATAAATCACAATAGATGTCAGCCTTGAATGCTAGGTTAGAAGCACTTCAAGTATATATAGGATAGAGAGAAGAGAGAAGCAAAATCGTGGCAATAAATGCCCAACGGATCTATTTCTGAAGCAGTCTAATCGGTCTAAGAAGGATCACTGACTGATTAGTTTCGCAACTAGTCGGTCGGTGATTCTTCTTGGACCGACTAGAAGGTTGACAGCCAAGAAGGAGAATTCAGGAGATAGAACTAGTCGGTCTAAGAAGACTTGCCAACCGACTAGTTTGACAACTAGTCGGTCGGTGAGTGTTCTTTGACCGACTAAGTAGTTGAAGTTCAATAGGCTGAACACAAGGAGAACTAGTCGGTCTAAGAACAAATTCCAACCGACTAGTTTCACAACTAGTCGGTCGATGGAAGTTCTTGGACCGACTAACTAGTCAACAGTAGCTAGGCTGAAGAAATGAAAGTATAACTAGTCGGTCTAAGAAGGATTCCCAACCGACTAGTTTGACAACTAGTCGGTCGATGAATGTTCTTGGACCGACTAATTGGTCAACAGTGCCTAGGCTGAATTGAGCAAGGAAAACTAGTCGGTTCAAGAAGGATTCTTAACCGACTAGATGACAATCTAGTCGGTTGGTTCTTCTTCTTGAACCAACTAAGATGCACAAGAAGCCGCGAAATGAAGCGTAAAGCTTCAGGAAAGTTTCTATGGGCTTCTAAGATAATCCTAGCTCTAAGATATGAGCGTTATGAAGATTATAATGTAAGTCCTACTCAAGGCTTAACATTCTACGAAAAGAAGCTAGAAGACTATAAAATAAACTTGACGAACCGTCTTCAAAGCTTCAATCCGAATCTCTTGACTTCAATAATGCTCCTAGAGCTTCAACGAAGCTTCAGGCACACGATCACACGCTTTGAGAATTCTTGAGACGTCGCTTTGGATGTACGTAGAATTTTGGCGACGATCTCCATAACTGTGCTCACAAAGAGTTAGTTCACGCTATTTATGTTTATTCATCATCAAAACCAAATCCGTAGAATCAATACTCAACATTCTCCCTCTTTTTGGTGATGACAAACCAACATAAATAATAATCAATAATAATGAGTCAAATGAAATTTACTTACTCCCCCCGCATTGATGACACGTTAATTCTGTATTAAATAATAATCATACGCATCAAGCAGACGAGGAAAGTATAAAATATGAACCCAATTAATGAATTTTAGGATCTAAATCCATTTTTATATCTTAACTCCCCCTGAATCTAACATATCAAATTAGATTCACGGTAAGTTGCTTTAATTATCATTTAGCACATCGTCATTATTAATTCTCTCCCCCTTTGGCATTAGCAAAAATAGCGGGAGGAGATCAATGACAACAACAATGGCTAAAATAAAAGCACGAGAGTCGAAGAATACGACCACGGTCAAAATGACACCAATGTAAAATAACGAAGAAAATCAAAAGCGTGCCAACGAGACCATAGTCGAAAATCGAAAAATGAAATCATCAAAACTCAAATCAATTTCACATATTGAGTTATGGAACATACTCTCTAATATCAACATTCTTAGTGAATTTAGTGCATGGAAAACAATTCTATGTTTTCATAGAAACAATTCTATTTAATCAATATAATCGTCGAGCGACGAAATCAACATCAGATACAAAAAGAAATATAATGTGCACACTGAAGTAAATGGCAACACGATGTATATATATATATATATATAACAGGATACATCAAAAGGTATACATCCGCCAACACAAATATAAACGATCATCAGATCGGTGCGCAGCATACAACACATGTCTCAATAGACATCAAAACGAACATACATCAAAATGTATCACCAAAACATCCAAAAATACATAAAAAATACATAACCACCCAACAATCCTACCCCCACAAAGCATAGAAAATCATAAATACGACATGCATGAACATATCTAGCATAAATTCTGAAAATCCAATCATAAATCCAGAAAAATTCCCAACAAATCTAGCATGAGCATATGAATAACATTATCATGCAGAATTAAAGAGAATATGAATCTTAAATCTCGGATTCACTTATAATCCCCAATTCTCGACGTAACCGCACAAAGGAGTCTTCCTTGAGTGGTTTCGTGAAAATATCGGCGATTTGCTTCTGGGTTTCAACGTACACTAAAATGATGTCCTTTTTAGCAACATGATCATCTAGGAAATGGTGACGGACATCTATGTGTTTGGAACGGGAATGGTGTACCGGATTCTTAGACAGACATATTGCACTTTGGTTGTCCACCATGATAGGGCAAGTATCACAGTTTATACCGAAGTCTTTAAGAGTGTGTCTCATCCAAAGAACCTGAGCACACGCAGCACGTCAGCAATATATTCCGCCTCGGTGGTTGAAAGTGATATGGAATTCTGCTTCTTGGAAAACCAAGAGACAAGAGAATTTTCTATTAAATGGCAAGTGCCACTAGTACTTTTCCTGTCGGATTTGCATCCAGCATAATCTGCGTCACTATATGAGATTAACTCCTACGTGCTAGACTTTGGATAATATAATCCGTAGTCGAGTGTGTAACTTAAATAACGGAAAATACGTTTTACCGCTACTAAGTGTGATTCCTTAGGTTGTGACTGATACCGAGCACAAACACATACAGGGAACATTATATCAGGCCTACTGGAAGTAAGATATAATAAACTACCTATCATACCTCGATATATCTACATCTTTACCGCCCGTATCTTTATCAAGATGTGTAGTAGTGCTCATTGGAGTCTTCTTGCCAGAAGCATTCTCCATTCCAAATCCCTTTAGCAACTCCATCGTGTACTTGGTTTGGTGGATGAAGATTCCATCGTGCAATTGGCAAATTTGGAGACCTAAGAAATATTTGAGCTCACCCATGTGGCTCATCTCAAATTGGTCCTTCATGACATTAGAAAACTCTTCGCTAAGAGTGAAGTTAGTAGCACCGAAAATGATATCATCAACATAAATTTGAACTAAAATAATATCATGATTGTCATACTTAACAAAAAGTGTTGAATCAACTTCACCCATTTTAAAACCCAAATCCAAAAGAAAGTTCTTTAGGCGGTCATACCAAGCTCTAGGAGCTTGTCTTAAACCATAAAGTGCTTTCTTAAGTTTGAAAACATGATTTGGAAATTTTTCATTTATAAAACCCGGAGGTCGAGAAACATAAACTTCCTCAACGACATCTCCGTTTAAAAACGAACTTTTTACATACATTTGAAAGAGTTTCAAATCTTTATGGCATGAAAAAGATAACAACAACCTAATAGATTCTAATCTAGCAACAGGAGCAAAGGATTCTTCGAAGTCTATACCTTCATCTTGCCTTTAGCCTTGAGCTACTAACCGAGCTTTATTCTGGACGATGTTTTGGTTCTCGTCGGTCTTGTTCTTGAAGATCCACTTCGTTCCTATAACGGTGTGGTTCTTCGAAGGCAATGGAACTAGCTCCCAAACCTCATTCCTCTCAAACTAAATGAGTTCCTCCTCCATGGCTAGGATCCAAGCACTATCTTCACACGCTTCGTTAATATTCTTTGGCTCTACTGAAGAGGCAAAGGCATAATGAGTGAAGTAGTTGACTTGAGATCTCGTCTTGACACTATCAAGTATGTTGCCAATGACTTGCTCATGGGGATGGTCACGAACTGCATGAAGCCATTTGGAAACTCCCTGATCACTAGGAACATTCTCAAAATAATCATCAGTAGGGTTAGTATCAATAGAATCAATAGAATTAGAATTACTAATAGAATCACATATAACTTCTATGGAGTCATCATCATTGATAATTCTAGACGGGACAAAATTTTCATTGAACGAAACATGAAGTGATTCCTCGATCGTTGAGGTTCTTTTGTTGTATAACCGGTAGGCTTTGCTACGTGAGGAATATCCAACAAATATCCCCTCATCGGATCTTGGATCAAATTTTTCCAAGCTACCATATGTGTTTTTGATAAAACATTTTGCACCAAAAACTCGAAAATGTTTAACTTGAGGCAATCTACCAAACAACTATTCATAACAAGTTTGTTTGGTGTCGGGCCTCAAGAGTATTCTATTAAACACATAGCAAGCGGTATGTACCGCTTCCGCCCAAAATTGATGGCCAAGTTGGCTATCATCAAGCATTGTGTGAGCACATTCCACTAGCGTCCTATTCTTTTTCTCAACAACGCCATTTTGTTGAGTATTGGTGTTTCATACCAATCTTATTTTGATGATGATCACAACATTATGTTGTTGTTAATGAATCTCATGTTTTAGTCTCTCAGTTTATTTCAAGGATATCTTTCTTGGAGACTAATCACTTGGTGTAAGGATGGACTTCATGTGAAGAAGGGCCAAAGTTTGGACTCAAGGAGTGCCAAAGCTTGGAGATGATGGAGAGCAATCAAGGCATCAAGATTAAAGACTTAGACTCTTAATAAAGCATTGTAATCCATGTAATTTACTTTATTGCTTTCTCTCTCTTTTGAGTCTAGGGTTGATGAAATGCCTTGCTAGATGGTTTACTCATACATGCACATGCATTTATCCATCTTAGTGAACCTTAGGATTATCATAGAATCCAACCCAATAGGTTCACTCTGTCCAAAGACTCATTTGGAGTCTCTGGCTTTCCGTCAGTCGCCTGATGAGGGAAACACAGCCGACTGGGTGATTTCCAGTCGCCTGTAGATCCTTCTACAGTCGCCTGATATGCACATCTCAAGGCAACATTTCAATTGACTCAAACTTGAGCTTTACGCACAGTCGCCTGTCGATCAGTTTTCAGTCGCTTGTATATTTACAGTCGCCTGGGATTTGGCCAACAGTCGCCTGTCTAGCGTAAGTGCAATTTCTGCATCTCTATGTCTTCTCTCCATACTTTACAGTAGTCGACTGATGAAGAATGTACAGTCGCCTGACTATTTGACAGTCGACTGTGGTATTAACATCAGTCGCCTATGCGAAGAATTGGAGAAAGAGTGCAGCTCTCTGTTTCGATCCATCCCCTACAGCAGTCGTCTGCTGAAGGATTAACAGGCGCCTGTCCTGTTTGTCAGTCGACTGTATTGACTTCGTCAGTCGACTGTCCTGGCTCAGATTATAGCCGTTGGATATTTTCTAGTCGTTGATCAGTCGATTGTCTTTTGATCATCTGTCGACTGTTCCTGTCGTTTTCACCCAGTTTCTAGCCGTTGCAAATTTGATTATTTGGTTGTTTCTTTGGGTTTTTGGGCTTGATATATGATTCCTATATATATGAGTGTGCTGCCATCACTAGAGAACTCTTGACAACATTAGATAAACTCTTGACTCTATAGAAAATCTCAAGAGATCAATAAGCCACTCTCAAGCTCCCTCATTTCCCTCTATTGAGCATTCATTTTCCTTCATGCATTGAAGTCCAGCTCAAGGGAAATCATCCAAGTGCTCTCAAGAATATTCCAACACTTAGAGATCCTCTTCCATGCCTTGCATTCATTCATGAGTAAGCATCTCAAGGCATAGGTAAGAGTATTTACTTTACAGGGTGTAATTTGTTTTCCTATTTCTCTTTGTGGGATTAGGATACTCTCTTTGTGGGAGTTTCTCTCTTTGTGGGAGGTTGTCTCTTTGTGGGACTAGGGAATTTCTCTTTGTGGGAATTAACTCTCTGTGTGGGAGTTCTAGTGTCCTAGTGTAGGGCTAACCCTAATTCTCTGAGTGGGAATTAGTGATTCTCTGTGTGGGAGTCTTGATCCTTGTGTAGGATTGGTTGGGTCCTTGTGTAGGGCATAAATCCTCTTTGTGGGGTATCTCCTTGTGAGATTTGTATTCACTTCTCTGTGTGGGATTATAGTGGATATTGGTGTGGCTGGATGTACCCAAGTTTGGGGAACCAGGGTAAAACTTTGTGTTTGCGTTTGGATTGATTGTGCCATTTAATTTCTCTTGCATTTATAATTCCGCATTTGAGAGTTAAATTTTATTTGGACAATTTTATTGCCATTACACTATTCACCCCCTCTAGTGTGTGTTGTTAGTATTGCAAGGGTTAGTCGATCCCTATAATTGGTATTAGAGCGAGATTAAAGCATACTGCAACATGGCATTCAACGCTACTTCCGCGCCTCATGAAGAAGGTCTTTCTACCGTTCGACCCCCGCTCTTCAACGGAACCAACTACCCTAGTTGGAAGATCAGAATGATGATCTACATGGAGGGTCAAGACCTATGGGACATCACGGAGGTGTCATTTGAGAAGCCCACTACTCCTACGGCTTCAAGGACAAAGGTGGAGAAGGACTTAATCAAGTTCAATGCGAGAACTATGAATGCATTACATTGCGCTCTCTCATCTAATGAGTTCAACCGCATCTCCATGTGCAAAACGGCAAATGATATTTGGCACACCTTGGAGATTTGTCATGAAGGGACAACGAAGGTAAAGAAATCTAAACAAACTGTGTTTAGATCTAAATATGAAATGTTTAAGATGCAGGAAGGCGAAAGCATTTCAGAGATGTTCACAAGGTTCACCGATATTGTGAACGCTTTGGAGGGACTCGGGAAGACGATTTCCCAAGAGGATCGTGTTGAGAAGATCCTAGACTCTCTTACACCTTGTTGGGAGTCAAAGGCCAACGGAATTGTGGAGTCATATGACACGTCCAAATATACCGTTGAGGAGTGCATTGGAAATCTCATGGCGTATGAAGTAAAGCTTCAACACAAGAAGGAGATTCAACTAACAAAGCCCGAGAAGCTTGAGAAGCAAAAGGGGTTGCATTCCATGCCAAGGAGGAGCCAATCAAGTGGAGGAGGAAATTCCATCGAGAAGCTCCTAGCAAAGAAGATGAGCAAGAAGATGCAAGTGAAGAAGAAATTGAGGATCTTGCCGAGCAATTCAAAGAATTCCTCAAATGCAAGCAAGGTAAGTCTTTGTCAAAGTTTGCCTCCAATTCTAACAAGGTTCCTACTTGTTACACTTGCAGTGGAAAAGGTCACTTGTCCACCGAATGCCCTTCCAAACCCATCAAAGAAACTTACAAGGGTAAAGGGAAGAAGCATTGGAAAGGAAGGTCCAAGTTCAAGAATCAAAAGAAAGGACTTGTCGGGACCTTTGATGATTCGAGTGAGGACACTTCGAGTAACGAAGAAGAGGATACAAAGGAGGATGCTCACACATGCTTTGTAGCCATGGATGGTCCTACACCAATCCCCTCCGGATTAAACGAAGAAGAGTTGGATGCTTGGCTTGATGCATACAATTCCTATGAGGATTCGTCCCTCACGGCTAAGGAGGAGAAGTCGTCATCAAGCTCTTGCAAGGGTGATGATGATGTTGTTGAGATCGAGGAAGAAAAGATCTCATACGAGGAGCTCAAGATCAATTTTGACTTGGTCTCCGAAAAGGCTAGTAAGTGCATCAACTCTTACAATAGATTAAAAGCAAAATATAAGATTGCTAAGAGTAGATTGCATGAACTAGTTATTGCAAGTGTAATTCATGATGAAAGACATGTGTATGACACTTGTGAGAGAGACACACTTCTCTCTCAAGTTAAGGAATTGAGCATTTCTAATGAAAATCTCATTGCTCAAAACCTTAGCTTAGATGCTTACATTCAACAACTTACGTTGAAATGTGAAGAGGAATCCCGGAAGCTCATAAGCTTTGTGTATTCTAGGGATTCACTCCACGATTTGTTGGAAAAATAACATCCGGCAAATCATTGAGGAGGTTTGGGTTATATTCAAAATGTGGTTCCCAAACCCACCTCTAATTTTTCTTTTGGTGCAAATTCAAGAAATATTGCTAAAGCACCTAAGAAGAATCACCATGCTTTCTTGTACAACAATAACACCAACAAGAAGCATGTAGATCACAAGGTGATGAGGAAGAATGAAGAACCTTCATTTTTTGCTAAGAAGCAAAATCCTCATTCTTTGCATGCTAAGAAATTTGTTTCTACACCTAAGCATGCCACATCCTTCCCTCTTGCAAAGGCAAAACCATTGCCTCGGAAATCCTTGAGATTATGGATTCCCACTAAGGCTAGTGTGCAAGAGAGAGATAGTTACATCAACTCTCTAGTTAGGGATGTGATCACCTCGTGTGATTACGTTAGGAAATCAAACTCCTCTTGGGTTTGGTTACCTAATGTTTAGGTTCCCCACACACATTTGCATATTGCATGGGTATTGTGCTTAATGCTATATTTTTGCATACCCATTGGTTGTGTGTGTGTTTCATGTTTTTGAAAATACTTTCAAATGTATGTATTTTTCATAAAAATGGGGACCTTGGGGTTTATTGACATGCATGCATTTTTGATCCATGTGTATGTCAATGGGGTAGTTAATATATTATATGTTTAAATTATTTTAAGACATATTTTAACTCTCATTTTGGAGGTTATTTCAGATCATTATTTACATTTGGTTATTTTAGGTCTCAAACCAAGCCTCTTCTTGTTTATTGCCAACTTGTTTCTTGTTTCATTGTTTTTGGCAATATCCTTGTGTATCTTTGAAGCTTGATTTTTCCATATCTATTGCTTTGATACACTTTTAAGGCCCATGGCTCCATTAATTAATTGGTATTAGATCCTAGAAGTCAAAAGTTGACCATTTCTATGATCTAGGGGGAGCATGGGATAGTGAATTGATACCTGTTACGGGGTGAAACTCGCGTACAATGAATTTGTATTATAGGAAACCAAGGGCACGGTGGTTATATTGATAAGAGGATTTAGGTAGTCTTTTTGACAAGTGATTTGTGGGGTGAAGATGCTAAACTGGCCGCCGGAGCAGACCACGGAGTCGAATCCCGCCGGACGCGGAGGAGGAGGATCGGATGGCGGGAGCCGAAGGCGAATCTCGGCCAAGGGGCGAGCTATCCTACACAACGAGCAACTCGTCAGAAAGGCTGGGTTGGGGTCCAACCCTTAGCCTCGCCTAAGTCAGGAACTGGACTTAAAGCTGGGGCTGGGCGTGCAGGTCGGACTGAGGGTGTGTCGACCGTACGCGACGAGCTAGGGTGGGAGAACAAAGATATGGATGACCTTTGCTCTCGTGTGTGAATAATGGGATTGAGAGAGAATTTGTCAACCTCCTCACCGTAAGAAGTGAGGGGGTATTTATACCTGATGGGAGACGATAAGGTGGGACTGACCTGGCATGCTGACTCGACGTGCTGAGTTGGCCCGGCTGTCAGCAGAATCTTCGGACGAGGATGTCAGGAACAGGAGTGTCAGACTTGCTTTTGTCAGATGGCCCAACGGCCAGGAGCGTTTTTGTTAGGGTGTCAGGGTCGAAAGCATTAAGTGTCAGGGGGCACAGCGGCCAGGGGTGATTTGTCAGATGGTCGGGCGGCGCTAGTGTCAGTCGTGTCCTTATAATAGGTTGTTTGTCGTGCGTGATGAATCAAGGGTCCGGCGGTGCTATCCCCCGTGGCGGGGTTTGCGTGGGACCGCCGGGTCGACCTGTTCGTGGGTTGTTCGGCCTGGCCGCACACCTTTTCGGGTGCGGATCTTGGACCGCTGGTAGGGAGGGGTATGTACATGCCTTTGTCAGCATCCAAGGCTGCGCTGCCTGGGTATACCCCGAGCGCACTGCCCTTGGCGGGCCGAGCGAGAGCGGTTATACGCCTCGGCTGGGAGAGGGGCGCAGCGAGGTGTGCACATTCCCCTGTAGCCTCGGTCCTCCGGACCGGTAGTCCGTTTGCAAAGGGGCGAGTCAGTGAGGTATATTAGTGGTTCTGGGCGGGAGCCGGACTCCCACGATCTTTAGGTCGTAACAATTACCCCCGGCCTTCGAGCCCGAGGCGGGAGCCTGGCTCGGCTCGGAGGGCGAACCGTTTCTGATGTTTTGAGCTGTCAGTACGGATTCCGGTCCGCGCTCGGGGGTGGCGGTGCCAGCTTCGGAACTCCCGCCTTATTAGTCATTATTACGATTCGAAAGGGCGATAGAAAAACGAAACGTCCCCATGATAGGGTTCACGACGCGTGGATGAGGTGACTCTCACGCCAGTCGAGGCATCAGGAAGACCCCGATGGGCGCCGCGTGGCGGCGCATCGATGGTCGTGATGACCCGGTGGCCTATTTTATAAACAAAAAGAGGCTAGAAGGCGGTCGGCGGGAGTTTTCTTCTGTCTTCGATTCTTCATCGGTGTCTATTGCTTTTGTCTATCGCTTGCTAGCGTGGTTGCGGCTTTCGTCGCAGGTGATCTCCTTCCGAACGTCTTCCCGGTCTAACGAATCAACTAGGTAATTTTTTATTTTTCGACCGATGGCTTCTCGTTTCGAGTTCAGAGGCTGTAGCAGAGTGTGGGAGGAGGAGCATGTGTAAGAGGGGGCATTTCTGCGGGGGGTGTGGTGGTCTAGGGAAAGGGGGCCATGGCACACCATTGTTCCGAGGGTGATTGGGTCCCTCCAATGTAGGTCGGATAGGATTAACGTCAAGGAGATTCGCGTGCGGTTCGTGCGACTGCCCTATGAGCTATGGGTCCCCTGGCTGGGGGAAACGGTGTGCTCGCCCGGAGATAATGAGGTCGGGGTTTACGTTCGGTCATTCGAGTTGGGGCTCCATTTCTCGATCCACCAGTATATCCTTTATCTATTGAATTTCCTGGAGTTGCCGATCTTTGCCCTGGCGCCTCGGTCCTGGGGCTTGCTGGTGGGGTTCGTCGTCTTGTGTCTTGCTAGCTCCTTGAGTCCCTCCATGGCGCTGTTCCAACATTTCTTCGTAGTTCGAAAGAGGGGAATGTATCATTGTGTTTGTGCTAGGAGGGGACGAGAACTTGTCCTGGGGGTGCCCGATGATGTCGACGAATGGATGGAGGAGTTCGCCTTCGTGATGATGCCGAGCGACGTGGTGTTGGTTTCAAACTGGGGGGTGCGGAACCCTCTAGTGAGTGAAAGGGTGGACCTGACTGGAGATGATCTAGCAAAAGCCCAGATTCTGACGGAGCTGCCCGAGGCATACCGTCAGTTAGCAAGTTTGATGCGGAGCAGTCGGCTCGCCCAGGACTTTTGGTCCCCAGGTACCTTTGACATTTGGTAAACCTTTAGCTAGGCTTACCCTGATCTCTTTTTCCTTCGTAGGTGGAGACGTGATGCGAGGGCCAGAGGAGGTGTCGGGATCAGCCAGAGTCCCCGTCGCGGATGATTCTGGTCCTTGCAAGAAAGGCAAGGGAGTGGCGCGCGAAGAAGGATCCCGGAATTAGGGAGGCGAGGTCTCTATTGTGGAGAGAGTGAACCAGGGACGAAGGGAACCCGAATCAGGTACCTCTACCGGTTGGTTCGGTGATGACCTCCCAGCGGACTCGTCCGTGCGGGGGGGCGGGTCCCTCCATTCCGCCGGGGGTATCGGAGGTGGTCGAGCCTCGCAAGGCGCCCTCGGTTCAGAAATGGCCGTACGGGATCCCTCTGTGGGATATGGGGAGGTCGATGAGCCCGAGTTGCGAGGGTACCCTCATTCATTTCAAGAGGACTCGAGAGGAAGTCGAGGTGTTTTCGGACGATCGTCTCCATAAGCTGCCCTTTCGAGTGGGCCGTGATGAGTCGATAGTCTAGGACGCCGGGGTGGCAGCATGCCTCACAGAGTATTGCATGCTGTCGCTGGACCACCAATCTTTGACCCGCGTGGGGGTGGAGTGGTTGTGCGGCTCTGCTGTATGGCACGTCGTGCAGGTAAGCCGGTTCCCTCGTCTCGTCCTCAGGCGTTCTTTACTCGTGTCCTGCTGACTCGGGTTTTTGGTTACGGATATGGTGGCCCTGAGGCGTCACACTCCTGTGGCCGCCACCAGAGCGGCTCTTGAGACAGCGAGGGTAGACCTCGGCGAGGTCAAGGGGAAGCTAAGGGACATGGAAGCGGAGCTGGAGAAGGTTAGGATGGCCTGTGAGGTAGAAAAGGTGCGGGCCGCGTACTTTGATTCGTCAAAAGCTACGGTCGAGCGCCAACTCCTTGAGGTGACGCAGGAGAGGGATGACATCCGGTCGAAGCACACCGTAGAGATGGCTAGCAAGGAGACGGTGATCGAGTTGCAGAAGCGGTAGATAGCCAGCTTAAAGGAGACCCTTGAGGCGGAGAAGAGGGAGAATGGTATCATGATGCGACGGATGGAGGAAAAATGGGAAGTTGAGGGCGGAGTGATCGAGGCCGCTATCCGCCGCTACCATGACGAGCATGTTGTGCCGATGTTGCAAGAGGCAAGGGATGCGGGAGTTCGCCAAGTGGCGAGAGATATGAGGGCTCGGTCGGCCGAGTGGCGACGTCGCTGAGAAAGTGGGTTTGGGAAATCCTGTACCTTCTTGTATGAGGGTTAAACCCGATGTCTTGTTGTAGCGTGTGGATGGCTTAATGGATAGCTTTGCTATTTAGATAAATGCACTGAATTGGTCTTGTGTCGGACTGTCTTCTTCCTTGTTGTGTCTATAGATCATTGTTTTGTGAGGGACATAATTGCCACCAACTTCGCTATACCAAGGATATTCGGGTCGTCGGGAGAGGGAAGTTGAGATGTACCGTGTTTACCAGGAGTTTGTTGCGAAGCAAAGTGTGATTCCAGGTGGATTGCAGAAGCGGTGCGAGGTGGGGCGAGGTGGTGCAGTCCGTTCGATCGTTTGCTAAACGTTCATACCGAAGTCCGAAATTGATTAAGCGGTGCATCCTTGCTTCGGCCGCCCCGACGGCTGCGGGACCCATCCTGGGTATGAGCGACGGATAGAAAGAAGAGGCTAAGGATGGCATAATTTCGACTAGGGGCGATCATTTCGCCGGGATTTGGGTGGGAATCGAAGCGGCCTGTTGGCGGTCACGTGACTAGACGTCATCCTGGTGATTCGACGGCGGGGGGAATCGAAGCGACCCGACCACTTCAAGGCTGAAACGTGGCAGAAGTGACGGATGCCATTACTCGAAGCGTCAGACCACGCGGATCGACGCAGAAGAGAGAACAGATTGATGACACGTGGCGCGAGGTCGACGGTCACGATACTTCGCGGTGTCGCTTAAAAAGATCTCTGGGTGGGGACCGATGCAGGGCTGATTGCTGGGCGAAGGTTTTCCAAGCGGCTGGGGTTGTCGGAGATTTCGTTGCCCTTGCCGGAGTTGTCCACGTGGAATCGGTCGTCGACGTAGCGTTGCAGTCCAAGTCGTCGGTGCCCTTTAGGTAAGAGGTCTGTTTTTGTCGATGTCTTCCCCGACGTCTTCGTTTCATGGGCAGGGGTCGAGGGTGGTGGGGGAAGGGAGCTCTGCCGCGGAAATTGGGGCGATGCCCCTCGAGATTACGGGCGTGAAGTCGGTGCTGAAGAGGTCCCTTGCTGAGATCTTCGGTTGTATGTTAGGCCACCGTAATCTGTTCGTGAACCGGACGCGCAAGAGAGGGTGTGTTTCGCGGGCGACCACAAGGTGGGAGTGTATGTGTCCTCCTTCGAGCAAGGGTTGCGCTTCCCCCATCCATTCGTGTTAGATGTATTGAATTTCCTGGGGCTGCCCTTGTATCGTCTGATGCCCAATGCCATTAGTGTGGTTGTGGGTTTCCTTGTGCTGTGCGTGAGTAACCAGGTTCGCCCCTCGCTGTCTTTGTTTCGCTATTTTTGCACGGTGAAGAAGCTGAGGCCTACTATTATCTCTCCGCGAAGAAGAGCCATCCGATTATTAGGGGGTTGCCGGGGACGATTAAGGGGTGGGGCAAGCAATATGTGTTTGTCTTCGTGCCGGAGGATGTGCTGATGAGATCGGATTGGGGAGAGCTGAATCCCGAGGTGAAGGAGGGGGTTGAACTGGGAGACGAGGAGAAACATGTGGCACAGTTTCTAATGGCGATACCAGGGGAGGGCCGAGACTACAAGACGCTCGCCCGGGCTGAGATGATAGCGTTGAATATCTGGCCCGAAGGTATAATAGATTTTGCTATTAGTGCGTCTGAAGTGCTTACCTTGAACTTTCTTTCTTTGGCAGGTCGCACCATGAGTCTGTCGCTCGAGGAGATGATGAAGCGAGCTGCGGAGTAGGCGGGGCAAACGTCAAAGAAGACGGTCCCCAAAAGGTTGCGCGAGGAAGGCGTGGTGGAAGGTTCGATAAGGGGGCAGGTGTCCACGAAGAGGAGGAAGTTGCCTACGAGCTCGTCAGTCTCTGATGCGTAGGGGCGGGGGAGAGTCGGTCAGCACGGGGGGGGGGGATCCGGGGAGGGGATCGCACCCTCGTGTTATCGACCTGGAAGGTGAGGGTGAAGGGCCGACTGGGGAAGGGGTGGAGGCCCCCGAGACCCGGCCGCCTAGCCCCAGGGTATCCGCTGCTGTGGAGGGGGTAACCATTACCGACCGACAGGGGGGGCCAGGTACATCAGGTGGCTAGGCCAAGTCGGCCGGCTGGGAAAGCTGGCCCTACAGATGTCCATTGTTCGCTCTGGAGAGGGCCGCCGAACCCAGCTGTGAGGCCTCGCTCGTCCGTTTCAAGGCTAAGAGGGCCGAAGTTGAGGGCTATCCTAACGAGGCGCTTCATCGGGCGCCGTTCAAAGTGAGGGATGATGAGTCCGTGTTTGAGGATGGTGGTGTGGCGATGAGGCTGGCGGAGAATATTTTCTTGCCCCGTGACAGGGTGGCGCTAGAAGCGGTGGAGCCTGAGGGTCTGTGTGGGACCGCGGTGTGGCACGGCATCCAGGTAGATTGGATAAGTCGGGTGACGCTTGTCAGTGGGTTTTATTGAATATCCTAACTGGGTCCTCTTTTGTTGTGCAGGCCATCACTTTGATGCTTGGAGCTATGAGGCACACGCCAGCCATAAATAAGGCCGAGAGCACCATCGCTAGAGTAGCAGCCGAATTCGCTGCATTTCGTAAGAGTGTCGGCGAGCGAATGGCGAAGGAGAGGGAGCGGTGCAGCCAGTACGAGGCGGAAGTAGAGCGCCTAAAGGGGGTTCTGGCCAATCATGAAGTGCAGGCGGCCTCTGCTAGGGACATATCGAAGGAGCTGGAGAAGGCCCTTGAGAGGGAGGAAGCGCGTGCGGTGGATCTGGCGGGTCGTGCGAAGGCCGCCAAGGAGGAGTTGGCTCGGAAGGTCGAGGGGTTTCGCTCGTACCAGGAGACAACCGTCATTCCCGCCCTTGCAGATGCGATGTACAGGGGCTTGGGGGCAGGCCGTGAAGAGGGTCGCGAGGAAGGTCGAGCGGAGGGGTGGGAGGCCTGCTTGGTCCGGATAAAGGAGAGGGTGGCGGGTTTGTCCCTGCCCATTGAGCTCGACCTCGACGGACTTGCAGCATACGGAGAGGAGGAGGAGGCAGGGGACGGCGAGCGGGTGATCGTCGAAGGAGGCGGGGGCGTCACGGTGGAGACCGGCAAAACGGGGGGGGGGGGGGGGGGGGATTCCCCCGAAGCTGACGGAAGGGATGTCGCGACTAGTGGGGGCACAGTTGGTGAGGGGAACGTACCAGAGTAGTTTTGTATAGGCAGCAAGAAAGAAAGAAAGAAATTTTTGTGGGGTCGATATCCGTTATTTTGTAATTTTCAGACTCTGAGTACATGTAGATTCCCTTTGTTGGCTATGTTATGTTATTGTTTTCTCTTGTTTGGCGTAGGTCGAGCAGCCTTTATTCCCTTGGTAAGGGTCGTGCGCCTGAAATTGTGGCCAGCCCGTTAGACTGTCCTCACCCCCTTCGGGGTGGCGCGGGGGGGGGGGGGGGTGGGGGGGTGGGGGTGGCTCAGCATGGAGCTCGTCCCCCTCTTTCCGGGGATCGTTCCCATGCATAAGTGCGCCTAGATTATTGCTAGGGGCCCGCTGGAAGTATTCTTTGCATTAGCGTTTATTAAAATTTAACGAACAGGTCAGGGACAGGATTTGGGGTGTAGGTCGGCCCTCGGGCGAATTGTCGAGCTGATCTACTTTGGTGAAAGGCCTCGGGGGTGGGAGTTGCAATTTTGCCGACTGGCCCTCCTTCTCTTCCATCGCTCGTCGTGCTCTCTTGCATTTTTTGTATGGTGGATGGCTGCTGGGTCTCTGATCTCGGCTCGTTTAGTCCTTTTGTAGCCTGTGCCCGGATTAGCGAACTCCTTTTTTCAGTGGTCGCCCACGTTCCAGTTGGCGCGTCCCTCTCCGTCACCGTGCCCCTGAAGAGTTGCAAGGTCTCTTCGGAGGGTCTACGCACCGACAGGGAATCCCAAAAGAGGCGGGGAGCGGTAAAAGAATTGGGGGGAGAGGGAGGCCTTGGTGGTTGCTATATGTCACTGTAGGACGGGTGTAGGGAGGGGTGGTCCGCCGCCGGTCCGCTTCTCTCCCTGGCGTAAGTGGTCCATGAGAAGTCGAGGGGTGGAAGACAGGGCGCCCCTGATGTAAGAGGAATATCCTATCATCGTGGTCGGCCGTTGGGAGGCGAATCCGCTGAGGCTGGTGCAACTCGGTGGAGACTGAAGTGCCCGATGGGGTGATTTGGCAGGTCTTCCCCATCCATCGGGTTGTCGGCCCGCCGCGCTAGTGCACGCAGGGCGTCTGTGGAGGGGCGGGGCATGCCATTGGGGCTCCGATTCCCGTGCCTTGAGTTGTCCAAGAGAAGTTGGGGAGTCGCAGGCGGAGTGCCCCTCGTGTAAGAGGAATGGCCTATCGGGAGTCATCGTGCCGGGGAAGATTGCCCTTCGAGGCAGTTGGGGTCCCTCGCATTTGCCTCACCTTCTTGAGGGAGATTGGGGCTTAGGTATTGGCCTATCCTCAAATTATCTCTTTCATCCTCTCCCTTTGAAGGGGCTGAGGGGGTATTTATAATGGTAGCTCTTTAGCCTTCCCCCTCCCCTTAACGTGATGAGCTGGAGATAGCTTATTGGAATCGTACCCATCGAAAACTGCTCCTGATAGGTGGCGCCCGATGTGACTCATCAACCCCTTTTTTCGGCGGGTGTGTTGTTATCAATGGCGCTTGCCCCGAGCGTCATTTCGGTTTGATGGGTCATTTCGGCCGTCGGCTTTATTGGTGTCAGGTGTTGCTCATCAGTCCTAGACCTATGCGAGGGTCACCTCAATGCGCGAGCCATGATTTGTTTCCCGATGTTTGAGTTGAGGAATCACGGGCCCGCCTTGGGAGGGTGGGTAGCTAGGCCCTTGCCGCCTCTATAGTCGGACGGGTATTGGGCCGTCGCCTACCCCGCATATGGCGCTCCGGTTTGGGTGGCAAAGCTCCGTAAGCTTGCCCCGGAGGTCTTCATTGGTGGGGGGGAGCGAGCGCGTAACTCAGCCCGTGCCCCTCTCCGGTTTGGGTGGCGAGGATTGGTCCTGCCCCGGAGTCTTTGAGAGGGCGGGTATTGGGCCGTCACCTCCCCGCAGCCTCTATAGTCAGACGGGTATTGGGCCATCGCCTACCCCGCATATGGCGCTCCGGTTTGGGTGGCGAAGCTCGTAAGCTTGCCCTGGAGGTCTTCATTGGTGGGGGGAGCGAGCGCGTAGCTTGGCCCGTGCCCCTCTCCGGTTTGGGTGGCGAGGATTGGTCCTGCCCTGGAGTCTTTGAGAGGGCGGGTATTGGGCCGTCGACTCCCCGCAGCCTCTATAGTCGGACGGGTATTAGGCCGTCGCCTACCCCGCATATGGCGCTTCGGTTTGGGTGGCGAAGCTCTGTAAGCTTGCCCCGGAGGTCTTCATTGGTGGGAGGGAGCGAGCGCGTAGCTCGGCCCGTGCCACTCTCCAGTTTGGGTGGCGAGGATTGGTCCTGCCCCGGAGTCTTTGAGAGGACGAGTATTGGGCCGTCGCCTCCCCGCAGCCTCTTTAGTCGGACGGGTATTGGGCCGTCGCCTACCCCGCATATGGCACTCCGGTTTGGGTGGAGAAGCTCCGTAAGCTTGCCCCGAAGGTCTTCATTGGTGGGGGGGAGCGAGCGCGTAGCTCGGCCCGTGCCCCTCTCCGGTTTGGGTGGCAAGGATTGGTCCTGCCCCGGAGTCTTTGAGAGGGCGGGTATTGGGCGGTCACCTCCCCGTAGCTTCTATAGTCAGACGGGTATTGGGCCGTCGCCTACCCCGCATATGGCGCTCCGGTTTGGGTGGCGAAGCTCGTAAGCTTGCCCCGGAGGTCTTCATTGGTGGGGGGAGCGAGCGCGTAGCTCGGCCCGTGCCCCTCTCCGGTTTGGGTGGCGAGGATTGGTCCTGCCCCGGAGTCTTTGAGAGGGCGGGTATTGGGCCGTCGACTCCCCGCAGCCTCTATAGTCGGACGGGTATTGGGCCGTCGCCTACCCCGCATATGGCGCTTCGGTTTGGGTGGCGAAGCTCCGTAAGCTTGCCCCGGAGGTCTTCATTGGTGGGAGGGAGCGAGCACGTAGCTCGGCCCATGCCCCTCTCCAGTTTGGGTGGCGAGGATTGGTCCTGCCCCGGAGTCTTTGAGAGGACGAGTATTGGGCCGTCGCCTCCCCGCAGCCTCTTTAGTCGGACGGGTATTGGGCCGTCGCCTACCCCGCATATGGCGCTCCGGTTTGGGTGGAGAAGCTCCGTAAGCTTGCCCCGAAGGTCTTCATTGGTGGGGGGGAGCGAGCGCGTAGCTCGGCCCGTGCCCCTCTCCGGTTTGGGTGGCAAGGATTGGTCCTGCCCCGGAGTCTTTGAGAGGGCGGGTATTGGGCGGTCACCTCCCCGTAGCTTCTATAGTCAGACGGGTATTGGGCCGTCGCCTACCCCGCATATGGCGCTCCGGTTTGGGTGGCGAAGCTCGTAAGCTTGCCCCGGAGGTCTTCATTGGTGGGGGAGCGAGCGCGTAGCTCGGCCCGTGCCCCTCTCCGGTTTGGGTGGCGAGGATTGGTCCTGCCCCGGAGTCTTTGAGAGGGCGGGTATTGGGCCGTCGCCTCCCCGCAGCCTCTATAGTCGGACGGGTATTGGGCCGTCGCCTACCCCGCATATGGCACTTCGGTTTGGGTGGCGAAGCTCCGTAAGCTTGCCCCGGAGGTCTTCATTGGTGGGAGGGAGCGAGCGCGTAGCTCGGCCCGTGCCCCTCTCCGGTTTAGGTGGCGAGGATTGGTCCTGCCCCGGAGTCTTTGAGAGGGCGGGTATTGGGCCGTCGCCTCCCCGCAGCCTCTATAGTCGGACGGGTATTGGGCCGTCGCCTACCCTGCATATGGCGCTTCAGTTTGGGTGGCGAAGCTCCGTAAGCTTGCACCGGAGGTCTTCATTGGTGGGGGGGGCGAGCATGTAGCTCGGCCCGTGTCCCTCTCCGGTTTGGGTGGTGAGGATTGGTCCTGCTCCGGAGTCTTTGATAGGGCGGGTATTGGGCCGTCGCCTCCCCGCAGCCTCTATAGTCAGATGGGTATTGGGTCATCGCCTCCCTGCATATGGCGCTCCGGTTTGGGTGGCGAAGCTCTGTAAGCTTGCCCCGGAGGTCTTCTTTGGTGGGGGGAGCGAGCGCATAGCTCGGCCCGTGCCCCTCTCTGGTTTGGGTGGCGAGGATTGGTCCTGCCCCGGTGTCACGCCCCGCTTCCCTAAAATGGAGGCAAGACGTGAGAAGGTCCGCTCAAGCGTGGAGCTGTGAAGCTGCACGCCTGATAAGCATAAATTTAGTATAAGCATGTCCCTGTAATTGCAAACGAAACAACAATAATAATAATAATAGGATGAGACGGATATGAAATACCAATCCCACAGTTTGTCCACAAAATATTCAACATCACAGAAAAAGCCACCAGGCTAAAAAAAGTCTAAAGGCCCAGAACAAGGCCAAACAAAACCCAAACATAACAGAGTATCAAACTAGGTGCCACGCACCGATAACCTAAGCAATCTAACAAAAACTAGACGTAGACACTAAGACTGATCTTCAGTGTCTACGAAGTCCTCGTCCAACACGGGCGCAAGCTCGGCGTCCGCAAACACCTCACCCTCAGCAAGTAACTCTGGCTCGGGGTCTAACTTGTGTCACCCAAAGGAGAAAAGGGGCACATGTCAGCAAGTCTAAAGACTTGAGCAAGGAAACTGAAAGTAACTAACAACCTAGCACTTATAATATTAAACAATGACATGACAGTTTAGTTTGATGCAGCAGTTTAAAAAAAAGAGACAAGCACGCACGATGTAGCGAAAGCTACCAATTCACTAATCACTTATCACTTATCACTGTTTATCACTTAGTGCATAGAGAGTCCACCTGCTGGCCAGCTCGTGGCTCAGGCCACTTATCTCTTATCACTATTAATCACTTGTGCACTAGAGATTTCGCCTGCTGGCCGGAGTGGCGGATCAGGCCAACTCGGGGCTCAGGTGGCAGCATATCTCTTACCCCACCCATATGTGTCGAGCGTTGGTGTTTCCAACTAAATGCGCTCGCTTCTGGAACACGAGCCAGGAAATATAAGTATTGTAGCGTGTGCTATGCAATCACGATGACTAATCAATATGCAATGCCATGAAAAGATATTTGCGTACCGTTAATTGAATTTAAACGTGACATACAAGCATGATGAAGGTGACGGACCAAGCTTCGTTGTCAAGCTAGGTCAAAGGCGTCTAGACGGCTATCCTTTCACCGTCTAGTCTCTTTTACGCTAAAGCAAGGGAAATGGCCTAAGACATGGCCCAAATCAAGAGATGCAAGTTTCACTTGCCTGATACCGGGGTTGACGAGCCACGAAGATCGTCACAAGCTAAACTACGGATGGATCACTGTTATAGCAAAACAATTATTAGAACAACGATTCTAAATCGGTTTCTTATTAGAACCCTAATCATCTAATAATCCATTTTATTAGGGTTTCAGAATGTCAATGTGGGTTATGCTAAAACTAAAGGAATCGAGTATTACCGTGAAGAAGCGAAGGAACGATACCGAGCAACCACGGCAACGGAAGAACGATCCGGCTCAGATCTGGAAATGAGGGAAAAATCTGGAGAAATGGGTTTTGATGTGGATTTTGGGGGTTTGATGAAGGTTTGGGGAAGATGGAAGGTGGGTTGTGACAAGGGAGGGTTTGGATGATGGAGTATGAGCTTGGGATGAAGGATTAATGGTTTGAGGAAGATGGGGGCTCAATGGGGGAGAAATTAGGGTTTTAGGTCGTGAGGAAGAAGAAGAAAACGTTTGGAGGGGTATTTATAGAGTTTGCTGGCGGCTAGGGCAAAACTAGGGTTTCCTGTATGTTTAGTCGGTCAAAGAACAACCACTGACCGACTAGTTTGGGAACTAGTCGGTCGGTTGACCAACGCAGACCGACTAAGTGTAAACAGTAACCCAGACGAAAATTAGGATTTATATTTAGTCGGTCAAAGAACAATTACTGACCGACTAGTTTGACATCTAGTCGGTCGATGAACGTTCTTAGACCGACTAAGAGTAAACAGTACTCGACTGTACAGAAGAACTAAGAATTAGTCGGTCTGAGTACAAAACTTAACCGATTAGTTTAACAACTAGTCGGTCGAAAGATGAACTTAGACCAACTAAGAATGAACAGTACTGATACCAAAAAAATAGTAAATGAGTTAGTCGGTTAAAGAAGCATTACCGACCGACTAGTTTGCAACCTAGTCGGTCAACCAACGTTCTTAGACCGACTAACGACAAACAGTAACTCCTGAACATTTAACAAAGCCCACTAGTCGGTTCAAGAAGGTTTTCCGACCGACTGGATCGTCATCTAGTCAGTCGATGCCCCTTCTTACACCGACTAATGAGCACCAAAAGTTCCGAAATGGAGCGCGGAGCTCCGGGATGGTTTCCTAAGTCTCCTAGGCTCGTTCTAACTCTAAGATATCGACGTTATGAAGCCCGTCACGAATGACTTATTTCAACCACGCCGATCGACGGAAGAACCTAGAGAATCACGACGAAACGAACGAAAATGAAAACTACGGAGACGGAAATGGAATCACAACAAGGGAAAGCAACCAAATATATAAATATTTATAATAAAATCCATACAGGAAAAACCAATCGTTACATCCTCCCCAACTTAAGAAAATTCTGTCCTCGGAATTCCCAACACTCACGTGTCCGGGAACAAAAGTGGGTAGCGCTCTCGCATCTCATCTTCTCTCTCCCAAGTAGACTCTCCCGGCGAACCGTGTCGCCAAATCACTCTAACAAGATTGACGACCTTGTTCCAAAGTGACTTCTGACGCCTGTCCAGAATCCGCACTGGATGATGGTCATACGTCAAATCTGGGCGAACGGCGATCTCCGAGAAATCTACGGCATGAGACGGATCGCTAATGTATCGACGAAGCTGCGACACATGGAAAACATCATGGACTCCTTCCAAAGATGGCGGCAAGGCTAAGCGGTAAGCTACTTCGCTGACCCTCTCCAAAACATCAAACGGTCCAATGTATCGCGGGCTCAACTTCCCACGCTTCCCAAAACGAATCACTCCACGATTCGGGGAAATCCTCAGAAACATATGATCGCCCGGCTGAAACTCCAAAGGACGACGTTTCGCATCCGCCCAATGCTTAAAACGGTCCTGAGCAATCCTCAGCCTCTCCCGAATGTTCCTGACGACCTCCACAGCCTCCACAATCATCTCAGGCCCCAACAGCTCCCGATCACCAACGTCATCCCAACTCAATGGCGATCGACATTTCCTCCCATACAAAGCGGCGAAAGGCGCCATGCCAATAGACGCCTGGTAGCTGTTGTTGTAAGAGAACTCCACCAAGTGTAGATGGTCCTCCCATGAACCCTTGAAATCCAACATGCACGCTCTCAGCATGTCTTCCAAAATCTGAATTGTCCTCTCGGACTGGCCATCCGTCTGGGGATGGTACGCCGTGCTGAAACTCAGACGCGTACCCAAACTCTTCTGTAAACTCTGCCAGAACTGAGATGTGAACCTCGTGTCCCTGTTCGACACGATACTCACGGGGACTCCATGAAGTCACACGACCTCCTGCACGATTCACGTTACATCACTATCTAAACTAGAAGAAGGAAATAGAAACGGAGATTAAAGAAATTACCTCCATGTATCTCCTTGCTAGTGCCTCAGTGGACTGTCCTACTCTGAATGTAATAAAATGCGTAGACTTGATCAATCGGTCTACGATCACCCAAATCGTGTCATTCTGCTTCGGACTCCGAGGTAGTCCAGTCACGAAATCCATAGTGATGTGTTGCCATTTCCACTCCAGAATCGAAAGCGGTTGTAGCAACCCGGCCATACACTGATGCTCCGCCTTCACTTGCTGGCAAACCAAACACTTGGCCACACTCCGTGCCACACTCCTCTTCATGTCGTGCCACCAAAAGTTCAGACGAAGATCCCTGTACATCTTGGTCCCACCAGGATGCACGGAATACGGCGAACTGTGAGCCTCCACCAACAACCCCTCTCTGATATCCCCAGCTGGCACACACAGCCTGGCTCCGAACCTTAACGAGCCATCATCATGAACCAAAAAGTCAGTCCGCAGACCAGCTTCAACCTGCCCTCGAATCCTTACCAATTTCGGATCTCCGGCCTGACTCGCCTTAATCCGATCCACGATCGTTGACTGTACCTGCATGTACATCAACGAAGAGGCCTCCCCTGGAAGAACAATCTCTACGTCGGACCCGCAAAAATCCTGCTGCAATCTCCACTGCGAAGTCAACATCATCACCGCGGGAAGCCTACTCAAAGCATCTGGAACCACTTTCACCTTGTCAGGGTGATACTGCAAATCAATCTCGTAATCTGCCATAAGCTCCAACCATCGATGCTATCGCATGTTGAGCTCCTTCTGGGTAAAAATATACTTCAAGCTTTTGTGATCGGTGAAGATTTTCACTTTCTCACTCAGCAAGAAGTGCCTCCAAATCTTAAGAGCAAACACAACAGCAGCCAACTCCAAATCATGCGTCTAGTAATTCTTCTCATGAACCTTGAGCTGACAAGAAGCGTAAGCTACAACATGTCCATGCTGATGCAAAACATAACCGAGACCCCTGCCAGAAGCATCACAAAAGATCTCGAATCCTCCACTGCGATCAGGCACAGCAAGAACAGGGGCAGACATCAAACGCTCTATCAGAACTCCAAAGGCATCCTCACAATCACCCGACCAAACAAAAGCAACATCCTTCCGCGTCAACCTGGTCATCGGCTCCGCAATACGGGAAAAGTCCTTAATGAATCGCCGATAATATCCCGCCAAACCAAGGAAACTCTGAATCTCAGAGGCCGACGACGAAACAGGCCACTCTCTGATGGCCCTAATCTTCTCGGGATCCACTGAAATACCATCACCAGTCACCACATGCCCGAGAAAAGCAACACTGTCCAACCAGAACTCGCACTTCAAAAACTTGGCATACAACCAATGCTTCCTCAAAATCTCCACACTGTCCTCAAGTGCGAGGCATGCTCTTCCTCTGACTTCGAATAGATCAGAATGTCGTCAATAAAGATAACGACAAACTTATCCAAAAATTCATAGAAAATCAGGTTCATCATATTCATGAAAACTGCGGGTGCGTTAGTTACACCGAAAGGCATAACCACAAACTCATAGTGTCCATACTTCGTCCTGAAAGCTGTCTTCGGCACATCATCCTTCTTCACCTTCAACTGATGGTAACCACTCCTCAAATCCAACTTAGAAAACACCCTCGATCCTCCCAGCTGATCAAAGATATCATCGATGCGAGGCAACGGGTATTTATTTTTAATGGTCACCGCATTCAACTCCCGATAGTCCATGCACATGCGACGCGAACCATCCTTCTTCTTCACCAGTAGCACCGGTGCTCCCCACGGAGACACGCTGGGATTAATGTAACCCTTCTGCATAAGCTCATCCAACTGCTTCCGCAACTCTTCCAATTCTGCAGGCGCCATACGGTATGGTGCCTTCGAAATCGGCTGCGCACCTGGAATCAAATCAATAGAAAACTCTAAAGCTCGATCGGGTGGCAGTCCAGACATCTCCTCGGGGAAGACGTCATCAAAATCTCGCACCACAGCTGGCCTCTCCAACACCATCTACATAGCCACAACCTCCACCGGTCTGGCCTGAAATCTGACAGGACCAAGCGAACTGCTACCACGGCTGAACTAAAATACTGGATGTCCGGGAATCTCGAACACCACCTTCTTCCTCCGACAGTCGATCGTAGCATAGAAGCTCGCAAGCCAATCCATCCCAAGGACCGCATCGTAGTTGGCGATGTTGTGGACAATAAAATCAGCATAAAGCTCATGTCCACAAACCACCACAGGGTAAGGGCTGCACCCACGATGCACCGAGACCATGCCATTCCCTGTAACGATGTTCCAACTCTTGGGGTGAGGGGACGTCGACAAGGAATGCATCTCCACGAAGCTCTGGGCCATAATGCACATCGACGCACCTGAGTCAAAGAGGACTCGGGGCAGGGAATGTGCAAACCAAAACCACACCTAACAAACAGTCTAATCAATCAAATCTTACTCTAGCAACATTCATACACAAGCAACCAACTTAATTTAACAATCAACTAATTAAGGAAGGAACAACTAGATTGAAAGTTACCTGTAATGACCTCATCCATGGCCAAAATCTCCTCCTCGGTCATCAGAAATGCCTGCCTCCTCGGTGGAACAGCCTGCCGAAAGGCATGCCCTTGTGGAACAAGGGGTACCCCATGACCAGCGGGCACCGGGGCTCTCTGCTGCAATGGCAGGGCAGCAATAGGTGCCCTCCAAGGCTGCTTCAACCTCGGCCACTCCCGGAGTGCATGGGCGGGATCTCCACAGGCAATACATTGCCCCAAGAACCTCCTACACGATTCCTTGATATGGCCCTCCTTGCCACAAAAATGGCAAGTCTTCTGAACAGGCCCTCCTTGCCTCTTAAACTGAACAGGCTGGTTTGGCCTGAATCCAGGTCTAACCACAGCTCTCGCCTGTTCCACAGGCCTCTTCCCAGCACCAACAATAGACCCCCTCCTCTGGTTCACGAGCAGCTCCTACCTCTTGGCTGCTACTAGAACCTTCTGATAAGATTCCCGGTCAGAAGAGGTCACAAAACTCTGGAGCTCCGAAGCAAGTCCCTGCAGGAACCTCTGAGCTCTCTCCTCAGCGTCCTACACCATCTTCGGCGCAAACCGACTCAGCCTCATGAACTCTTGGTGATACCGATCCATCGACGAGCTTCCTTGCTTCAGATTGATAAAACGCTGTAGCATCTCTTCCCTGGCAGCTTTTGGGAAGAACTCACAATCAAATCTGGCCTTGATGGTAGCCCAGACGATCGGCTCCTCCAACATCTTCTCTTCAGCATCCCACCAATTTCTGGCGTTATCCCTCAGCTGGCGCTTCGCCAAGTCAACCCAACTAACTTCGTAGACCTTGGACATCTTCAGATTGTCCTGGATATTCCTCATCCAGTCATCAACAGCTAGTGGACCTTCGGTTCCATCAAAATATGCAGGACCCAGCTCTCTGAACTGCTTCGCTCCAGGCTCAGGGCGAGGGGCTTCCACCGCCCGAGCAGCTCGAGCCACCGGAGCATTCTGTACCTGCAGAAGCACACCCTGCTGAACTTACATCATCTGCATCATCATCCGCATCATCTCTCCGTTAGTGGGCTCCCGCTCAGGCTCCTCATCATGAGGGGGCACACCACTACCACCACCACAGGTGATTCGCCTTCATGCCATCTAATGACACAGAAAACGAAACAATTAGACTCATAGCTTAGGGCTCGGATGTCGAATTTATTTGTTGGACAATCTTATATTATTATCATTATCCCGATAATTACAGTTACAGAAAGGACCTGCATGGGCCACCACTAAAACCTGTCACGCCCCGCTTCCCTAAAATGGAGACGAGACGTGAGAAGGTCCGCTCAAGCGTGGAGCTGTGAAGCTGCACGCCTGATAAGCGTAAATTTAGTATAAGCATGTTCCTGTAATTGCAAACGAAACAACAACAATTATAATAATAGGATGAGACGGATATGAAATACCAATCCCACAGTTTGTCCACAAAATATTCAACATCACAGAAAAAGCCACCAGGCTAAAAAAAGTCTAAAGGCCCAGAACAAGGCCAAACAAAACCCAAACATAACAGAGTATCAAACTAGGTGCCACGCACCGACAACCTAAGCAATCTAACAAAAACTAGACGTAGACACTAAGACTGATCTTCAGTGTCTACGAAGTCCTCGTCCAACACGGGCGCAAGCTCGGCGTCCGCAAACACCTCACCCTCAGCAAGTAACTCTGGCTCGGGGTCTAACTTGTGTCACCCAAAAGAGAAAAGGGGCACATGTCAGCAAATCTAAAGACTTGAGCAAGGAAACTGAAAGTAACTAACAACCTAGCACTTATAATATTAAACAATGACATGACAGTTTAGTTTGATGCAGCAGTTTAAAAAAAAGAGACAAGCACGCACTGTAGCGAAAGCTACCAATTCACTAATCACTTATCACTGTTTATCACTTAGTGCATAGAGAGTCCACCTGCTGGCCAGCTCGTGGCTCAGGCCGCTTATCTCTTATCACTATTAATCACTTGTGCACTAGAGATTTCGCCTGCTGGCCGGAGTGGCGGATCAGGCCAACTCAGGGCTCAGGTGGCCGCATATCTCTTACGCCACCCATATGTGTCGAGCGTTGGAGTTTCCAACTAAATACGCTCGCTTCTGGAACACGAGCCAGGAAATATAAGTATTGTAGCGTGTGCTACGCAATCACGATGACTAATCAATATGCAATGCCATGAACAGATATTTGCGTACCGTTAATTGAATTTAAACGTGACATACAAGCATGATGAAGGTGACGGACCAAGCTTCGTTGTCAAGCTAGGTCAAAGGCGTCTAGACGGCTATCCTTTCACCGTCTAGTCTCTTTTACGCTAAAGCAAGGGAAATGGCCTAAGACATGGCCCAAATCAAGAGATGCAAGTTTCACTTGCCTGATACCGGGGTTGACGAGCAACGAAGATCGTCACAAGCTAAACTACGGATGGATCACTGTTATAGCAAAACAATTATTAGAACAACGATTCTAAATCGGTTTCTTATTAGAACCCTAATCATCTAATAATCCATTTTATTAGGGTTTCAGAATGTCAATGTGGGTTATGCTAAAACTAAAGGAATCGAGTATTATCGTGAAGAAGCGAAGGAACGATGCCGAGCAACCACGGCAACGGAAGAACGATCCGGCTCAGATCTGGAAATGAGGGAAAAATCTGGAGAAATGGGTTTTGATGTGGATTTTGGGGGTTTGATGAAGGTTTGGGGACGATGGAAGGTGGGATGTGACAATGGAGGGTTTGGATGATGGAGGATGAGCTTGGGGTGAAGGATTAATGGTTTGAGGAAGATGGGGGCTCAATGGGGGAGAAATTAGGGTTTTAGGTCATGAGGAAGAAGAAGAAAACGTTTGGAGGGGTATTTATAGAGTTTGCTGGCGGCTAGGGCAAAACTAGGGTTTCCTGTACTGTTTAGTCGGTCAAAGAACAACCACTGACCGACTAGTTTGGGAACTAGTCGGTCGGTTGACCAACGCAGACCGACTAAGTGTAAACAGTAACCCAGACGAAAATTAGGATTTATATTTAGTCGGTCAAAGAACAATTACTGACCGACTAGTTTGACATCTAGTCGGTCGATGAACGTTCTTAGACCGACTAAGAGTAAACAGTACTCGACTGTACAGAAGAACTAAGAATTAGTCGGTCTGAGTACAAAACTTAACCGACTAGTTTAACAACTAGTCGGTCGAAAGATGAACTTAGACCGACTAAGAATGAACAGTACTGATACCAAAAAATAGTAAATGAGTTAGTCGGTTAAAGAAGCATTGCCGACCGACTAGTTTGCAACCTAGTCGGTCAACCAACGTTCTTAGACCGACTAACGACAAACAGTAACTCCTGAACATTTAACAAAGCCCACTAGTCGGTTCAAGAAGGTTTTCCGACCGACTGGATCATCATCTAGTCGATCGGTGCCCCTTCTTACACCGGCTAATGAGTACCAAAAGTTCCGAAATGGAGCGCGGAGCTCCGGGATGGTTTCCTAAGTCTCCTAGGCTCGTTCTAACTCTAAGATATCGACGTTATGAAGCCCGTCACGAATGACTTATTTCAACCACGCCGACCGACGGAAGAACCTAGAGAATCACGACGAAACAAAAGAAAATGAAAACTACAGAGACGGACATGGAATCACAACAAGGGAAAGCAACCAAATATATAAATATTTATAATAAAATCCATACAGGAAAAACCAGTCGTTACACCCGGAGTCTTTGAGAGGGCGGGTATTGGGCCGTCGCCTCCCCGCAGCCTCTATAGTCGGACTGGTATTGGGCCGTCGCCTACCCCACATATGGCGTTCCGGTTTGGGTGGCAAAGCTCTGTAAGCTTGCCCCGGAGGTTTTCATTGGTGGGGGGAGCGAGCGCGTAGCTCGACCCGTGCCCCTCTCCGGTTTGGATGGCGAGGATTGGTCCTGCCCCGGAGTCTTTGAGAGAGCGGGTATTGGGCCGTCGCCTCCCCGCAGCCTCTTTAGTCGGACGTGTATTGGGCCGTCGCCTACCTCGCATATGGCACTCTGGTTTGGGTGGCGAAGCTCCGTAAGCTTTCCCCGAAGGTCTTCATTGGTGGGGGGAGCGAGCGCGTATCTCGACCCGTGCCTCTCTCTGGTTTGGGGGGCGAGGATTGGTTCTGCCTGGAGTCTTGCATTTTAAGCAAAAATTTTCAGGTGGAAATGGCGAAATTCGAAAGTGCAAAAGGGAAAAGGATATTTCATTCGAGACTTACAGTTTCTGATTACATTACGGCTGGTGTTCCGCGTTCCTTAGAGGGATTAGCCCGCCCTCATCATGTGGGGTTAGCACGGGCGCGGCAGGTCTGGTCCTCCTCCGCGGCCCCGGGTTCTTCTTGCGGCTCCCTCAATAGGCTCCGACCTTTGGTGGTAGGAGTCTTCCCTCCCCCAGAGTAGATCGGCCACCAGGGTTCGCTCCGGGCCCTTGTGTTTGGTTGATCCCACGTAGCAGCTCCTGGACAGCTTCTGGCTTCCCCGCACTGACCCAACCCCCTGTGGGGTTTGGAACTTGACCATCTGGTGGAGCAGGCTGGGGAGCACTCCGATGGCTGCCATGTACGGTCGTCATATGATCCCGTTGTACGCCGACGCGATGTTGATAACAACGAATAGGGTCATACGGGTGACAACCCGCGGTTCCTCTCCGAGAGTTACCGGCAAGGTGATCACCCCCACAATAGGGGTCGAGTGACCGGTGAAGCCGACGAGGGGCCCGGTGCAAGGTCTCAACTCTGTCTGCCTTACCCCCATCTTCTCGATTGTCGACATAAACACACTGTCGCAAGAGCTCCCGGTGTCGATCAGGAGGCGGCTGATGATGGCCGTCCCAATCTGGGCCTCGATGACGATGGCGTCATCGTGGGGCAGCTCGACTCCCTCCAGATCCTCATCGTTGAAATTAATGGGAGGGTGGGCTACCCTTCTCTCCCTCGGATCTCCTCCGAAACCTGCTGTCATCACTTGCCGCGCATATGCCTTCTTGCCTGATGACGATGCTCCCCCGAAGGATGGCCCGCCACATATCGTGTTTATGCGTATGACCGGCTTCGGGAGGGTGGGTTCTTCCCGTTCACCACGCATTGGGGGGTCTGCTCTCCGAGCCTTCTGGTGGTTCCCCTCTTCTTGGTCCGGCCTCCTGCCCCCGACGAAACCTCTGAGGTGGCCCGCTTGGATCAGCCGCTTGATTTCCCTCTTGAGGGTGAAGCAATTGTCGGTGTCATGGCCGTGGTCCCGGTGGTACCGACAATATTTTTGGAAATCTCTCCGAGCTGGATCCGATTTCATTTCCCTGGGCGGCTCTGGCAACAGTCCAGCTCTCGTTGCAGCGGCCAACACCTCTATCAGGGGGGCATTGAGCTGCATGTAGTGCACCCGCACGGGACCTTCCTGCCTTGGGATGACTCAGGTGGGCCCTAGGGTAGGGGCGAACTCTCGGGCCGGGCCGGTGTGATCTTGTGGGCGGCGTCCCGTTGTGTCGCGCCTCGGTTGGACCAGTTGGTCGCGCCCCCGATGCCCCTCTTCTTGCCTTGGTCGGGGGTGTGATCTAGGCTCTCCTTGGAGTGGCTTCGCCGGGGGGATCAGTGCCTTCGTGCCAAGAGTCTCTTCGGCCAATGCATGCCTCTCTGCCATAGCGACCAGTGCGTCGTAGTCGGCCGGCGGGTCTCGGAGAAGGGATTTGTGGAGGCTCCAAGTCTGTAGTTGATCGCACCCCGGATACACGTCCCGAGGCGACGGTTGTAGTTTTACCGCAAGCGCACGGTGTAGCGGCGAGCGGGTATCGAACACAGGGAGGACGAATGACCGTGCTTGCTCCTGATCCACCTGGCTATTTATGAACAGAGAGAGATAATTGCCTTGGGCGATCCTGTCACAATCGTCAGACAAATTTGCGAAATATCAAATCAAATAAAGAACGTCTAGGGAAAGGGGAATCCCCGCTACTCACCGTATTTCATAGATGTGGTTCGTCGGTATCAAAATTGCTAGAATGAGAATTTGGATGAACTAGTTGCAACTAAATGTGGAACCAAGCTCACGCTCTCGCGCTGTTGCCGGTCTATAGCTATCCTAGGCTTGGGTCCAATCTCTTGCAAACCCTAGCCTAGGGAAGCTAGCATTAGGATCAACATCATCGTCCAATTGCGCACCGAGCCCAATCTCTTGCAAACTCGGTCCACAATCTAAATTGGGATAGTTCCTACCCGTCCAATCTCTTGCAAACGGGTATCGGCACGGAATCGCAACCGGAGGTCCTAGTATCGGTCCAATCTCTTGCAAACCGATACTTCGGAAATCCGACTCCAACCCAATTCGGATTTCTAGGGCTTCCTATCGAATTGGGACCCAATCTCTTGCAAATCCCAATTGATATGAATACCTAGCTATCCGTAGTAATTCGATCCCAATCTAATCCCTAATTATTGATTCTAGCACAATTTCTACCAATTTATCACAAACACGAAATTGGGCTTGTAGGGTTCATCCCCACGCCCCAAGACGTGGAGACTACTCACAAATCATAGCAATAGCACAAAAATAATCAATGAAATAGGCAATGGAATTCATCACAACAATGATATAAACAATAAAAATAGAGTTTTTGGGGAAGAACAATGCAAACCAATGTAGATCTTCAATTAATCCAACAAAAATCCAAGTTTTTCTCCTCTCCAATCACAATTAATAAAACTAAAAAGTAAACTCCCAAAAAGCTGCAAAAAATCTGAGAGATGGCTCTTAAAACTAGGGTAAAAACAGAGCTTAAATAGCCCCAAAAATCGTCTAAAAATCCTGACCAAAATGCCCCTGCACAGCCTGTTTTCCGCAAATTTCGCTACAGGCTGCGCATCGCACTCGGCCGAGTGACAAAAGTCGCTCGGCCGAGTGAAAACCCTGTCAATTTTCCAGTAAGTCGGGGGCTTCAGGGGTCTTCAGTTCGGGGGCGGCTCGGCCGAGTGAGTTGTCGTCACTCGGCCGATGGCTTCACTTCACTCGGGCGGACGGGATTTGCCACTCGGCCGAGTGGGTCTTCTGAAGCTCAGATGGCCGAAAAACAGTAACTTCGATCTTTTTGAGGGCCTTCGTCTGGGCGCCACTCGGGCGGACGTGGTATCGTCACTCGGCCGATGTGGTCTCCGTCGCTCGGCCGAGTACACATGGAAATCGTGTCTGAACGGGTCGGCCGAGCAGTGTCTCGCTGGTCGGCCGAGTGGCTCCTCCACTCGGCCGAGTGGGACACAAAAAATGCCCAAACTGGTCGTTTTGGCCTCCTCGTCGCTCCGGCGACGTCCATTCTTCTTCCGCTCCTCTCCAACAGCAAAATACCCCTCGGGGAGGTCGTCGGTGGCCGTCTATCGTGAGCGCATCTCATGATCACTCCAAATCGCGCCAAATCACCTGAAATGCGACAAAAACAACAACGCGTGAAAAGCATCGCAATATCGTCGATATATCGTGAAAAACATGATTTGGGCGATCTAAATGGCATGCAAACATGCGGAAAAAGGTGTAAAATAAGGAGTGATCAAAATCCCCCAAGCTTGCCTCTTACTCGTCCTCGAGGAAGATAAGTAAAAGGCGAACCCGGTGGATTCGGAATACGAAAACGACAAAAAAAAACGAAAAAAAAATGAAAAACGAAGAAGAATGAAAACCAAACGAAAATAAAGAAAGAAAGAAAGAAAGATAGGATGCTAGATCATTTTCTCAGGACGTGGGTTTCACCTACTCTTATAGCATGCACCGAGTGAGAAATACATGTCAAAGAATCTCATTTTGATATCATAGTAGAATAGTGCAAGTAGAAAATAGAAAACCCACGAACAACGGTATAATCATGAAAAACGGAATGATTTTAAAATTAACATCGCCTGAATCATCTAAAGCGGTATACAAATCTCAGATCACACACTTTTCAATTGAACGCTTTCTATCTGGAGTATAAGAGTATCACATCATAGAATAGAGAGAATAGAAAAGTATGGATTTCATGAAATGAATGCTAGGCTTAGATTTCTGGATTTCGTAAAGCTAGAAACAATCTCACCGAGTATAGAATATTACTTAGCCTAGGTTGTCGTGCAATGTCAAGTAGTCGCTCTCTCACACATCAATGGATCTCCTCCCCCAAGCTTATCTATAAGCGTGGTGGCACAAAAATATTTACATCCCCATTTTTATATAGCTCCAAAGGCAAAGAAGGGAAAGAAGAAAGAAAGTAAGCGAGATGGGATCTTTTATTGAGGATTTTTCCTCTTTTCTTTTTTTTTCCCTTTTTTTTTCTTTTTTTTTCTTTTCTTTTGCAATAAGCAACATATATACAATGATCCCAACTCAGAGAGAGGTAATGATATACAAGAATGTTTTTCTCTCTTTTATTCTTCTCTTCTCTCTTTTTTTTTTATTTTTGAAATAAGAGATTTGGAGCTAGGAATTAATAGCGGGGGAAATGCCATAAAATAGAATCACTAAGGGGAGATTCACCAATGATTTTAAAAGTAGAGAAGTGATGTTCAAGATTTGTGGAGAAAGAAATAAATATAACTCTCGACTCACTCTATAAGACATGCACGACAACTTCAGCAGGGTAATCTAATCTACTCAGTTTCGATCACAAAAAAGCTAACTAATCCAGATATATCTTAGCTAATCATCATTCAATCATCCGGAAGTGAAGTGTACAATTCATGCATATAGAAGTGATAAAGGAAAAGAAGTCAGTACTCCAGATATAGGCATTCAATGCGTGAATCTTGGTGTGTTTTCTGTGATAGCATACATATGAATATTCAGGCTCAGCTAATAATAAAATTTCATCCATTTTCATGAGGAAAAAGTGTGGGTTACTATTTCTAAATGTAAAGCAAGTCATAGCATATGATATCAGAAATGAAATCTAAGACACGACAAATATAGCATGCATATAGAATAAGCTAACTCCACGTAGACATCATCACAGAAAATTCATCTCTAGCATGAGATGAAAAAGAAATAAAGATAAAGTAAAATAGAACTATGCAATGCGGCACACAGGAAAATAAGAAGAACGTGATGCATGGCAAGATAAAGGAAAAATAATGAAAAATAAGTGCAAAAGTGAAAAACGGTGTGAAAAACTGAAAATAAAGGTGGCTAAACGAAGAAGAAAGTGATGACTCACTCCCCCAAGCTAAACGGCACAGTGTCCTCAATGTGCAAGGTGTGGCACACCGAGAGACAAGAAGTGTGAGGGGCAAGTGAGGATGCATGCATGGAAAAATGAAAATAAAAAGAATGACAAAAAAGAAATGAAAATATGATGCGGAAATGATGCATGCACAAACAGGAGTGATATGAAAATAAATACGGCACCAAAAAAAGCTCCCTCTCTCCCAAAAAAAACATATATAGATGTGATCAAAATGAGAATCCCAAGTAGATATGATAAGGTATGCACAAAAAGATATGATCAAAAATATAATCCCAAAATAAGTGAGAGGAGGGGGGTGGACAAAAGCGCAACAGGACCCAGTAGAGACGGGCAGCACAACGGCAGGAATGGATAAAGGCATCAAGAGTGCCTAAGAAGGCGGTGCCGCGCCGTCTCCGTCCTGAGGCGGAGGGGGTGGTGGTGGTGGTGTAGGCTGGACAGGCTGCTGAGCTGGGGTGGGCGTGGAAGTGGAAGTGGAAGTGGAAGCAGGTCTAGTGTGTGTGGGAGGGTGTGTGGGAACCTGCTGGGTGGGCGGGGGTACGCGCGGAAGACGCTCTAAGATCTGTGTCAGGCAGTAGTGGATGTGAGGGATCAGCTCTAAGCGTCCAGCCAACGTAGAGACGGTGGAGGACAGGGTCCTAAGGTCACCTCTAAGACCGCCCACTGCCAACTCAAGAGCACGAATGCTCTGCAGTACAGTGTCGGGCGGGGGGTGGCAGCGGGAGTGGTGGGGACAGCCTCGGAAGTGGTGACAGTGGTGGAAGTGGGCTCAGAAAAAGTACTCTCGACACAGGCAGAGGTGGGGACAGAAGTTTCAAGAGCAGTGGAAATGTCAGGAACAGGCTGAGAGGCCACAGGGTCGACGGGGTGGGCAGCAGGCTCGGCAGGGTGTGCAGCAGGGTCTGCGGGAGCAGCCTGGGCAGCGTGGGCAGCGTGGGCCTGCTCGGCCTCCTCGGCCTCGAGCACGTATGCGGCGGGGATGAGGACATCCATCGCCGGAATCCAGTCAACGTGGGCTGGTGCAATCAGAGTCCGAGCAGGGCTCGGGAGAATCATGTAATCGGCCCCATAGGGGCCGTGCAACCAGACCCAGTGACGCTCACCATGCGGACGCAGCATCTTCATCCGGGCCATAACGTCTATCGACAAGGAAGTGGGGCCCGGAACGCGTCGCAGGTCGTCGGGTAGGTCCTCGCTGGTCATCATGGTAAGCAAGGTGATCAGACCGCCGCAGCATATCGGTGAGCGAGCGCCCACCGACACAATGATACGGTCTAGAAACCAAGCCGCAATGTCGATCACGACGGCGGGGACAAGCTCGAGTCCATCCCTAGACAGAGCTCTGGGACGTGTCATCGCGTAGAGCATGTAAAGCTCTGGCGTAGACATCGTGCCCGGCTCATATCTGGCCAAAAAGGTAGTCGCCATGAGGCGCTGGGCAATGCGTAGGCAGGGGTGGACTATGGCCGAGGCCTTGGCCCTACTAGGGTCAAAGGCAGCGTGGTGGCCTGTGATCCGGGCCCAGAAGGCGCCGGCGTCGAAAGAAGGTGGGGGGATGTGGGTAGGGCCGTAACCGCGATCGGCTCCGGGGACGGCGGGCCATGAGAAAAATGCTCTCATCATATCGAGAGTGACCTGGCACTCTCGATCCATGAACCGGAATGAGCATCCCTCATCGGTCCGGGCGATCGAACTCAAAACCTCAAGTGTCGGGCGGGTAAAAGTATCCGCCGACACTTGAAGGAAGTCGCGCCAACCCACGTTGTCGTACAACGTGAGTATCCCCTCAAGTACCCCCAGGCGTCCTAGGTCAGCGAGGTGTGCGAACCTGGAGGGTACGATCGAGCGCTGAGAGATACGCTCGAAGACGGCGCGGTGTGCGTCGTCTCGGAACGTAATCCCGAGCGGCCCGACCAGTGGGGCCGGTGGTGGTGGCTGTGGATCGGCAGGGAGAGGCTGTGCGGGCTGTGGGTGCGCTGCAGGCTGTGCGGGGTGTGCGGGGCCTGCAGGCTGTGCGTGGTGTGCGGGGGAAGGAGGAGGAGACTCTTCCGCCCCGTGGGCGGGGCCGGCGTCATCCGACCTCTTCCGCTTAGCGGAAGGTCTCCTCGTCCGAGGCCGTGTCCGGGGCGGCATATCGGCCCCGAGCGCGCCGAAAAGTGAAAAAGTGCAGCGTGTGCAAAAAGAGTGGAAAGAGTGTACCAAGACACGCCGCGAGTGCTAAGCGGTGGAAGCGTGCGAAGTCTGCGCCTCCACGAAATCCAAAACAGCCCGTAGAAGCTCCCCTGAGCTCCCCTAAGCTCCAAAAAGCAACCTGCGCATGGAAAAGCGATATCAGCGAGTAATAATCAAAATGTATGGAGCAATAGGGGTATAACAGATAGATATGGGAATTGATTCGGGTTAGGGGTTCGATTAATACACGGATCCTCGAAAACTACGCAAAAAGAGAAGAAAATGGGCAAATCGAGCTATACCGGAGGCGATCGGAGACGAGGTCGCCGGCGGCGACTCGGGCGGGGCACGGCGTCGGTCGGCCGGCGGTGGCTGGCCGAGCGGCGGCGCGCGCGGGCGTGGTCGGGCGAGTGAGGGTTGGGCGAAGGGGAATCGGGCGAGGGTAGGCGAAGGGGCGCGGGCGGATTTGGGAATTTAGATTTCGAAATCCGCGCCCCTTCGTCACTTATATAATAGAAAGTTACGACTCGGCCGAGTGACGTGGTCACTCGGCCGAGCGAGGCAATAGAAATTTTCTCCCCGATATCGCTTCGGCCGAGTGGCTTTGCCAGCCTCAGCCGAGTGAAGTAAGTCCATTCGGCCGAGTGACTCAAGCTACTCGGCAAGACTCGCCCTAGGAGGGTATCCGTTTTACTCGGCCGAGTGAATATATGTACTCGGCCGAGTAGCAGTTATATCGAAATCGAGAAAATAAACAGAGAGTTGGGTACAGCAGACTTCCCTCGTTCGTGAGCGGCTCGGCCGGACGAACTTCTGGACTCGGCCGAGTGACTAGTATACTCGGCCGAGTGAGCCTTGTATTCTGCTGTTTGTCTTCGTTTGGGCTCTAAACTCCGTCTTTCCCTCTCCAGTCGATTTCATGCTCCTCCTAAGCGTCGAACGCCTTCTTGGGGCGCTCCTCATCGTCTCGTTCATCCTCCTCATGATGATCTACCTATCTTCTCTCCTGTCAAGAAAAATAGGACCCGTTATCACAAAATTTTTGGTCGGGTGACTCAAAATACTAAAAATTTCTAAACGAAAATAAAGAAAAAGAGATAAAAAATAAAGCAAAAACCGTCGGGTTGCCTCCCGACAAGCGCTCTTTTTAGGTCGTGAGCTCGACCCCCTATAGTTTTCAATCAATGCGGGATGTTTGGTGCATATGAGATGCACCCGTCAAACTTCCCGGGGAGCGCGCTTGGATTTGGACGTGGCGGCGTAGCGGTCTCCCTCGGAGGTCTCTTGTCCCGAATGGTGTTGGGGGGAGGCTCCCCCAAGCTAGCATTTGCCCCGGTCAACGGCTTAACCGGAGATGCCGATTTCCGTGCCGGCGGAGCTTTCTTTGGAGACTTTAATTTCGAGAGCTTGCAGAGCTCTCGAATCCTCGCGACATCAGCGTCGCCTTCATCTTCATCAGCGGAGAAGTCGGGGGAATCGTCTTCAATCTTTTCATCTCGGCCTAAATCCGGGCCTTCATCAAATTCTTCATCAAAAAGGGCACCAATTGAGTGAGGAATCGCCTCCTCTATCACCTCATCAAGGAGGTCCATGTAATCGAGTTCCTCGTGATAAGGCATATGCTTCATAGCCTTAGGAATGTGGAGCTCCACCTCAATGTTTCCGACGTTCAAGGTTAAGGTACCTTCGCGCACGTCGACAATGACTCCGGCAGTGGCGAGGAATGGGCGCCCAAGTATCAATGAGGTGTCTCCCTCCTCCTTAATGTCCATGATGACGAAGTCACATGGCAAGCATATTCCACCCGGGACTTGAAGTGGGATGTCTTCGGCAATCCCCACCGGCCTTGTTATCCGTCCATCGGCTAATTGAATGCGCATGTCGGTGGGTTTCAACTTTGTCCCGGTGTTAAGCTTTAAGAACATGGAGAGGGGCATGAGACTCACACTAGCCCCAAGATCGACCAACGCCTTTTGAAGAGGCACGCCGCCCAAAGTGCAAGGAATCCGAAAACTCCCCGGATCTTTAAATTTTGTCGGCTCCTTTTCTCTCTTGGTGAACCAAGAGCCCTCCTCGGCTAGCATGATCTTCTCCTTCCTCTTTCTCCCCGAAATCAAGTCCTTCAAGAATTTGGCATATGTGGGGATCTCGATGATGGCGTCAAGGAAGGGAATATTTAGGCTAACTCCTCTTAGATACTCGAGGAATTTCGCTAGCCTTTTCTCCATTTTCGCTTTCGCTAGTCTTTGGGGGAATGGGACCGGTGGCATGAAGCGCCTCTCCTCAATTAATAGCTCCGCCCTAGATTTCTCCTTGTCTTGTGGCTCCTTCTCCTTTTCAATCTCGACTATCGGCTCAACCGGCTCCAAACTTTCCTCCACGGCCTCCTCAATAGGAATCATGGCGGGGGTGGTGTCCTTCCCGCCTCTAGTAGTGACGGCAACTACGGCGTTGATGTGGCCCGTGTTGCCCCGTGGGTTTTGCTCCGGTTGCGCCGGCAATCTTTGAGTGTTCCGGTTGAGCAACGCTAATTGCTCCGATATTTGAGCCACTACGGTATTGAGAGATTCTTGCCCCGCCTTCAAAGTAGCATTCACCTTATTTTGCTCGACCATGAACGCCTCCACTCTAGATTCGAAGTCGGTTCGTTGAGGAGCTTGTGGAGGGTTTTGATTTTGATTCCTCCACCCTTGGTTGTATCCGGGAGGCCTATACGGTGGGACTTGTTGCTTCGGTGGAAAGTTTTGTTGCGGAGGCCCCCTCGGTGGATAGTTTTGTTGTTGGGGTGGTGGTGGTCGAGCTTGTTGAGGCGGTGGTTGTGGCGGGTTCAAGGCTCCTTCATTGTTGGCGTAGGAGAATCCCGGATGATTTCTTGTGGCCGGATTGGACCAATACCCTTGGTTCCCCGCAACATATTGTATTTGCTCCAAGGATCCTTCTCCTTGCTCTCCTCCCGAGTACATGACTTGAGATTGGTCTTGCCAATCACTCATTTGGCTTGCCGGCGCGGAGGTGGAAGGGCTTCCTTGGGGCTCCGTGATGAATTTCTCCAATCTCTCCACCACCTTGTGGAGAGAATCAAATTTGCTCGTAAGCTCCGCTACGGCCTTTGCCTCGTAGATGCTAGTTGGCTTTAAGGAGGACGTAGAGTGTCCTCGCTCATCGCCCCATTGTTGGTTATTAGAGGCCATCTCCTCAATTAAAGCTGTAGCTTCCTCGGGAGTCTTTGACAAGATTGCACCATTTGCCGCGGCATCAATAATTTGTTTGGTCCCCGGTTGGAGACCGTTGTAGAAGCTATGCACTAACTCCCAATCTTCTATACTGTGGTGCGGGCATTGGTGCTGCAAATCCTTAAATCGCTCCCAAGCTTCATAGAGCGTCTCATGTGGTCCTTGCTTGAAGGACATGAGAGCGCTCCGGATCTTCACCGTCTTGGATGGTGGATAGAATTTATCAATGAATGCATCCGCCAACCCATCCCAAGAGGTGAAAACTCCGTCAGCTTGCGTCCTCAGCCAATAGAGTGCTTTGTCCTTTAGCGTGAAGGGGAAGAGGCGCAGTCTGATGGCATCGATCGGGACCCCCGGCATTTGGAAAGTGGCGCACTTCGACAAGAATGATTGGATGTGGTAGTGGGGGTTCTCATGAGCGTTCCCATGAAATGGGTCTTGTTGCATCAAAACCACCAATCTCGTCTTTAGCTCGAAGTTCTTGTCGGCCGCCAACTCCAGCACGGCGATGGATGACGTAGTAGAAGAAGTCTTAGGCCGAAGCCTATCTCGAATAGAGATTATCCTTGCCATCCTTGCCGCCAATTCTTCAGGAGTTTCCCGGTTGGTCATATACCGCCCTTCCGGATATTGTCTCCTTTCCGCTCTAAGTCTCCGCGCGGTACGTTCGATCTCGGGATCGAATAATAAGGCTTCGGGGTCCACCGTAGATCTCGTGTACATGCACAGGGAAAACAGAGTTTCAAAGAGATGATTAGTACCGTGGAAGGGTTAGGTAAGAATAGTAAAGGAAATAATAATGGTAGAAGAAATAAAATGAAAGAAATAAAAGAAAGAAGTAGCTAGGGTGAAAAAGAATCAAACGCAATCGCCTCCCCGGCAACAGCGCCAAAAACTTGATCGCACCCCGGATACACGTCCCGAGGCGACGGTTGTAGTTTTACCGCAAGCGCACGGTGTAGCGGCGAGCGGGTATCGAACACAGGGAGGACGAATGACCGTGCTTGCTCCTGATCCACCTGGCTATTTATGAACAGAGAGAGATAATTGCCTTGGGCGATCCTGTCACAATCGTCAGACAAATTTGCGAAATATCAAATCAAATAAAGAACGTCTAGGGAAAGGGGAATCCCCGCTACTCACCGTATTTCATAGATGTGGTTCGTCGGTATCAAAATTGCTAGAATGAGAATTTGGATGAACTAGTTGCAACTAAATGTGGAACCAAGCTCACGCTCTCGCGCTGTTGCCGGTCTATAGCTATCCTAGGCTTGGGTCCAATCTCTTGCAAACCCTAGCCTAGGGAAGCTAGCATTAGGATCAACATCATCGTCCAATTGCGCACCGAGCCCAATCTCTTGCAAACTCGGTCCACAATCTAAATTGGGATAGTTCCTACCCGTCCAATCTCTTGCAAACGGGTATCGGCACGGAATCGCAACCGGAGGTCCTAGTATCGGTCCAATCTCTTGCAAACCGATACTTCGGAAATCCGACTCCAACCCAATTCGGATTTCTAGGGCTTCCTATCGAATTGGGACCCAATCTCTTGCAAATCCCAATTGATATGAATACCTAGCTATCCGTAGTAATTCGATCCCAATCTAATCCCTAATTATTGATTCTAGCACAATTTCTACCAATTTATCACAAACACGAAATTGGGCTTGTAGGGTTCATCCCCACGCCCCAAGACGTGGAGACTACTCACAAATCATAGCAATAGCACAAAAATAATCAATGAAATAGGCAATGGAATTCATCACAACAATGATATAAACAATAAAAATAGAGTTTTTGGGGAAGAACAATGCAAACCAATGTAGATCTTCAATTAATCCAACAAAAATCCAAGTTTTTCTCCTCTCCAATCACAATTAATAAAACTAAAAAGTAAACTCCCAAAAAGCTGCAAAAAATCTGAGAGATGGCTCTTAAAACTAGGGTAAAAACAGAGCTTAAATAGCCCCAAAAATCGTCTAAAAATCCTGACCAAAATGCCCCTGCACAGCCTGTTTTCCGCAAATTTCGCTACAGGCTGCGCATCGTACTCGGCCGAGTGACAAAAGTCGCTCGGCCGAGTGAAAACCCTGTCAATTTTCCAGTAAGTTGGGGGCTTCAGGGGTCTTCAGTTCGGGGGCGGCTCGGCCGAGTGAGTTGTCGTCACTCGGCCGATGGCTTCACTTCACTCGGGCGGACGGGATTTGCCACTCGGCCGAGTGGGTCTTCTGAAGCTCAGATGGCCGAAAAACAGTAACTTCGATCTTTTTGAGGGCCTTCGTCTGGGCGCCACTCGGGCGGACGTGGTATCGTCACTCGGCCGATGTGGTCTCCGTCGCTTGGCCGAGTACACATGGAAATCGTGTCTGAACGGGTCGGCCGAGCAGTGTCTCGCTGGTCGGCCGAGTGGCTCCTCCACTCGGCCGAGTGGGACACAAAAAATGCCCAAACTGGTCGTTTTGGCCTCCTCGTCGCTCCGGCGATGTCCATTCTTCTTCCGCTCCTCTCCAACAGCAAAATACCCCTCGGGGAGGTCGTTGGTGGCCGTCTATCGTGAGCGCATCTCATGATCACTCCAAATCGCGCCAAATCACCTGAAATGCGACAAAAACAACAAAGCGTGAAAAGCATCGCAATATCGTCGATATATCGTGAAAAACATGATTTGGGCGATCTAAATGGCATGCAAACATGTGGAAAAAGGTGTAAAATAAGGAGTGATCAGTAGTCCTGTTTTGAAAGCCAGCATGAGCACCTCGTCACCGCAGGTCACCACCGCCCGTCTCTCCTCCTGAAAGCGACGCATGTATTTCCCAGTCGTCTCTCCTTCCCCTTGGATTTTCGTGCTGAGATAGTCCAGGGGCTTCTTCTTCGTCCGCCTGGCCCGGAACTCCTAGCAGAACTTGTGGGACAGTTCACCAAAGCTCCCAATGGACCTCGCGGGTAGGTCAAAGTACCAATCCAACGCTGTGTCCCTCAGACTTTGCGAGAAGAGCCGGCATAGGAATGCCTCATCCATATCATGCGCCTCCATTGCCCCCGGTATTGTTGCATGTGCGTGAGAGGGTTGCCTCTTCCGTTGTAGGTGGCCAGGTAAGGGGGTTTGAACCTTACGGGCCTCGGGGTGGACGTGACCCACCATGCCAATGGTGTGGCCTCCTTCGGATAGGCAGAGCACTCAGGTGCGTGCCCCCTTCACCATTCTGGGGTCTGGCTCCGGTCACGCCTCGGCTGCCGATGGTCTTCTCGCCCTGGGGAATAGCGTAACGGTTGCCCGGGGGGACTCCTTCTATGGGTAGAGGATTCAACGGGTTGCAGGCTATGGTCCTCCCAGTACCACCGCCCTCCGGCCGGCTCCTCCCGGATCCCCCTCTGCTCCTGATTCTCCCTCAGGGGCCTTTCGCGCTCGGTGGTGAGGAAGCGTAGTTGTCGACAAACGGATTCCTCGTTCGGACGATCAGGGGAGTGGCGTTGTCGAGGTGGACTCCCCCCTCCCGGTGGGGATTTGGCCAACGGTGGGCCGAACCCGTCCAGGGGCCGCCGGCCCATTGCTGACACCTCTGGGATCTCCCGGTTGTCTTCGTTCTCCCTCTGGAGCCTTTCGCATTCCGCGATGATGAAGCGGAGCTGGTGCCGGGCGGTTTCTTCGTCCCGGTAGGCCCGCCGGGTGGTTTCGGCCTCTTCGTCTAAATGCCTCTGCACGGAGTCCGCTTCCTCCTGGCGCCTCCGCAACCGCCCAACCTCCATTTCCTCCTCCAAGAGCTTCCACTGGGCCACAATCTCCCTGGCGAGCCCCTGGTCTCCCCCCTCCTCCTCGAACAGAGGGTGAAGATTCTGTTTCACATTCGGGGGCTCCGAGGGGCCGGGAGGTGCCTCCGTTCCTGTCGCTGCGCAGCTTCCCATAACCTTAGTAAAGGCCTCGAAGCTCTTCTGGATCGTACAGGTCGAGGCCATGACTGTCTCGGCCTCTATCCCCGGAGGGGGGTTAGTCGCCGGAGTGATTGGTAAAGAGAGTGGCTCCTGACCCACGGGATCCTTGCCGTGGTCAGGGTTCCGGACGATCGGCATGGGGTCTAACATGGGTGTGAACTGGCCACCGGAGCAGACCATGGAGTCGAATCCCACCGGACGTGGCAGAGGAGGATCGGACGGCGGGAGCCGAAGGTGAATCTCGGCCAAGGGGTGAGCTATCCTGCACAACGAGCAACTCATCAGAAAGGCCGGGTTGGGGTCCAACCCTTAGCCTCTCCGATGCCTAAGTCAGGAACTGGACTTAAAACGGGGGCTGGGCACGCAGGTCGGACTGAGGGTGTGTCGACCGAACGCAACGAGCTATGGGTGGGAGAACAAAGATATGGACGACCTTTGCTCTCGTGTGTGAATAATGGGATTGAGAGATAATTTGCCAACCTCCTCATCGTAAGAAGTGAGAGGGTATTTATACCTGATTGGAGACGATTAGGGGGGGGGGCTGACCTGGCATGCTGACTCGACGTGCTGAGTTGGCCCGACTGTCAGCGGAAGCTTTGGACAAGGATGTCAGGAACAGGAGTGTCAGACTCGCTTTTGTCAGATGGCGCAACGGCCAGGAGCACTTTTGTCAGGGTGTCAGGGCCAAAAGCATTAAGTGTCAGGGGGCGCAGCAGCCAAGGGGTGCTTTGTCAGATGGTCAGGCGGCGCTAGTGTCAGTCGTGTCCTTACACTAGGTTGTTTGTCATGCATGATGAATCAAGGGTCCGGCGGTGCTATCCCCCACGGCGGGGTTTACATGGGACCGCCGGGTCGACCTGTTTGTGGGTTGTTCGGCCTGGCCGCTCACCTTTTCGGGTGCAGATCATGGCCGCTAGCAGGGAGGGGTATGTACGTGCCTCTGTCGGCATCCAAGGCTGCGCTGCCTGGGTATACCCCGAACGTACTGCCCCTGGCGGGCCGAGCGAGAGCGGCTATACGCCTCGGCCAGGAGAGGGGCGCTGCGAGGTGCGCCCATTCCCCTGTAGCCTCGGTCCTCCGGACCGGTAGTCCGTTTGCAAATGAGCGAGTCAGTGAGGTATATTAGTGGTTCTGGGCGGGAGCCGGACTCCCACGATCTTTAGGTCGTAACAATACCCACTAAATTTTTAAATTTGGTATCATACATATCTTTCGTTTCTGGCATATTGTCACATCTTGGTTAAGATGACAAAGGGGGATATTTTTGATGTCCACCTTTTTGACGATGTCAAGGGGGAGAGATATATGCATTATGTGATCATATCTATAGGGGGAGAGATATATACATATGCATATGGGGAGAGATTCTCTATAGGGAGAGATATATGGGATTAGATAAACCATTCATGTTTGCATGCCTTTATTCTTTGCAATTGGTTTATGTAATCCATGCCTATTATATGGCACCATGTTTTTATTGGGATTATGAGTATTTACCTTTGTGTAGCTCATTAATTATTTGATGCATATAAGTAGGGGGAGATCATTAGCATTGTACTTTATTTCTTTATGATTTACATAATGTGTGTCATCATCAAAAAGGGGGAGATTGTTTAGTATTGGTGTTTCATACCAATCTTATTTTGATGATGATCACAACATTATGTTGTTGCTAATGAATCTCATGTTTTAGTCTCTCAGTTTATTTCAAGGATATCTTTCTTGGAGACTAATCACTTGGTGTAAGGATGGACTTCATGTGAAGAAGGGCCAAAGTTTGGACTCAAGGAGTGCCAAAGCTTGGAGATGATGGAGAACAATCAAGGCATCAAGATTAAAGACCTAGACTCTTAAGAAAGCATTGTAATCCATGTAATTTACTTTATTGCTTTCTCTCTCTTTTGAGTCTAGGGTTGATGTAATGCCTTGCTAGATGGTTTGCTCATACATGCACATGCATTTATCAATCTTAGTGAACCTTAGGATTATCATAGAATCCAACCCAATTGGTTCACTCTGTCCATTTGGAGTCTCTGGCTTTCCGTCAGTCGCCTGATGAGGGAAACACAACCGACTGGGTGATTTTCAGTCGCCTGTAGATCCTTCTACAGTCGCCTGATATGCACAACTCAAGTCAACATTTCAATTGACTCAAACTTGAGCTTTATGCACAGTCACATGTCGATCAGTTTTCAGTCGCCTGTATATTTATAGTCTCCTGGGATTTGGCCAACAGTCGCCTGTCTAGCGTAAGTGCAATCTCTGCATCTCTCTGTCTTCTCTCCATACTTTACAGTAGTCGACTGATGAAGAATGTACAGTCGCCTGACTATTTGACAGTCGACTGTGGTATTAACATCAGTCGCATGTGCGAAGAATTGGAGAAAGAGTGCAGCTCTCTGTTTCGATCTATCCCCTACAGCAGTCGTCTGCTGAAGGATTAACAGGCGCCTGTTTGTCAGTCGACTGTATTGACTTCGTCAGTCGACTGTCCTGGCTCAGATTATAGCCGTTGGATATTTTCTAGCCGTTGATCAGTCGACTGTCTTTTGATCATCAGTCGACTGTTCCTGTCGTTTTCACCCAGTTTCTAGCCATTGCAGATTTGATTATTTGGCTGTTTCTTTGGGTTTTTGGGCTTGATATAGGATTCCTATATATATGAGTGTGTTGCCATCACTTGAGAACTCTTGACAACATTTGATAAACTCTTGACTCTATAGAAAATCTCAAGAGATCAATAAGCCACTCTCAAGCTCCCTTATTTCCCTCTATTGAGCATTCATCTTCCTTCATGCATTGAAGTCCAGCTCAAGGGAAATCATCCAAGTGCTCTCAAGTATATTCCAACACTTGGAGATCCTCTTCCATGCCTTGCATTCATTCATGAGTAAGCATCTCAAGGCATAGGTAAGAGTATTTACTTTACAGGGTGTAATTTGTTTTCCTATTTCTCTTTGTGAGATTAGGATACTCTCTTTGTGGGAGTTTCTCTCTTTGTGGGAGGTTGTCTCTTTGTGGGAATTAACTCTCTGTGTGGGAGTTCTAGTGTCCTAGTGTTGGGCTAACCCTAATTCTCTGAGTGGGAATTAGTGATTCTCTGTGTGGGAGTCTTGATCCTTGTGTAGGATTGGTTGGGTCCTTGTGTAGGGCATAAATCCTCTTTGTGGGTATCTCCTTGTGAGATTTGTATTCACTTCTCTGTGTGAGATTATAATGGATATTGGTGTGGCTGGATGTACCCAAGTTTGGGAAACCAGGGTAAAACTTTGTGTTTGCATTTGGATTGATTGTGCCATTTAATTCCTATTGCATTTATAATTCCGCATTTGCAAGTTAAATTTTATTTGGACAATTTTATTGCCATTACACTATTCACCGCCCCTCTAGTGTGTGTTGTTAGTATTGCAAGGGTTAGTCGATCCCTACACATTTTGAGGGGGTGCACGAGGGAAAGAAAAGGTGTGTGTAATACCAACTTCATCACAAAAATTTGAGAAAGACTCATTCTCAAATTTCCCTCCATGATCACTACGAATAGTGACAATGGTGGTTCCAATGAGATTTTGTACTTTCTTAACAAATACTGTGAAGTTTTCAAAAGCATCATTTTTATTAGTTAAAGAAAATACCCAAGTAAATCTAGAAAATTCATCAACTATGACAAGTTCATATCGAGCATTCCCTAATGAAGCAAATCTAGTTGGCCCAAAAAGATCTAGATGTAAAAGCTCTAGTGGCCGTTTAGAGGATATGCTCTTCTTAGGTTTGAATGATGATTTTGGACGTTTACCTCGTTGACACGAGTCACAAAAGCTTTTCTTTTGGAAAGTAAGCTTAGGAAATCCTTTAATAGAATTTAACTTGGATAGCTTAAAAAGTGTTCCAAAGTTCACATGACCAAAACGTTGATGCCATAAGTGTTGTTCACTTGTGTTGGCAATGAGACAATGTTCATGTGATTTTGGAATATCTAGGATATAGATATCCTTATGACGTGTGCCAGAAAATAACAAATTATTATATCTTTACTAAAAATATGACACATTCCTTTCGCAAAGCTAACTTTGTAACCCTTGTCACAAAGTTGGCTTATTGAAATGAGATTGTGATTTAAGCCTTTAACAAGGTAAACATCACTTATAAGGGGTTTAGATGGGTTACCAACTTTTCCAACACCAATGATGGTTCCGCTCTCGTTGCCTCCAAAGACTACTCGGTTCCCATTCTCAATGGGCACAACTCCGGAGAGCAATTGAGCTTCACCCGTCATGTGTTTTAAACACCCGCTATCGAGTATCCACCCATCCTTGGAGCTAAATTTGGATTTGTTGCTCCGTTTCTTTCTCTTGAGTCACTGACGATAAAACATATCGTATCATGGTACCCAAGGTCATTGGGTCCTAAGAGATTAGACCTTTGGAAGCCAAGTCCAATTGGACTTAGACTTCCCAACATAATCATCATTTTGCACTACATTCATGAAATAAGAATTAATGTATGCTTGTTTTTCATGCATGCTTGGGTCCTTCGGGCCCCAAATAGTGAATGTCTTGGGAGCCCTATTCCTATTGGGAGCATGCACATGTGGTTGATGTTTACGTGATTCATGTGGCCTACGAGGAAGTGGCCTAGGTTATGCATGATGTGGATAAGCATATGGCACATGATGAAATGGCGGTGGCGACATATGATATGGTGCATGATGGTAATCATTCATATAGTAATGATGTGGTTGAACATATGCATATGGAGGAACACGTGCGTGAGTGTGTTGTAATGCCCTGATAGCTACTGCACAAGTACTAGGGGTGAATAGTACTTTAAAATAATCAAGATAATTATTCCTAATTATTGTGAAAACTCAACCAACAAAGCGGAATGAAAATATGACAACAAAGAAAGACATTTGCAAACAAGTGATGTAACGGGTTCGGATCCACCCAAGTCTCCCCGACTTGTTCCCGGGGATCCTACGTCACAAACACCCGGATCCCCTCCGACTACTTGAGTTAGAATCCTCTAACCCAAGTTTGCACTATGAAATTCTTGTAGAAAACCTCTACAAGATCAAATCATACACAAATGAAAACGTGACTCCCAGAACCTGGGATCACGATCTTCTCTCACAACCGAGAGATAAACTGAATAGCAAAGTAAATGAAATAATAAAACACTTACCAACAAAATCATATGCCTTGAGTAAACATACAGATTTTAGGGCAAGGAAGATTTTGAAGGAGAGAATGTCACCAAACCCCAGCTCCACCAAGATGAACAGCGATCGAAGGCTAGGATGGAGTTGGTGACTTTGAATCAAGCTCTTGGCTTGAGTGGCTCACAATGAAGAGAATCTCTCTTGAGGAAATTAGGGCTCAAGGAGTTTGGAGAGATTCTTGTGAGAAATGAGGAAGCTTAGAAATGAGAATTGAATGCTTCTCTTTGAATCTCTAAATCACAATAAATGTCACCCTTGAATGCTAGGTTACAAGCACTTCAAGTATATATAGGATAGAGAGAAGAGAGAAGCAAAATCGTGGCAATAAATGCCCAAAGGATCTATTTCTGAAGCAGTCTAATTAGTCTAAGAAGGATCACTAACCGATTAGTTTCGCAACTAGTCAGTCGGTGATTCTTCTTGGACCGACTAGAAGGTTGACAGCCAAGAAGGAGAATTCAGGAGATAGAACTAGTCGGTCTAAGAAGACTTGCCAACCGACTAGTTTGACAACTAGTCGGTCGGTGAGTGTTCTTTGACCAACTAAGCAGTTGAAATTTGTCACGCCCCGCTTCCCAATATATGGTGGCGAAGCGTGAGAAGGTCCGCTCAGACTTGAAGCTGCAAAGCTGCAAGTCCGATAAGCGTCAATCAAATTTAAAACTGCAGGCCCTTGCAACGCGAACGAAACAAAGATAATAATAATGAAATGAGACAAAAGAAGCATCTCAGAATATCCATAAAATAAGTTTCCAACATCACAGAAAAACCACCAAGCTAAAAGTAAGAGACTAAAGGCCTAAACATGGCCAACCAAAGTACAAAGTACAACGACAGTGCTACGCACCAACAAAACTAACAAAAGGCCTAAAACAACATAAAGCTCAACAAAACTCAAAGCAAGGTCACCGGTGTCCACCAAAATCCTCCTGGCAATCATGGACTCAGACTCAGCGTCAGCGACTCATCACGTACACAGCAACGATCTCTGGCTCAGGGTCTAACATGTGACACCCAAAGAGAAAGGGGCACATGTCAGCAAGTCTGGAGGACTTGTGCAAGTGAAACTGAAAGTACAAGTAAGAGCAACCTAGCAGTTCTAGCATGATGCAATGACATGGCAGTTTAAGTATGAGTGCAGCAGGTAAAGAAAACAACAAGTAGCTAGCATGGCATGGCAAGTGTGGCAAGACTAATAACATTTACAAGGATTTCTCTAGTCACGTTTTCATGTCATTTGCAGAGTTTACGCCTTACAGCTGAAATGACTTTCTTTCACACTGATTGGCCGCTTAACTCCGCCCCACCCAGAGTTTACGCCTTACAGCTGCAGTTGCTGATCAGGCAGACTCCCAGCTGATTGGCCGCTTAACTCTTACCCCATCCCACGTGTATCGAGCCAGGGCCTTACCCCCGAACGGTAATGCTCGCTTCTGGATCACGAGCCAGGAAGTGTTTTTAACAAGTATGGCGTAGGGGTGCACCTAGCCAGGACAAGCAAGTACAAGTATGTAGCGTGTGCTACGAATGCAATATTCAACTTGGATGACATGTAGAATGCAATGCATGGCAGTTAAAAGTGCGTACAGATAAGGAAAGTAAACGTGACAGTTTAGTATGCATGAACATCAAGTTTAAAGGGTGGATCTAGCTTCGTTGTCAAGCTAGATCAATTAGGTGACGGATCTAGTTTCGTTGTCAAACTAGATCAAATAGGCGTCTAGCCAGCTATCATTTCACTGGCTAGTCTCTTTTACGCTAAAAGCAAGGAAGTGGCCTAAAAACATGGCCCTACACAAGAGTTGGCAAGTTTCACTTGCCTGCAACTATCACGTCAAGAAAACACCGTCCAACGAGTCCAAAGTCACGATTCCTACGTGCACAAGTCCACCGGCCTACATCCGTTTTATTAATCTTGATTAGTGGATTCTAAAACATTTAAAATTCTTTAAAATACTGATTTTTAGTCTTGATTAGCATGCAATTGGGTTGGGGGTCCTAGGGGTGCAAAACGTTACCTCAACACGACGCGAAAGCTACACCGGCGTCGGGTAGCGACGCCGGGGGTTGGAATAATAGAACGCGCTCCAAGTCCTGATTCCAATATATATTCCTTGCTGGAAAATTCAGAGCTTCGACCGGGGCGACAGTTCCAGATTCCAAAGCTAGCACGTGCGACGACGGGCTACGACGTGCGACGACGTCGTACGCGACGGATCCTCGAAGAGCAAGCACCTAGGTGGGGCCCACAGTACTCCTAGGGGCCTTTGGGGAACCTACAATAACTCTGGAGAACTTGGGGGGCCCACGGAGGCAAGTGGTGCGACGGATGCGGGGTTGCGACGAGTGACTCTCGGTCGTACCCCTCCAATGCGGGAGAATTCCTCGGTCGCTGCGAGAGAACGGGGCTGTGCAGCAGCGGCGGTCGGTCACAGCGGCGGGTGCGGGCGTTTCCTTCGGTCAGACCGATAGGGACCGTCGGTCATGCGCTTGGGATGCGGGGTTGCAGCGTTGCAACGTTGCAACGTTCGGGCGCTCGGTCACAGCGGCCGCTTCCTTCGGTCGGGCACGGAGCGGAGCGGGGCGACAGAGCGGGCGACAAGCGGGGGTCGGTGCGGAGCGGGGCGACCGGTCAGAGCGGGCCAAGCGATCGGTCAGGTCGATGGAACGGAGCGGGGGTGCTGCAGCGTGCGGAGCGGCTTGGGTGCGGGCGGGGGCTTCGGTCGGAGCGGGCGAACGGGGCGATTTTCCTCGGTCGTGCGGGGGCTGAACGTCGCAACGTTGCGACGATTCGTCGCAACGTCCAAAATGACTTTGGAAGAGGCTAGGGCTAATTTCTTTGGAAAAATAGGACTTGCTAGGGGTTGCTTATATAGTGTAGGTGGGTTGACTTGGTCTAGGGCTAAATCTAATAGGATTAGAATTCAAAAAGATTTGAAATTTGAATTTAAACTTCTCCAACCCAATCTAGGATTTGACCAGGTCCAAATGAGCTGGAAATTGGCTCAAAAATTCTTTAAAACGTTTTAAACTCAAATAAATTTTATTTGGCCGAAATTAATTTAAAAATAAATTATTAAAAATAATATAAAACTTGTAAAAATTATAAAAGTGGTCAAATAAACTCCAAAAATTATAAAATAAATATCGTTGTGATCGTGGCGACGAATGTGAGCTAACTAAGAAGACGGATCTCAAATTCGACGTCGGACGACGAAACTAAAAATAGAAACGTCTCCCGTCAAAGTGAAAATCGTTACGTCTCATCGAGTGAGTTTAAATTGTGGGAAAACGACTCGAGAAGTGTCATTCCAGGATAGTGCCACTATTTAATACTCTCAGAGACGTTCGCAACGGCATATCACACAAAAGTGTTCGCAAACAACCAAAGTCTAAAACAAACACGTGCACGGCCAAAAGCACGTGCACGAAAAGCGTACGACGAAAAGTGGTCGTTACATCCTCCACACCTTAGAATAAAGTCCGTCCTCGGACTTTCTAATATAGCTAGTCGCTATAGTAACTACCCCAATCAAGTCACTTTATAATTCAAACCAAGTATAGTCATTACAAGTGCTCATATATGCACTAGGTAGTCAAACATTATTACTACCAACACTTATATATTCACGTACGTATACACTTATACCTATTATAGTCCGTCAACTTCATACATGTATTTCAATCAGGTATATAAACATACATCCCTTATATAACTGCTACTCACAACAGTAGTTCAGATACTTATATAGGATAGTCTCACACTTAGCCAATACAATCATCGCTCTACCTATATGTAGCTACCTATGCACAAGCATCAAGGGTATACTACCCTCTAATATTCATCCATTACCAAGCATCTCAACACATATAGTCACACCATACCATTATTAAATCAAGTTCACTATATCTAATATACATTCACCACTACTATAATTTCACAATATGTAGTCATTCAAATACACGCAATTAGTTCACCATATATTCACATCACGTACGGTCCTATAACTATATTTACGACACGCCACATAGACCATAGTCATCCATACCTATAACTAAGCACATACTTACCCGTGCATGGTGCACTCCCATACACGCTAACATTTCATTTTCATACGCCAATCATACCATTATATAACTAGCACACCTACACACCTAGTTTTAGCTAGTACACATACGTTCACACAACAAGTCCTTAGTAAATAACTATACCGCAAGACCGGCACAAACACTCCTATCACTATACATACATCAAGCATTGCTATATTCAAACTACAACATACATTCAATATACTTAGAGTATACTCACTCAAGCTTGAGTGAGACTCAATACACATATCAGAATATTCCATATACGTAGCACGACATTCATACTTATACCATATCACTCCAATATTTATACGTCTACCAATACAACCATATACATACCATACGTCATTCACCTAATATCTAGTCAGGTAATATTCACATGGTTAAATCAATCTATATACCATAATAATAATACAGACATCAGCACGCGTATAACTATAATACACTCCCTAATACATACGCATTCATCGTATAGTCACACACATGTAACATATATTCACACCACAGCCTACTACCTATAATTAGTATACTAACACATCCACACATACATAATTAAGATGTGCAATGGTCGTGTATACCTCACGGTATGCACGCATGCGACATCCCGCGAAAGCAAACAATACCAATCAAAATTATAACCCTACTACCTATATATATATCACCTATATACTCATGCAACGAAACATAACCACTTACATATAAGCACATATATACCTACCTACGAGCACATACTCATACGTAATAATATATGGGTCATTCAATAGGCCTACTTACTTAACTATACATACACTTATTATTATCACACCTAGCACACACATAGCTTTACCAATCATTTTATTTCAACCATTATAAGTATCTCTTACTACATACACAACTTAGATATTCCAACGCTAATTCAAATATACACAAGCATCCCTAGTATAGTATATCTAACCACTCACAAGTCTATACATTCTAGCACACAAACAACTTCATAATATCACGAATAACTCCAAGTACATATATATATCACACAATAGGCAAGCATCAATATACTATGGGGGTACACTCATTCAAGCCCACGTACACAACTTAGGTACGTGCACAACGACACCTCACAAGGGTCCAAGGGTCTACTAACAACTAAGGGTTGACACAGCCATTGACGGTCCCTAAGGCCTAAGCAATAAAGAGAGATCGAGGGCGAGTCGAGGGAAGGATCGACAAGCACGAGTTCAGATAGGACGAATACGAGGAGACGGCTTGGTTGGACGAAACATTGACTCAAAGGTGAGGTTTAGGTTGAGGGAAAAAGGAGATGTAGTGATGCTTGAATAGAGTACAGAAAAGCAACTAGGATAAATAGCATAAGCTAAAATACGCAAAATTGAAAACGGTTGTACTTTAAAATCCTCATCTGAGAAGAAATGTTTGGGAATCGATAAAACGAGTTGTTCAAAATAAGTTTGAGTTGAATATTCATAATAAGAGAAAATGTTTTATTAGCTTATCAAAAATCATTAAGAAAAGAAGTAAAATCATTTACACGAATATTAAGGACATGGTTTAGAAAATTTTAAACGTCAGTAATTTAATATAATGTTGTCAAAAAAGTTTTTGAAAGTTAAAGAATGAAATCAAATAACGGAAGAATTTAAACTCATGTTAAATGCTTACAAAACTTTTAGGCTATGGAAAGTTGAAAATAATCAATTTGAAACTACTTTTAGAGAACCAGAGTTTGCCAAAAATGAGAAACTGATTTTCACAAGGTTCTTAATATACGAGCACAATAAGTCTGGTACGGGTATAAAAATAATTGAAAGTATGTATGGTGCACGGAAAAATAATAATAATGACTTAGTGTAAGAATTTTCAAGATCGAATCGCAAATCCTTAAAATCAAATCAGGGAGGGTCTAAAGCAGGAAGAGGTTATGAAAATAGTAGTTTTGCAAAAATTTGGAATAGTGAGTACGACGAGTAAAAATCAACTTGCTGAAATCTGAAATTCCATGTGACATGAAAAGTATATTAAAAGTAAACACGAAGTATTATTCAAATGGCATAAATAAGAGGGAAAATTATAAATCGAACTGAGTAAAATAAAAGTACGGTTCAGAATAAAATTTAATATATGAAAAGACGACATGAGTACGAAAACATAGGCTGGGAAAATATTGTCAGCTAGAGTTCAAAATTCCGACGAACGTTTTAAAAATTTAAATCAATGAAGAAGTATGAAGTATAAGTATATTAAAATTTTGAACAAATTTAAACATAGAGAAAGAGGAAATCGAAAGATACTTTTGGAAGATTCAAGATTGTAACGGAAAGGTTTGAAAATTGACGACGATCGTCATGGGGCGATCTCGTGATTCGAGGCAAGGAAATTGGTCAGGTGATCAAAACATTCGTATGCCTAGGATATGACTCAGGAGAGGCTACGGGAAACTCCTACGGTCGACCAACTAAAGATTAAAACTAAGCGCTAAGACTTCTAAAGGTTAGACGGTAAAGAAATGCGTTCAGCTTGGTCCGAAATCGATGACCCCAAGCGAACGACAAAAGGAAATTCTAGAAGTCTAATATGGTCAGAGGTAGACAAGGACCACTAAGGTAACTCCTACGACGATCAAGTCAATTGCTAGAAGGGAGTCTAACTAACAATCAGGGGCCTCTAACTATCAAGCACAGACGTTTAACTAAGTCTTCTAATCACCTAGTGTCCTAAAAACGACTAGACTCAGGGCTTCTGACTCGGATGTTGCAATTTATTTAATGGACATTCTGTTATTATCGTTGTTTCGTTAATTCGCAATTGCAAGACTGGACCTGCATGGGCCACCAACAAAACCTGTCACGCCCCGCTTCCCAATATATGGTGGCGAAGCGTGAGAAGGTCCGCTCAGACTTGAAGCTGCAAAGCTGCAAGTCCGATAAGCGTCAATCAAATTTAAAACTGCAGGCCCTTGCAACGCGAACGAAACAAAGATAATAATAATGAAATGAGACAAAAGAAGCATCTCAGAATATCCATAAAATAAGTTTCCAACATCACAGAAAAACCACCAAGCTAAAAGTAAGAGACTAAAGGCCTAAACATGGCCAACCAAAGTACAAAGTACAACGACAGTGCTACGCACCAACAAAACTAACAAAAGGCCTAAAACAACATAAAGCTCAACAAAACTCAAAGCAAGGTCACCGGTGTCCACCAAAATCCTCCTGGCAATCATGGACTCAGACTCAGCGTCAGCGACTCATCACGTACACAGCAACGATCTCTGGCTCAGGGTCTAACATGTGACACCCAAAGAGAAAGGGGCACATGTCAGCAAGTCTGGAGGACTTGTGCAAGTGAAACTGAAAGTACAAGTAAGAGCAACCTAGCAGTTCTAGCATGATGCAATGACATGGCAGTTTAAGTATGAGTGCAGCAGGTAAAGAAAACAACAAGTAGCTAGCATGGCATGGCAAGTGTGGCAAGACTAATAACATTTACAAGGATTTCTCTAGTCACGTTTTCATGTCATTTGCAGAGTTTACGCCTTACAGCTGAAATGACTTTCTTTCACACTGATTGGCCGCTTAACTCCGCCCCACCCAGAGTTTACGCCTTACAGCTGCAGTTGCTGATCAGGCAGACTCCCAGCTGATTGGCCGCTTAACTCTTACCCCATCCCACGTGTATCGAGCCAGGGCCTTACCCCCGAACGGTAATGCTCGCTTCTGGATCACGAGCCAGGAAGTGTTTTTAACAAGTATGGCGTAGGGGTGCACCTAGCCAGGACAAGCAAGTACAAGTATGTAGCGTGTGCTACGAATGCAATATTCAACTTGGATGACATGTAGAATGCAATGCATGGCAGTTAAAAGTGCGTACAGATAAGGAAAGTAAACGTGACAGTTTAGTATGCATGAACATCAAGTTTAAAGGGTGGATCTAGCTTCGTTGTCAAGCTAGATCAATTAGGTGACGGATCTAGTTTCGTTGTCAAACTAGATCAAATAGGCGTCTAGCCAGCTATCATTTCACTGGCTAGTCTCTTTTACGCTAAAAGCAAGGAAGTGGCCTAAAAACATGGCCCTACACAAGAGTTGGCAAGTTTCACTTGCCTGCAACTATCACGTCAAGAAAACACCGTCCAACGAGTCCAAAGTCACGATTCCTACGTGCACAAGTCCACCGGCCTACATCCGTTTTATTAATCTTGATTAGTGGATTCTAAAACATTTAAAATTCTTTAAAATACTGATTTTTAGTCTTGATTAGCATGCAATTGGGTTGGGGGTCCTAGGGGTGCAAAACGTTACCTCAACACGACGCGAAAGCTACACCGGCGTCGGGTAGCGACGCCGGGGGTTGGAATAATAGAACGCGCTCCAAGTCCTGATTCCAATATATATTCCTTGCTGGAAAATTCAGAGCTTCGACCGGGGCGACAGTTCCAGATTCCAAAGCTAGCACGTGCGACGACGGGCTACGACGTGCGACGACGTCGTACGCGACGGATCCTCGAAGAGCAAGCACCTAGGTGGGGCCCACAGTACTCCTAGGGGCCTTTGGGGAACCCACAATAACTCTGGAGAACTTGGGGGGCCCACGGAGGCAAGTGGTGCGACGGATGCGGGGTTGCGACGAGTGACTCTCGGTCGTACCCCTCCAATGCGGGAGAATTCCTCGGTCGCTGCGAGAGAACGGGGCTGTGCAGCAGCGGCGGTCGGTCACAGCGGCGGGTGCGGGCGTTTCCTTCGGTCAGACCGATAGGGACCGTCGGTCGTGCGCTTGGGATGCGGGGTTGCAGCGTTGCAACGTTGCAACGTTCGGGCGCTCGGTCACAGCGGCCGCTTCCTTCGGTCGGGCACGGAGCGGAGCGGGGCGACAGAGCGGGCGACAAGCGGGGGTCGGTGCGGAGCGGGGCGACCGGTCAGAGCGGGCCAAGCGATCGGTCAGGTCGATGGAACGGAGCGGGGGTGCTGCAGCGTGCGGAGCGGCTTGGGTGCGGGCGGGGGCTTCGGTCGGAGCGGGCGAACGGGGCGATTTTCCTCGGTCGTGCGGGGGCTGAACGTCGCAACGTTGCGACGATTCGTCGCAACGTCCAAAATGACTTTGGAAGAGGCTAGGGCTAATTTCTTTGGAAAAATAGGACTTGCTAGGGGTTGCTTATATAGTGTAGGTGGGTTGACTTGGTCTAGGGCTAAATCTAATAGGATTAGAATTCAAAAAGATTTGAAATTTGAATTTAAACTTCTCCAACCCAATCTAGGATTTGACCAGGTCCAAATGAGCTGGAAATTGGCTCAAAAATTCTTTAAAACGTTTTAAACTCAAATAAATTTTATTTGGCCGAAATTAATTTAAAAATAAATTATTAAAAATAATATAAAACTTGTAAAAATTATAAAAGTGGTCAAATAAACTCCAAAAATTATAAAATAAATATCGTTGTGATCATGGCGACGAATGTGAGCTAACTAAGAAGACGGATCTCAAATTCGACGTCGGACGACGAAACTAAAAATAGAAACGTCTCCCGTCAAAGTGAAAATCGTTACGTCTCATCGAGTGAGTTTAAATTGTGGGAAAACGACTCGAGAAGTGTCATTCCAGGATAGTGCCACTATTTAATACTCTCAGAGACGTTCGCAACGGCATATCACACAAAAGTGTTCGCAAACAACCAAAGTCTAAAACAAACACGTGCACGGCCAAAAGCACGTGCACGAAAAGCGTACGACGAAAAGTGGTCGTTACAAAATTCAATAGGATGAACACAAGGAGAACTAGTCGGCCTAAGAACAAATTCCAACCGACTAGTTTCACAGCTAGTCAGTCGATGGATGTTCTTGGACCGACTAACTTGTCAACAGTAGCTAGGCTGAAGAAATGAAAGTATAACTAGTCGGTCTAAGAAGGATTCCTAACCGACTAGTTTGACAACTAGTCGGTCGGTGAACCTTCTTGGACCGACTAATTGGTCAACAGTGCCTAGGCTGAATTGAGCAAAGAAATCTCGTCGGTTCAAGAAGGATTCTTAACCGACTAGATGACAATCTAGTCGATTGGTTCTTCTTCTTGAACCAACTAAGATGCATTAGAAGCCGCGAAATGAAGCGTAAAGCTTCGGGAAAGTTTCTATGGGCTTCTACGATAATCCTAGCTCTAAGATATGAGCGTTATGAAGATTATAATGTAAGTACTACTCAAGGCTTAACATTCTACGAAAAGAAGCTAGAAGACTATAAAATAAACTTGACGAACCGTCTTCAAAGCTTCAATCCAAATCTCTTGACTTCAATAATGCTCCTAGAGCTTCAACGAAGCTTCAGGCACACGATCACATGCTTTGAGAAGTCTTGAGACGTCGCTTTTGATGTACGTAGAATTTTGGCGACGATCTCCATAACTGTGCTCACATAGAGTTAGTTCACGATATTTATGTTTGTTCATCATCAAAACCAAATCCGGGGAATCAATACTCAACATTCTCCCCCTTTTTGGTGATGACAAACCAACATAAATAATAATCAATAATAATGAGTCAAATGAAATTTACTTACTCCCCCTGCATTGATGACACGTTAATTCCATATTAAATAATAATCATACGCATCAAGCAGACGAGGAAAGTATAAAATATGAACCCAATTAATGAAATTTAGGATCTAAATCCATTTTTATATCTTAACTCCCCCTGAATCTAACATATCAAATTAGATTCACGGTAAGTTGCTTTAATTATCATTTAGCACATCGTCATTATTAATTCTCTCCCCCTTTGGCATTAGCAAAAAGAGCGGGAGGAGATCAACGACAACAACAATGGCTAAAATAAAAGCACGAGAATCGAAGAATATGACCACGGTCAAAATGACACCAATGTAAAATAACGAAGAAAATCAAAGCATGCCAACGAGACCATAGTCGAAAATCGAAAAATGAAATCATCAAAACTCAAATCAATTTCACATATTGAGTTATGGAACATACTCTCCAATATCAACATTCTTAGTGAATTTAGTGCATGGAAAACAATTCTATGTTTTCATAGAAACAATTCTATTTAATCAATATAATCGTCGAGCGACAAAATCAACATCAGAGACAAAAAGAAATATAATGTGCACACTGAAGTAAATGGCAACACGATGTATATATATATTACAGGATACATCAAAAGTTATACATCCGCCAACACAAATATAAACGATCATCATATCGGTGCGCAACATACAACACATGTCTCAACAGACATCAAAACGAACATACATCAAAATGTATCACCAAAACATCCAAAAATACATCAAAAATACATAACCACCCAGCTATCCTACCCCACAAAGTCATAAATACGACATGCATGAACATATCTAGCATAAATTCCGAAAATCCAATCATAAATCCAGAAAAAATCCCAACAAATCTAGCATGAGCATATGAATAACATTATCATGTAGAATTAAAGAGAATATGAATCCTAAATCTCGGATTCACCCATAATCCCCAATTCTCGACGTAACCGCACAAAGGAGTCTTCCTTGAGTGGTTTCGTGAAAATATCGGCGATTTGCTTCTGGGTTTCAACGTACACTAAAATGATGTCCTTTTTAGCAACATAATCATCTAAGAAATGTTGACGGACATCTATGTGTTTGGAACGGGAATGGTGTACCGGATTCTTAGAGAGACATATTGTACTTTGGTTGTCCACCATGATAGGGCAAGTATCACAGTTTATACCGAAGTCTTTAAGAGTGTGTCTCATCCAAAGAACCTGAGCACACGCAGCACCAGCAGCAATATATTCCGCCTCGGTGGTTGAAAGTGATACGGAATTCTGCTTCTTGGAAAACCAAGAGACAAGAGAATTTCCTATAAAATGGCAAGTGCCACTAGTACTTTTCCTGTCGGATTTGCATCCAGCATAATCTGCGTCACTATATGAGATTAACTCCTACGTGCTAGACTTTGGATAATATAATCCGTAGTCGAGTGTGTAAATTAAATAATGGAAAATACGTTTTACCGCTACTAAGTGGGATTCCTTAGGTTGTGACTGATACCGAGCACAAACACATACGGGGAACATTATATCAGGCCTACTAGCAGTAAGATATAATAAACTATCTATCATACCTCGATATATCTACATCTTTGCCGCCCGTATCTTTATCAAGATGTGTAGTAGTGCTCATTGGAGTCTTCTTGCCAGAAGCATTCTCCATTCCAAATCGCTTTAGCAACTACACCGTGTACTTGGTTTGGTGGATGAAGATTCCATCGTGCATTTGGCAAATTTGGAGACCTGAGAAATATTTGAGCTCACCCATGTGGCTCATCTCAAATTGGTCCTTCATGACATTAGAAAACTCTTCGCAAAGAGTGAAGTTAGTAGCACCGAAAATGATATCATCAACATAAATTTGAACTAAAATAATATCATGATTGGCATACTTAACAAAAAGTGTTGAATCAACTTCACCCATTTTAAAACCCAAATCCAAAAGAAAGTTCTTTAGGCGGTCATACCAAGCTCTAGGAGCTTGTCTCAAACCATAAAGTGCTTTCTTAAGTTTGAAAACGGGATTTGGAAATTTTTCATTTATAAAACCCGAAGGTTGAGAAACATAAACTTCCTCAACGACATCTCCGTTTAAAATGCACTTTTACATCCATTTGAAAGAGTTTAAAATCTTTATGGCATGCAAAAGATAACAACAACCTAAAAGATTCTAATCTAGCAACAGGAGCAAAGGATTCTTTGAAGTATATACCTTCCTCTTGCCTGTAGCCTTGAGCTACTAACCGAGCTTTGTTCCGGACGACGTTTTGGTTCTCGTCGATCTTGTTCTTGAAGATCCACTTCGTTCCTATAACGGTGTGGTTCTTCGAAGGCAATGGAACTAGCTCCCAAACCTCATTCCTCTCAAACTAAATGAGTTCCTCCTCCATGGCTAGGATCCAAGAACTATCTTCGCATGCTTCGTTAATATTCTTTGGCTCTACTGAAGAGGCAAAGGCACAATGAGCGAAGTAGTTAACTTGAGATCTCGTCTTGACACTATCAAGTATGTTGCCAATGACTTGCTCATGGGGATGGTCACGAACTGTATGAAGCCATTTGGAAACTCCCTGATCACTAGGAACATTCTCAAAATAATCATCAGTAGGGTTAGTATCAATAGAATCAATAGAATTAGAATTACCAATAGAATCACATATAACTTCCATGGACTCATCATCATTGATAATTCTAGACGGGACAAAATTTTCATTGAACGAAACATGAAGTGATTCCTCGATCGTTGAGGTTCTTTTGTTGTATATCCGATAGGCTTTGCTACGTGAGGAATATCTAACAAATATCCCCTCATCGGATCTTGGATCAAATTTGTCCAAGCTACCATACGTGTTTTTGATAAAACATTTTGCACCAAAAACTCGAAAATGTTTAACTTGAGGCAATCTACCAAACAACAATTCATAACAAGTTTGTTTCGTTCCGGGCCTCAAGAGTATTCTATTAAACACATAGCAAGCGGTATGTATCGCTTCCACCCAAAATTGATGGCCAAGTTGGCTATCATCAAGCATTGTGCGAGCACATTCCACTAGCGTCCTATTCTTTCTTTCAACAACACCATTTTGAGGGGGTGCGCGAGGGAAAGAAAAGGTGTGTGTAATACCAACTTCATCACAAAAATTTGAGAAAGTCTCATTCTCAAATTTCTCTACATGATCACTACGAATAATGACAATGGTGGTTCCAATGAGATTTTGTACTTTCTTAACAAATACTGTGAAGTTTGCAAAAGCATCATTTTTATTCGTTAAAGAAAATACCCAAGTAAATCTAGAAAAGTCATCAACGATGACAAGTCCATATCGAGCATTCCCTAATGAAGCAACTCTAGTTGGCCCAAAAAGATCCAGATGTAAAAGCTCTAGAGGCCGTTTAGAGGATATGCTCTTCTTAGGTTTGAATGACGATTTTGGAAGTTTGCCTCGTTGACACGAGTCACAAAAGCTTTTCTTTAGGAAAGTAAGCTTAGGAAATCCTTTAATAGAATTTAACTTGGATAGCTTAAAAAGTGTTCCAAAGTTCACATGACCAAAACGTCGATGCCATAAGTGTTGTTCACTTGTGTTGGCAATGAGTCGATGTTCATGTTATTTTGGAATATCTAGGGTGTAGATATCCTTATGGCGTGTGCCAAAAAGTAACAAATTATTATTATCTTTACTAAAAATATGACACATTCCTTTCGCAAAGCTAACTTTGTAAACCTTGTCACAAAGTTGGCTTATTGAAATGAGATTGTGATTTAAGCCTTTAACAAGGTAAACATCACTTATAAGGGGTTTAGATGGGTTACTAACTTTTCCAACACCAATGATGGTTACGCTCTTGTTGCCTCTAAAGATTACTCGGTTCCCATTCTCAATGGGTACCACTCCGGAGAGCAATTGAGCTTCACCCGTCATGTGTTTTGAACACCCGCTATCGAGTATACACCCATCCTTGGGGCTAAATTTGGATTTGTTGCTCCGTTTCTTTTTCTTGAGTACCTAAAGATAAAAATATCATTCCATGGTACCCAAGGTCAATGGGTCCTAAGAGATTATACCTTTGGAAGCCAAGTCCAATTGGACTTAGACTTCCCAACATAATCATCATTGTGCACTACATTCATGAAATAAGAATTAATGTATGCTTGTTTTTCATGCATGCTTGTGTCCTTCGGGCCCCAAATAGTGAATGTCTTGGGAGCCCTATTCCTATTGGGAGCATGCACATGTGGTTGATGTCTACGTGATGCATGTGGCCTATGAGGAGGTGGCCTAGGAAATGCATGACGTGGATAAGCATATGGCACATAATGAAATGGTGGTGGCGACATATGATATGGTGCATGATGGTAATTGTTCATATAATTGTGATGTGGTTGAACATATGCATGTGGAGGAACACGTGCGTGAGTGTGTCTCACTTGGTGTGCACGTGCTCGTTGACGTGGTGCATAGAAGTTATCATACGTGTGAACATGTGGAATAGGAGGTGTGTTCCTACGTGGCATAGTATTGGTGTACATAAATGCATGACCATTCTTTGGAGGTCCACCCAAAGTGGGTTTCTTTCCAAACGGGGGTGTGTACCTAGTGGAAGCACCATTGGTAGATGAACTACCCATGGGGTGTTTACTCCAACTAGTCGAGGCTTCGGAAGTTGGCCTAACAAAGGTGGTGGAAGATTTGGATGAATTTCCCATCTTATACCCCAAGCCAATACGATGATTGGACGGAAGTAAGTCATTTAGGATATTATCCAAATGGTCCTTACCGTTATTGAATTTATTAATTCGGCCTAATGTGGACTCATATTTCTCGGTGAGAGAAAGTATGAAGTATCCAAAGTAGACACTTGAGTTGTGAGTACACAAACACGAGACTTGAGATTCTCATTCTCAATACTCAAAGTTGAGTTTTGAGAAATCAAATCTGCTATCTCGCGTTCATCTGAATCCTCAATATGAACATGCTCAAGTTGAGATTTGAGATTTACAATCTCATTTCTCAAACTTTCAACAACGGTGTCGTTGTTGATGATGATAGGCTTAGGTGAGGTTTGAAGACTAGTTAGCTCATCTTTAATCTTAGTATATCTATTTACTAGTTTAGAATACTTAGACCAAATTTGCTCGTTAGCTAATCTAAGGTCATCCATCGTTACCTCATCACCTTCATCCTCGCTTTCATCGGAGGAGGTCTCTTGATCATTGTAACGACTGGTTTTCATGTATCTGGATTAATTATATTATATATATATGCTTTGGTGGATTTTCTCCTCATGTGTGGTTTTCGTCTCCGTAGCTTTCGTTCTCGATCGTTTCGTCGTGATTTTCTAGCTTCTTCCTTAGGATCGTCGATTTCGGAGTAAGTCATTCGTGACGGGCTTCATATCGGTCATATCTTATTGTTAGATCAAGCCTAGGAGTCTTAGGAATCGATCCCAGAACTTCGCGCTCCATTTCGAAAGTTTCTATGCACGTTAGCCGGTATAAGAAGGGGAACCGCCCGACTAGATGACGATTTAGTCGGTCGGTAAACCTTCATGGACCGACTAGTTGGCTTTGTTAATTTCTCAGGAGTTACTGTTTATCGTTAGTCGGTCTAAGAACGTTCGTCTATCGAATAGGTTGCAAACTAGTCGGTCAGCAATCGTTCTTTAACCGACTAGCTCTAAGATCATTTTGATACCAAGTACTATTCATTCGTAGTCGGTCTAAGAACGTTCATCGACCGACTAGATTCGAAACTAGTCGGTCAGTAGTTGTTCTTTGACCGACTAAATCTAAATCCTATTTTGTACAGGAGTTACTGTTTGGACTTAGTCGGTCTGCGTTGGTCAACTGACCGACTAGTTCCCAAACTAGTCGGTCAGTGGTTGCTCTTTGACCGACTAATCAGTGTCGAAACCCTAATTTCTGGGCAGCCGCCAGCACTTCCTATTTAAACCCCCCCAAACGTTTTCTTTTCTTCTTTCACTTCTCCTGAGCCTCCTTCTTCCCCAAATCACTCTCCAACATTTCCCCAAGCCATTCCTTTCTCCCTTGGAGTTTCCCTCTCCATTTTGACCAACCACCATGCCCTAGGCCATCTCCAACCCCCAAAAATCCCCAAAACCCCATTTCTCCAGATTTTCCCCATCCATTCCAGATCTGAACCCTAGGTTCCCCGGAGCGTTTCTTCCGTTGCCGTGCTTGCTCGGCATCATTCTTCCTCTCATATACGGTAATAACTCGATCTCTTAATATCCTCATAGCCCATTTGTGTTTTTGTGAAACCCTAATAAAACTAGGTTGGATGTTGTTCTAATGTTGTTTTGCCATGGCAGCGATCTCATCGCCGTAGTTAGCATTTGTGTGACGGCCTCGTTGATCGTCATCCTCGGTGCTAGGCGAGTGAAACTTGCCACTTAGGGTTTTGGGCCATGTCTTAGGCCATTTGCTTGTTGTAGGCGTAAAAGAGACTAGGCGACGAAATGATACTCGCCTAGGCGCAAATTTAGGAACTAGCTTGACAACAAAGCTAGAACCGACCTTTATCATATTGCACAACTACCATGTCATGTTTAATTTCCATTAACGGAACGCAAATTAATTGTCATGTCATTGCATCATTTAAGTGTTCCCGTGATTGCGTAGCTCCGCTACACCTTGTGAAATGATTGAGGCTAGGTGCACCCCTATGCCAAATGAAATATGCTCCTGGTTGTGATCCAGGAAACGAGCTCTTGTGCGGGGCAACCCTGGCTCATTTACTGAGCTCGTGTACAGGGACCTTGGCTCGTTTACACGTGGGTTTTGGGGTAAGAGTTAAGCGGCCATTCAACTGGGAGTCTGCCCGATCAGCAACTGCAGTTGTAAGGCGTAAACTCTGGGTTCTGGGGTAGTGTTAAGCGGCCAATCAGTGCGAATGTCAAATCGTTCAGCTGTAAGGCGTAAACATCTACAAACAACGTGAAACGTGACTAGTGGAAAGATTGAGATTGTTAGTAGCTTGGCTACTCTTGACTTGTCCTGATAATTGTTCTCTTGTACTTATTGTTTCACCATGTCTTACTTGTGCACTCATACCATAACTGCCATGTCATGCATACTATAACTGCTAGGTTGTTAGTTTGTCTTACTTTCAGTTTCCTTGCCCAAGTCTTTTAGACTTGCTGACATGTGCCCCTTTACTCTTTTGGGTGACACATGTTAGATCCTGAGCCTGAGTTCATTGTTGAGGATGAGGTGTTTGCTGACGCAGAGTCCGAGCTTGTGTTTGGTGAGGAGTACGTGGACACTGGGGACCAGTCCTAGTGTCTTCGTTGAGCTTTCTCCTTTTGTTTTAGACTGTTTTGTTGTCGGTGCATAGCACCTATATTTTGTTATGTTGTCCCTTTTGTTGGCCTTGTTCTGGGCCTTTAGACTCTTTCTTTTAGCCTGGTGGCTTTTCTGGACGTTGAACTTAATTTTCATGTTAGACAAATTCTGAGATTTGAGATTTTATTTCTGTCTCTCTTGTGTTATTATTGTTGTTCCGTTTATGGTTACAGGGACCTGCTTATGTTTTATTGACGCTTATCGGGTTTGGGGCTTCACAGCTCCACTCTCGTGCAGACCTTTTCACGTCTCGCCTCATTTTAGGGAAGCGGGGCGTGACAGGTTTTGTTGGTGGCCCATGCAGGTCACTTCTGTAACTGTGATTATCGGAATGATGATAATAATATTAGAATGTCCAATAAACTAAGTTCGACGTCTGAGTCATAAGCTATGAGTCTAATCTGCTTCGTTTTCTGTGTTATTAGATGGCAGGAAGGCGATTCACCCGTGGTGGAGGTAGTGGTGCGTCCCCTCATGACGAGGAGCCTGAGCGGGAACCCACCAATGGAGAGATGATGCGGATGATGCTTCAGATGATGCAGGTGCAGCAGGGCGTGCTCCTGCAAGTCCAGAATGCTCCACTTGCTCGAGCTGCCCAGGCACTTCCGAATGCCCCTCGCTCCGAGCCGGGAGCGAAGCAATTTCGGGAGCTGGGTCCCGCATATTTTGATGGGTCTGAGGGTCCTCTGGCTGCTGATGAGTGGATTCGAAACATTGAGGATAACTTGAAGATGGCCAAGATCACCCCGGCTGGATGGGTTGATTTGGCGAAGAGGCAACTCAAGGATAATGCTCGAAACTGGTGGGATGCGGAAGAGAAGATGCTGGTGGAGCCGATAGCTTGGGCTACCTTTAAGTCCAGGTTTGATGAGGAGTTCTTTCCGAAGGCTGCTAGGAAGGAGATGCTGCAGCACTTTATTGATTTGAATCAAGGAAGCTTGACGGTGGACCTGTACCACCAAGAGTTCACTAGGCTGAGTCGGTTCGCACCGAAGATGGTGCAGGATGCTGATGAGAGGGCTCAGAGGTTCCTGTAGGGACTTGCTTTGGAGCTTCAGAATTTTATGTCTTCCTCTGATCTGGACTCTTATCAGAAGGTTCTGGTCGCTGCGAGGAGGCAGGAGCTGAACCTGAGTCAGAGGAGAGGACATGTTTCTGGTGCTGGGAAGAGGCCTATGGAGCAGGCCAGAGCGGTGGTTAGGCCTGGTTTCAAGCCTAATCAGCCAGCCCAGTTCAAGAGACCAGGAGGGCCTATTCAGAAGACTTTCCATTTCTGCGGCAAGCCTGGCCACATCAAGGATCAGTGTAGGAAGTTTCTGGGCCAGTGTTTGGTTTGTGGTGATGCTTCTCATGTCGCGAAGGATTGTCGGCATGCAAATCAGCTGTGAAGGGCACCTGTTGCAGCACAGCCGTTGCAGCAGAGAGCGTCTGTTCCTGGTGGACGTGGAGCGGCTCTTGTTCCACAGAGGCAGGCTTTTCAGCAGGCTATTCCGCCGAGGAGGCAGGCTTTTTTGATGACCGCTGTGGAGAGCGAGGCTGTGGAAGAGGTTATCGCAGGTAATCCTCAATCTAGCTGTTAATTTCCTAGCTAGTTTTGTTTGTTAGATTATGTTGTTTGCTTGCATATGGTTGTTTGCTAGACTATGGCTTGATTATTAGACTGTTTGTAGGTGTGATTTTGGTGTGCACATTTCCTGCACGAGTCCTCTTTGACTCCGGTGCATCGATGTGCATTATTTCTCGGAGCTTCTTGGAGAAGCATTCCTTGTCGACATCCCCTCTTTCCAAGAGTTGGAATATCGTTACAGGGAATGGCGTGGTCTCGGTGCATCTTGGTTGCAATTCTTGCCCGTTGGTGGTCTGTGGACATGAGCTTTACGCTGATTTCATTGTCCACGACATCATCAACTATGATGCGGTCCTTGGGATGGATTGGCTTGCGAGCTTCTATGCTACGATCGACTGTCGGAGGAAGAAGGTGGTGTTCGAGATCCCCGGACATCCAGTATTTGAGTTCAGTCGAGGTAGCAGTTTGCTTGGTCCTGTCAGGTTTCGGGCCAGGCCGGTGGAGATTGTGGCTATGCAGATGGAGCTGGAGAGGTCAGCGGTTGTGCGGGACTTTGATGATGTCTTCCCTGAGGAGATGTCTGGTTTGCCACCTGATCGAGCTTTAGAATTTTCTATTGATCTTGTTCCGGGAGCGCAACCGATTTCGAAGGCGCCGTATCATATGTCATCCGCTGAGTTGGAGGAGTTACGGAAGCAGCTGGATGAGCTTTTGCAGAAGGGTTATATCAATCCTAATGTGTTTCCGTGGGGAGCACCGGTCTTGCTGGTGAAGAAGAAGGATGGTTCGCGTCGCATGTGTGTGGACTATCGGGAGTTGAATGCGGCAACCATCAAGAATAAATACTCGTTGCCTCGCATTGATGATATTTTTGATCAGCTTGGAGGTTCGAGGGTGTTTTTGAAGTTGGATCTGAGGAGTGGTTATCATCAGTTGAAGGTGAAGAAGGGAGATGTTCCGAAAACAGCGTTCAGGACGAAGTATAGACACTACAAGTTTGTGGTTATGCCTTTCGGTGTAACCAACGCACCTGCAGATTTTATGAATCTGATGAATCTGATTTTCTACGACTTTTTAGATAAGTTTGTCGTTATCTTTATTGACGACATTCTGATCTATTTGAAGTCGGAGGAGGAGCATGCCTCGCACTTGAGGACGGTGTTGGAGATTTTGAGGAAGCATCGGTTGTATGCTAAGTTTTCGAAGTGCGAGTTTTGGCTGGACAGAGTTGCTTTTCTCGGGCATGTGGTGACTGGAGATGGTATCTCAGTGATCCCGAGAAGATCAGGGCCATCAGAGAGTGGCATGTTCCGCAGTCAGCGTCTGAGATTCGGAGTTTCCTTGGGCTTGCTGGTTACTATCGGCGTTTCATTAAGGACTTTTCTCGTATTGCCGAGCCGATGACCAGATTGACGTGGAAGGATGTACCTTTTGTTTGGTCGGGTGATTGTGAGAATGCTTTTGGTGTTCTGAGGGAGAGATTGACGACTGCCCCTATTCTTGTTGTGCTTGATCGTAGTGGATTTGAGATCTTTTGCGATGCTTCTGGTAAGGGTCTCGGTTGTGTTTTGCATCAGCATAGACATGTAGTGGCTTATGCATCTCGTCAGCTCAAGGTCCATGAGAAGAATTACCCGACACACGATTTGGAGTTGGCTGATGTTGTTTTTGCTCTTAAGATTTGGAGGCACTTCTTACTGAGTGAGAAAGTGAAGATTTTCACCGATTACAAAAGCTTGAAGTATATTTTCACTCAGAAGGAGCTCAACATGTGACAGCTTCGATGGTTGGAGCTCATGGCAGATTATGAGATTGATTTGCAGTATCACCCTGGCAAGGTGAATGTGGTTCCTGATGCACTGAGTAGGCTTCCAGCGGTGATGATTTTGACGTCGCAGTGGAGATTGCAGTAGGATTTTTGCGAGTCTGGTGTTGAGATTGTTCTTCCTGGGGAGGCTTCTTCGTTGATGTGTATGCAGATACAGTCGACGATCGTGGATCGGATCAAGGCTTGCCAGGTCGAGGATCCGAAGCTGGTGAAGATTCGGGAGTAGGTGGAATCCGGTCTGCGGACTGACTTTTTGATTCATGAGGATGGCTCACTGAGGTTTGGAGCCAGGTTATGTGTCCCAGCTGGGGATATTAGAGAGGAGTTGATGGTGGAGGCACACAGTTCACCGTATTCTGTGCATCCTGGTGGGACCAAGATGTACCAGGATCTTCGTCTGAACTTTTGGTGGCATGGCATGAAGAGGAGCGTGTCTCGGAGTGTGGCCAAGTGCTTGGTTTGCCAACAAGTGAAGGCGGAGCATCAGCGTACGGCCGGGTTGCTACAACCGCTTCCGATTCCGGAGTGGAAATGGCAACACATCACTATGGATTTCGTGACTGGACTGCCTCAGAGTCCGAAGCAGAATGACGCGATTTGGGTGATCGTAGATCGGTTGACCAAATCCGCGCACTTTATTCCATTCCGAGTAGGACAGTCCACTGAGGCGCTAGCGAGGAGATATATGGAGGTAAATTCTTTTACTCTCCGCTTTTATTTCCTTTTCCTAGTTTAGATAGTGATGTAACGTGAATCGTGCAGGAGGTTGTACGACTTCACGGAGTCCCCGTGAGTATCGTGTCGGACAGAGACACGAGATTCACATCTCAGTTCTGGCAGAGTTTGCAGAAGAGTTTGGGTACACATCTGAGTTTCAGCACGGCGTACCATCCGCAGACGGATGGCCAGTCCGAGAGGATGATTCAGATCTTGGAGGACATGCTGAGGGTGTGCATGTTGGATTTCAAGGGTTCGTGGGAGGACCATCTACATCTGGTAGAGTTCTCTTACAACAACAGCTTCCAGACGAGTATTGGCATGACGCCTTTCGCAGCTCTTTATGGGAGGAAATGTCGCTCGCCATTGTGTTGGGATGACGTTGGTGATCGGGAGCTGTTGGGACTTGAGATGATTGTGGAGGCCGTGGATATTGTCAGGAACATTCGGGAGAGGTTGAGGATTGCTCAGGACCATTTTAAGCATTGGGCAGATGCTAAACATCGTCCTTTGGAGTTTCAGCCGGGCGACCATGTGTTCTTGAAGATTTCCCCGAATCGTGGTGTGATTTGCTTTGGGAAGCGAGGGAAGTTGAGCCCGCGATGCATTGGACTGTTTGACATTTTGGAGAGGGTTGGCAAGGTAGCCTACCACATAGCCTTGCCGCCATCTTTGGAAGGAGTTCATAATGTTTTCCATGTGTCGCAGCTTCGTCGATACATTAGCGATCCATCTCACGCTGTGGATTTCTCGGAGATTACCGTTCGCCCCGATATGACGTATGACCAGCAGCCAGTGCAGATTCTGGACAGGCATCAGAAGTCACTTTGGAACAAGGTTGTCAATCTTGTGAGGGTGAAGTGGCGACACGGCTCGCCAGGAGAGTCTACTTGGGAGAATGAGGATGAGATGCGAGAGCGTTTCCCACTTTTGTTTCCGAACACGTGAGTGTTGGGAAATTCCGAGGACGGAATTTTTCTTAAGTTGGAGAGGATGTAACGACTGGTTTTCATGTATCTGGATTAATTATATTATATATATATATGCTTTGGTGGATTTTCTCATCATGTGTGGTTTTCGTCTCCGTAGCTTTCGTTTTCGATCGTTTCGTCGTGATTTTCTAGCTTCTTCCTTAGGATCGTCGATTTCGGAGTAAGTCATTCGTGACGGGCTTCATATCGGTCATATCTTATTGTTAGATCAAGCCTAGGAGTCTTAGGAATCGATCCCGGAGCTTCGCGCTCCATTTCGGAACTTTCTGTGCACGTTAGCCGGTATAAAAGGGGAACCGCCCGACTAGATGACGATTTAGTCGGTCGGCAAACCTTCATGGACCGACTAGTTGGCTTTGTTAATTTCTCAGGAGTTACTGTTTATCGTTAATCGGTCTAAGAACGTTCGTCTATCGAATAGGTTGCAAACTAGTCGGTCAGCAATCGTTCTTTAACCGACTAGCTCTAAGATCATTTTGATACCAAGTACTATTCATTCGTAGTCGGTCTAAGAACGTTCATCGACCGACTAGATTCGAAACTAGTCGGTCAGTAGTTGTTCTTTGACCGACTAAATCTAAATCCTATTTTGTACAGGAGTTACTGTTTGGACTTAGTCGGTCTGCGTTGGTCAACCGACCGACTAGTTCCCAAACTAGTCGGTCAGTGGTTGCTCTTTGACCGACTAATCAGTGTCGAAACCCTAATTTCTGGGCAGCCGCCAGCACTTCCTATTTAAACCCCCCCAAATGTTTTCTTTTCTTCTTTCACTTCTCCTGAGCCTCCTTCTTCCCCAAATCACTCTCCAACATTTCCCCAAGCCATTCCTTCCTCCCTTGGAGTTTCCCTCTCCATTTTGACCAACCACCATGCCCTAGGCCATCTCCAACCCCCAAAAATCCCCAAAACCCCATTTCTCCAGATTTTCCCCATCCATTCCAGATCTGAACCCTAGGTTCCCCGGAGCGTTTCTTCCGTTGCCGTGCTTGCTCGGCATCATTCTTCCTCTCCTATACGGTAATAACTCGATCTCTTAATATCCTCATAGCCCATTTGTGTTTTTGTGAAACCCTAATAAAACTAGGTTGGTTGTTGTTCTAATGTTGTTTTGCCATGGCAGCGATCTCATCGCCGTAGTTAGCATTTGTGTGACGGCCTCGTTGATCGTCATCCTCGGTGCTAGGCGAGTGAAACTTGCCACTTAGGGTTTTGGGCCATGTCTTAGGCCATTTGCTTGTTGTAGGCGTAAAAGAGACTAGGCGACGAAATGATACTCGCCTAGGCGTAAATTTAGGAACTAGCTTGACAACGAAGCTAGAACCGATCTTTATCATATTGCACAACTACCATGTCATGTTTAATTTCCATTAACGGTACACAAATTAATTGTCATGTCATTGCATCATTTAAGTGTTCCCGTGATTGCGTAGCTCCGCTACACCTTGTGAAATGATTGAGGCTAGGTGCACCCCTATGCCAAATGAAATACGCTCCTGGTAGTGATCCAGGAAACGAGCTCTTGTACGGGGCAACCCTGGCTCATTTACTGAGCTCGTGTACAGGGACCTTGGCTCGTTTACACGTGGGTTTTGGGGTAAGAGTTAAGCGGCCATTCAACTGGGAGTCTGCCCGATCAGCAACTGCAGTTGTAAGGCGTAAACTCTGGGTTCTGGGGTAGTGTTAAGCGGCCAATCAGTGTGAATGTCAAACCGTTCATCTGTAAGGCGTAAACATCTACAAACAACGTGAAACGTGACTAGTGGAAAGATTGAGATTGTTAGTAGCTTGGCTACTCTTGACTTGTCCTGATAATTGTTCTCTTGTACTTATTGTTTCACCATGTCTTACTTGTGCACTCATACCATAACTGCCATGTCATGCATACTATAACAGCTAGGTTGTTAGTTTGCCTTACTTTCAGTTTCCTTGCCCAAGTCTTTTAGACTTGCTGACATGTGCCTCTTTACTCTTTTGGGTGACACATGTTAGATCCTGAGCCTGAGTTCATTATTGAGAACGAGGTGTTTGCTGACGCAGAGTCCGAGCTTGTGTTTGGTGAGGAGTACGTGGACACTGGGGACCAGTCCTAGTGTCTTCGTTGAGCTTTCCCCTTTTGTTTTAGACTGTTTTGTTGTCGGTGCGTAGCACCTATACTTTGTTATGTTGTCCCTTTTGTTGGCCTTGTTCTGGGCCTTTAGACTCTTTCTTTTAGCCTGGTGGCTTTTCTGGATGTTGAACTTTTTTCATGTTGGACAAATTCTGAGATTTGAGATTTTATTAATGTCTCTCTTGTGTTATTATTGTTGTTTCGTTTGTGGTTACAGGGACCTGCTTATGTTTTATTGACGCTTATCGGGTTTGGGGCTTCACAGCTCCACTCTCGTGCGGACCTTTTCACGTCTCGCCTCCATTTTAGGTAAGCGGGGCGTGACAATCATGTTCCTCTCTTACCATGAAGCACATGTGTGCTTGCTGCACTTGTTCATCGTCCGACTCTCCACTTGAGGAGTCCTCGTCGGAGTCGGTGAATGTGCTGACAAGTCCTTTCTTGTACACTTTCTTGTACTTTCAAGACTTGTCTAACTTTGGCGCCTTCCATTTCTCCTTTTGTTTGTTTTGAGGACAATCCGCTTTGATGTGTCCTGGCTTGTTGCATTTAAAACACTAAGGAGTGTAGGCGTTAGTAGAACTAAATTTAGATTTGTTCTTGAAGTTACCTTTCCGAAAGAATCGGTTGAACTTCTTTGCCATAAGGGCAATGGATTCTAAGTCCAACTTGTCTTCCGATTCTTCATCATCGGTAGATGTAGATGGAGCGGCCTTGAACGCAATCGCCTTTTTATTCGGCTCAGCTTGCTTCAAGTACGACTTCATCTTGTCCTTCATCTTTATTTTACTGTCCTTGCGTACCTCATAGGACATCAAGGTACCCATTAGTTGTACGACAGTATACTTATTCATATCGTTACCTTCCTCGATGGCTAAGGTACGCTTTTCCCAACAAGAAGGAAGTCCGTCAATAATCTTTGAGACTTTCTCCTTTTGGGTGTAAGTCTTTCCAAGAGCCTCCAACTCATTGGTAATGTCAACAAAGCAAGCATAGTACTCCTTCATCTTCTCACCCTGTTGCATGTGAAATAATTCGAATTCTTTATTTACAACAGTGAGTTTGGAGTCTCTTACCCTACTCGTTCCTTCATGCAAGATAAGGAGTGAGTTCCAGATTTGATATGCACTCTTACATGTGCATATCTTGTTGAAGTCTTTGGGCTCCAACGCACATTGCAAGGCATTCATTCCCTTAGCATTGTTTACCTCCGCGGAGACCTCCGCGGCGACCTCCGCGGTAGTCCACTTAGCGAAGTCTTGTTCGGCGAGCTCGACATACTCCGTCAACGTAGCTCTCCATAGTGAAGTGCTCCGAAGGAACGTTTCCATCCGGTATTTCCAGTACCCATAATTGGCACCGTTGAAGTAAGGAGGCCTAGTTGAGGAGTGTCCTTCCATCACCGAAGAAGCTCCTTCACGGTTCTTGAAGGTGCTATAGTCTGAAGGTGGACGAACGTTCTTGTTGTCGTTGGTAGACATAGCTATGAACTTGGCTCTGATACCAAATGTAATGTCCTGATAGCTACTGCACAAGTACTAGAGGGGGGTGAATAGTACTTTAAAATAATCAAGATAATTATTCCTAATTATTGTGCAAACTCAACCAACAATGCGGAATGAAAATATGACAACAAAGAAAGACAATTGCAAACAAGCGATGTAACAGGTTCGGATCCACCCAAGTCTCCCCAACTTGTTCCCGGGGATCCTACGTCACAAACACCTGGATCCCCTCCGGCTACTTGAGTTAGAATCCTCTAACCCAAGTTTGCACTATGAAATTCTTGTAGAAAACATCTACAAGATCAAATCATACACAAATGAAAACGTGACTCCCAGAACCCAGGATCACGATCTTCTCTCACAACCGAGAGATAAACTGAATAGCAAAGTAAATGAAAAAATAAAACACTTACCAACAAAATCCTATGCCTTGAGTAAACTTACAGATTTTAGGTCAAGGAAGATTTTGAAGGAGAGAATGTCACAAAACCATAGCTCCACCAAGATGAAGAGCGATCGAAGGCTAGGATGGAGTTGGTGACTTTGAATCAAGCTCTTGGCTTGAGTGGCTCACAATGAAGAGAATCTCTCTTGAGGAAATTAGGGCTCAAGGAGTTTGGAGAGATTCTTGTGAGAAATGAGGAAGCTTAGAAATGAGAATTGAATGCTTCTCTTTGAATCCTTAAATCACAATAAATGTCACCCTTGAATGTTAGGTTACAAGCACTTCAAGTATATATAGGATAGAGAGAAGAGAGAAGCAAAATTGTGGCAATAAATGCCCAACAGATCTATTTCTGAAGCAATCTAATCGGTCTAAGAAGGATCACTAACCGATTAGTTTCGCAACTAGTCGGTCGGTGATTCTTCTTGGACCGACTAGAAGGTTGACAACCAAGAAGGAGAATTCAGGAGATAGAACAAGTCGGTCTAAGAAGACTTGCCAACCGACTAGTTTGACAACTAGTCGGTCGGTGAGTGTTCTTTGACCGACTAAGCAGTTGAAATTCAATAGGCTGAACACAAGGAGAACTAGTCGGTCTAAGAACAAATCCCAACCGGCTAGTTTCACAATTAGTCGGTCGATGGATGTTCTTGGACCGACTAATTAGTCAACAGTAGCTAGGCTGAAGAAATGAAAGTATAACTAGTCGGTCTAAGAAGGATTCCCAACCGACTAGTTTGACAACTAGTCGGTCGGTGAACCTTCTTGGACCGACTAATTGGTCAATAGTGCCTAGGCTGAATTGAGCAAGGAAATCTAGACGGTTCAAGAAGGATTCTTAACCGACTAGATGACAATCTAGTCGGTTGGTTCTTCTTCTTGAACCAACTAAGATGCACTAGAATCCGCGAAATGAAGCGTAAAGCTTCGGGAAAGTTTCTACGGGCTTCTACGATAATCCTAGCTCTAAGATATGAGCGTTATGAAGATTATAATGTAAGTCCTACTCAAGGCTTAACATTCTACGAAAAGAAGCTAGAAGACTATAAAATAAACTTGACGAACCGTCTTCAAAGCTTCAATCCGAATCTCTTGACTTCAATAATGCTCTTAGAGCTTCAACGAAGCTTCAGACACACGATCACGCGCTTTGAGAAGTCTTGAGACGTCGCTTTTGATGTACGTAGAATTTTAGCAGCGATCTCCATAACTGTGCTCACAAAGAGTTAGTTCACGATATTTATGTTTGTTCATCATCAAAACCAAATCTGGGGAATCAATACTCAACATGTGTCTCACTTGGTGTGCACGTGCTCGTGGACGTGGAGCATAGAAATCATCATACATGTGAACATGTGGAGTAGGAGGTGTGTTCCTACGTGGCATGGTATTGGTGTACATAAATGCATGACCCTTCTTTGGAGGTCCACCGAAAGTGGTTTTCTTTCCAAACGGGGGTGTGTACCTAGTGGAAGCACCATTGGTAGATGAACTACCCATGGGGTGTTTACTCCCACTAGTTGAGGCTTCGGAAGTTGGCCTAACAAAGGTGGTGGAAGATTTGGATGAATTTCCCTTCTTATACCCCAAGCCAATACGATGATTGGCCAGAAGTAAGTCATTTAGGATATTATCCAAATGGTCCTTACCTTTATTGAATTTATTAATTTGGCCTAATGTGGACTCATACTTCTCGATGAGAGAAAGAATTGAAGTATCCAAAGTGGACACTTGAGTTGTGAGTACACAAACACGAGACTTGATATTCTCATTCTCAATACTCAAAGTTGAGTTTCGAGAAAATCAAATCCGCTATCTCGCGTTTATCCGAATCCTCAATATGAACATGCTCAAGTTGAGATTTGAGATTTAAAATCTCGTTTCTTAAACCATCAACAACAGTGTCGTTGTTGATGATGATAGGCTTAGGAGAGGTTTGGAGACTAGTTAGCTCATCTTTAAGCTTAGTATATCTATTTACTAGTTTAGAATACTTAGACCAAATTTGCTCGTTAGCTAATCTAAGGTCATCCATCGTTACCGCATCGCCTTCATCCTCACTTTCATCGGAGGAAGACTCTTGATCATGTTCCTCTCTAGCCATGAAGCACATGTGTTGCTCCACTTGTTCATCATCCGACTCTCCACTTGAGGAGTCCTTGTCGGAGTCGGTGAATGTGCCGACAAGTCCTTTCTTGTACACTTTCTTGTACTTTCGAGACTTGTCGAACTTTGGCGTCTTCCATATCTCCTTTTGTTTTTTGAGGACAATCCGCTTTGATGTGTCCTGGCTTGTTGCATTTAAAACACAAAGGAGCGGAGACGTTAGTAGAACTAAATTTAGATTTGTTCTTGAAGTTACCTTTCCGGAAGAAACAGTTGAACTTCTTGGCCATGAGTGCAAGGGATTCTATGTCCAACTCGTCTTCCGATTCTTCATCATCGGTAGATGTAGATGGAGCGGCCTTGAACGTAATCGCCTTTTTCTTCGGCTCGTCTTGCTTCAAGTAAGACTTCATCTTGTCCTTCATCTTTATTTTAATGTCCTTGCGTACCTCATAGGACATCAAGGTACCCATTAGTTATACGACAGTATACTTATTCATATCTTTACCTTCCTCGATGGCGAAGGTACGCTTTTCCCAACAAGAAGGAAGTCCGTCAATAATCTTTGAGACTTTCTCCTTTTGGGTGTAAGTCTTTCCAAGAGCCTCCAACTCATTAGTAATGTCAACGAAGCGAGCATAGTACTCCTTCATCTTCTCACCCTGTTACATGTGAAATAATTCGAATTCTTTATTTACAACAGTGAGTTTGGAGTCTCTTACCCTACTCGTTTCTTCATGCAAGATGAGGAGTGAGTTCCAGATTTGATATGCACTCTTACATATGCATATCTTGTTGAAGTCTTCGGGCTCCAACGCACATTGTAAGGCATTCATTGCCTTGGCATTTTTTACCTCCGCGGCGACCTCCGTAGTAGTCCACTTAGCGAAGTCTTGTTCGGTGGGCTCGACATACTCCGTCAACGTAGCTCTCCATAGTGAAGTGCTCTGGAGGAACGTTTCCATCTGGCATTTCCAGTACCCATAATTGGCACCGTTGAAGTAAGGAGTCCCAGTTGAGGAATGTCCTTCCATTGCCGAAGAAGCTCCTTCACGGTTCTTGAAGGTGCTATAGTCTGAAGGTGGACGAACGTTCTTGTTGTCGTTGGTAGACATAGCTATGAACTTGGCTCTGATACCAAATGTAATGCCCTGAAAGCCACTACACAAGTACTAGAGGGGGGTGAATAGTACTTTAAAATAATCAAGATAATTATTCCTAATTATTGTGCAAACTCAACCAACAATGCGGAATGAAAATATGACAACAAAGAAAGACAATTGCAAACAAGCGATGTAACGGGTTCGGATCCACCCAATTCTCCCCGACTTGTTACCGGAGATCCTACGTCCCAGACACCTGGATCCCCTCCGGTTACTTGAGTTAGAATCCTCTAACCCAAGTTTTACACTATGAAATTCTTGTAGAAACTACTACAAGATCAAATCATACACAAAACTAAATGTGACTCCCACAAACCGGGATCACAAACTTCTCTCACAAACCGAGAGATAAACTTGAAATATCAAATTAAATGAAACAATAAACACTTACCAACAAAATCCTATGCCTTGAGTAAACTTACTGATTTTAGGGCAAGGAAGATTTTGAAGGAGAGAATGTCACCAAACCCTAGCTCCACCAAGATGAACATCGATCGAAGGCTAGGATGGAGTTGGTGACTTTGAATCAAGCTCTTGGCTTGAGTGGCTCACAATGAAGAGAATCTCTCTTGAGGAAATAAGGGCTCAAGGAGTTTGGAAGAGATTCTTGTGAGAAGAGAGAGCTTGGAAATGAGAATTGAATGCTTTCTCTTTGATTCTCTAAAACTCAATAATGGCAGCCTTGAATGCTAGGTTAGAAGCACTTCAAGATTAAATAGGAGTGAGAGAAGAGAGAGAAGCAAAATCGTAGCATTAAATGCCCAACGGATCTATTTCTGAAGAAGTCTAATCGGTCTAAGAAGGATCACTGACCGATTAGTTTTGCAACTAGTCGGTCGGTGATTCTTCTTGGACTGACTAGAAGGTTGACAGCCAAAAGGAGAATTCAAGAGATAGAACTAGTCAGTCTAAGAAGACTTGCTAACCAACTAGTTTGACAACTAGTCGGTCGGTGAGTGTTCTTTGACCGACTAAGGAGTTGAAATTCAATAGGCTGAACACAAGGAGAACTAGTCGGTCTAGGAACAAATTCCAACCGACTAGTTTCACAACTAGTCGGTCGATGGATGTTCTTGGACCGACTAACTAGTCAACAGTAGCTTGGCTGAAAAAATGAAAGTATAACTAGTCGGTTTAAGAAGGATTCCCAACCGACTAGTTTGACAACTAGTCGGTCGGTGAATGTTCTTGGACCGACTAATTGGTCAACAGTGCCTAGGCTGAACTGAGCAAGGAAAACTAGTCGTTTCAAGAAGGATTCTTAACCGACTAGATGACAATCTAGTCGGTTGGTTCTTCTTCTTGAACCAACTAAGATGCACAAGAAGCTGCGAAATGAAGCGTAAAGCTTCGGGAAAGTTTCTATGGGCTTCTAAGATAATCACAGCTCTAAGATATGAGCGTTATAAAGATTATAATGTAAGTCCTACTCAAGTCTTAACATTCTACGAAAAAGAAGCTAGAAGACTATAAAATAAACTAGACAAACCGTCTTCAAAGCTTCAATCCGAATCTCTTGACTTCAATAATGCTCCTTGAGCTTCAACGAAGCTTCAGGCACATGATCACGCGCTTTGAGAAGTCTTGAGACGTCGCTTTTGATGTACGTAGAATTTTGGCGACGATCTCCATAACTGCGCTCACAAAGAGTTAGAGTTAGTTCACGATATTTATTTCTGTTCATCATCAAAACCCAATCTGGGGAATCAATACTCAACATATCTTCTATTGCAGGTATACCGAGCGAGCCATTCCACGATGAAGTCACGAATGAAAACATTGACATGGCAGGAAGTGTGTGCAAAAGAGAGGACGAGCTAGCAATTTTGGATGAACATGAGGAGGAGACAACTAGGGACACGGGTTTAGAGATTATCGCTATGGAGCCAGAACCATTCTCTCCCCCAGGTTTTTCCCAAAATCATTCATCCCCCTCCCCAATGAATGAGCATCATACCGAGAGTAGTGCATATCTTTTAGGGAGTAGTCGTCAACATGCTTTAATTTATTTCACCTATTTTGATGACTACATTTGGAATATTTTTGTTGAGAATAATTTTAAATTAGTTTGGACTGTCATAACTCATCTCTTGTAGGACATTGGGAAACAAGTTATATAGATGCTTGGAGTTGTGTTGCTGGGGTCCAATTTAGCTTTTGGAGGAAGGATACTTGCCGAGGAGCGCAAGGAACAGATTGAACAACTTCCTCCACCATCAAAGATTCGTGATCCGCCATTTGACCACTGTGTGTTCTTCCAGTAGTGTAGATTTTTATATGCTTTCTAGGATGCTTGATTTGAATAAACTCGTACCCTTTCTGACATTGAGGACAATGTCCATCTTTAGTGGGGGGTGTGTATGAGACCTTAGGAAACTTTTTTTAATAAAGGCATAAGAAAAGAAAACCCCCCAATCTCATCGTTTAAAACTCCTTCATATACCATAAATGCGGATGATTTTGCATTGATTGAGTTCTAAAAATTGTTAATTGCTTGAATTAATTTTTTTTCCTTCATGGAATTACTCGTTAATATGCTATTCATGAAAATTTTCAATTTCCATGATTAATATCTCGAAATAGTTTGAATTTATTTCATGCATGCTACGAGGATGAAAAAGCTTTAGTATACACGATTTATTAGATTAGTCATCAAGTTGAAGAGGAATTTGGCCATGTTTATTAATGTTTATGTTCGAAGAATGGGTGTTGAGTTGCTTACAAAAAGTGAGAAAAAGATGAAGAAACAGAAAAAAATGAAATGAATAAGTGTGTCACTAAATAAATAACTTGGTTGGCTCAAGTAGTACAGTCCGAGGGGTCCTTTATGGCCTAATGCCCTATTATCGTCTGATTTGAGAGCCATTGATCGGAACCTCACTCATTTGATGGAGCGATCCAAGTTATAATTTTTTCTGCAAATGTTGCTTTATGCACGTTACGCAGAACTACAAAAATGCAAAAAAAAAAGAAATGGTGAATAATCTAATCAACTTCAATACCCATGATTTGAACGTTTTATTTGAGATGCCAATTCCTTGGAAACAAGAAAACTAGAATATAACGACGTGTTATACTTTCGCTTGCGCAAAACGATGCTTGCATATTATTTATTCAAATTAAATTAGAGAAAATATCATGTGATTGATCTTGTTCATGGGTTGTGTATATTGATAGTCTAAATCATGTTGGAAAGCGTATTATTGAGCCATACCATAAGCAATTGATAGAATTCATTATTTTACTAATCATCCGTATTCATCGCTCTTTTTGCTAGGGACTAGCAAATCGCTAGTTGGGGGTTGTGATTCGGGTTGAATATTGCATGTTTAACCCCCATTTAGCCCTATTTTGTGCTCATATGATGCTTAATTGGTCTCTAATACGTTCGTATTTTGTATATCATTATTTATTAGAGAAACCCATTAATTTGTGCACAAAGTATAAATGTTATTGAGTATTTCTACTTTTTATATTTTTCATGGCTAGGTATCGATCTCACGATTCCAACTACTATTTATTTGTAATTTTCTGAGATCTGTGCTAATTTCTGTGATTTATTGAATGCAGAATACCAATTTAATAAAGAAATACACTCAAAATACAATAAATACGGTCGCCGCCCAATAAGGGAATGACACGTGGCAGAGATCTGTCGCTTCCCGCGCGATCGAATAGCCTCGACCAAATGTGCGTGGAAATTCTTCAGCCGTCAGATCTCAATCCAACGGCTCACAAGCAATGGGAGAGCAGCAAGCGCACTCATATAGGCGGACGCCGTGGCCACTTGTCGGCCGTGGATCGCTCATCGAACGGCCCGAAGAGATCCTCAGATGTGGGGCGACGTGGCTGGTGTGAGACCGTTGGATCTTGATCCAACGATCGAGATCAATCCATCTGTGTACTCACAAGCGAGCGGAGCGGCGCTATTCTACGGGCGATGTGGCTCAATCTAAACCGCATATCATTGATCGGACGGCGCTACTTCGCTCCGCATCGAAGGTGGATCAAACGAGCGGCAAGCCATGCGGCGTCCATCGGCCCGTCAAAGGAGAATCGAATGGCGGAGATCGAACTCCGATCTGAATTTGGATCGCTCGAAGCAGATGCGAGCGCATGAAGCTCAAAGCACAGGTAGCGCTCCAAGATGTTATCCCGCAAACATCCAACGGCTGAGAAGTGCTCGGCGGGTTTGGGTCTAATGAATGTGGATGCGGTTTTGGACCCAATAAGCACCCAAAACCCGCAATGCTGTTATATAAGCGTATTCTAGGGTTTTTGGGGGTATTATGGCATATTTTGGGGCTTTTGGAGCGACTACCGTGCGTATTTCTCTAGGGAAAAATTCTGATAAATTCCAGAGGCTATTCTTCTTATTTCCAGGGAGTTTTGGTGTCTATCTTGAAGATTTGGTGATAAATTCTTGAACTTATACCCCGTATTTGGTGATTTTTCATTGTATTTCGGTGTTTGAACGATGTATTCATCTATGAAATCTGATTTTTCTTGCACCATGCATGGCTAATCTCCTTGTGCTATGGTTGTGATTTAATTAGGGGTACGTAATCGTGAAATTTCATGTCTTTAGCCCTATTATCATGTCAAAATTGCTCGTAACGTTGATTTCTACATCGTATTTATTGGTTATTCTTCATTGTTGATATCTTTGATGTTCCCTATGGCTAGGCCCTGACAAGGCTAGCTAATTCATGTTCTCTAATCAGGACATATCATCGTCCTTATCGTTTAATGAAATCAACGTTGCTAATAATGCGTATACGGCTATTTTAACTAGTTTTTTTATCGATTCATCTTCCGACGTCTTCATGCCTTGACCGGGTGAAGCGTTGTGTGATATAAAAGACATGATATTTCAGTGATTATAAACTCTTAATGAATTCACAACCGTAGCACATCCATCTCATATGTGTTGGTGTTGACGTAGTTAGGGTGTCGTAATTATTAATTTCTATATCTTTTCGCCCTATTTGCATTGTATAATCACGTATTTTGTCAATTTCTACATATATCTTGTTTGGGTATGTTATACAGAGACGTGTACGTGCTTGAGTCGAATCTGATCTTTGTGGACTTATTCGTGATGTGATTGTGTTTATTTTTCTTATGAAATCGACGTTATACATAATTAATTCTTTGGCACATGTTTATGCGCTTGATCGTTATATTTTCTGACGTTCTCGTGCCCTGACCGGACGAAACGTTGAGTTATAGAAAGGATATTATTAATTATTGATTGCACACACCCTAACGAAATCATTTCCAACACATACTGTCCATATCGATACCCCATACCGAAGTCACCGTAAATATCGTAGGATTTTCTTTTTTTGTTCTAAACTCTTTATACTTGATAGGTGGTTGGGTATTATCGTGTTATTACTCTTTACTATCTGAAGCTCGTAGTTTTGCAGGTCAGTTGTCCCATGGATTCGATACCTGGACTCACCAGGATATTACTTGTTCGATCGCCTGCGCTTAGGAGTAGTGCTCACATCATTTGAGCCGAGGCACAACAATGTGAATTGATCCAACCTATCCCCTTCCCTCATCTCGGCCATGGGGAGTGATCTTCTCTAGGTACGACGTTGCCTTCGCCACCTTGCTCATCCAACCTCTCCCCGTCCGTCATCTCTGTCCCTATTTCGTTGGTTGCCCTGAATTTGCAGGTACAAAGAAACCTCTATCCTATCTATCTACCCCTCTCTAATCCCACAAACCTCTGATCTGAATCCCAAAAAGAAAGGTAACGCCTGCACATCAAGTGTTTGTGCAAATGCTTAAAAGAACAATTAGACATCAAATCTTTTGTAATCTTAATCCACTTGGCCTCAGTATTTCTGCACATCAATACTTCCACCAGGAGAAAAATGTTGAGACCATCTCCTTTTGGCTCTCACTTATTCAAATCGAGAGATAGAGAGATGGGTTGGTTTCCATGCGGAGGAGACCCCAACAAAAGCCTAAAAATAAGGATCTGATCGCATAATCTTCAGGCAATTGCACAATCTTCAGGTAATGTGGCTTAATTGTAATCACCAAGATTTGTACACTTAATTGCAATCACCAAGATGATGTATATAAAAGTTTGCCTTTCATCATTAATCCAAAAGACCAGGTGGAATTCTTTGTAGAGGAGAGCATATTGTACCAGGGTCCCACCGTTCAGGTTTATAGGGATGACCAGATATACTCCTCCTTTGCAGGGAGGCGGGGTTTGTGATTCAAACCTCAGACGCAAGTTCAGAATTGGCCAATCCTTTGCTATTTCGCCTAGAATTTTGCATCTTGTGGATAAATACTGACATAATGTAGCATTTTCTAATGCTTCAATTAGTTGTTGGTATGAATGTGTAGTTATTGATACTCGGTGGCTCCATTCCACTGACATTTTTATGGAGAACAAACACTGTCAGTTGTAATGGACAGTGAGCTTTTTCCAGCATGTATTTGAGTACTATATGCCTACATTTGATGGAGTAATTATCTTCAGTAGTATCATAATTCTATTATTTTAAGTAAAATTTTCTTATCTTTTTATAAAAAAATTTGTACACAAAAAAAATACAATTCTTATCTTAAGCATGCTAATTTGCGGTCCATTGTTTCCATAATACGGATAGTCTTACTACATGTTTTTACAAAAGTGCACGCTAGGTTGCTAGAATAAACCTTCTGTTATAGTCACATGAATATGTCTGGATAAAGTGATTATAGCAAGAGATAGAATCGCATTAAGGTTTGGAAGAAAAACTGATGGCAATACTTCTTTGTGAACATTCATCTGCATCCCTACTTTATTGGCTTGAGTCATGAAATGATTCCATAAACCCGAGAAAAATTTATACCTCACTGCTACTTATGCATGTCTGGTTTCATCAGGCAAACTAGAATATGGTTGTATCTTTATGTGACTCCTCTATGAGTGATCATCAGCTAATGCATTAGGATATATCTTTTATATATTTTGAGAGGTGAATTAATTTAAAATGTTGGATAGAATAAAACTTTTTGATATTGTTTATTTAAAATGTTGGCTGGGATAGATCTATGATTTGAGTCCTGTGAATGTCTTCCTCCTCAGTCCTCAGTCCTGGGCTAACATCTACAAAGCATTTAAAAGGAGCATTTAGTTTTTTCATAGATAAGGTATTTTTTGAGACTTTTATTTGTTTATTTTTTATTTTTTTTAATTATCAGATTGAGCTCATGTATAAATTCTAGTTTTATTTGTAATTCTCTTTTTTGTTTTTTTTGTTTTGATTGTCAGATTGTTCTCATGTATACAATTAAAGCTAATGCCCAATACATGTTTGTTGAAATGTCTCAACAAGTTCCGCATATGCTTTTACTTATGCTCCTTAACTATGCTGCAAATTTACCATATTCATGATTTTGGGTGTGCAAATTTAAGTATGTTTCATCATCCGAAAAAGATAGAATTAGGTGTGCCTACCGATTGTCATACGTTTTTTGAAATTTTTGTTTCATCTCTAACCATTATTTGGAATTAGCAGAATCCTTCATCTACTCTAACCAATATTTGCAAATAAATTTATGTATTTACAACAGCAAGCAATACAACTGGGTTCTTTGGTTTTTATTTTTGTAAATATATATTATTGGGTAGATTACTAAATTATGCTTCGACAATGTTTGATTTTTTTTTCATTTTAAACCTTTTTAAACAGAAATGTAAAATAATCAAATATAAAATTAAATTAGCAAATAGAAAATAGAAAATTCTGATATGGATGCTATTTTTGTAATTCCCATCTGGAAAATTCTTGAATTTCAGTTCTTAGCATGTTGGTTATTTGACTGTTAAAATCTGATTATTTATAATGTATAATGTTTATGAGAGAATGCGTCAGTTTATTCTCTGTACGTGATGGAGATGATAGGTCCGATCTCAAATGGTACACTAAGCTGTGATCTTGATGCTATTTTTGATTTACCCATTTGGGAAATTTGTGAAGTTTAGTTCTTATGATTTATGTGTGTATGGAGTGCAGTGGAATGTCGTGTCGAGAAAGCTCCGAGTTGGGCTCTTCGAGGAATAATAACGAGAATTTGAGGTAAAGAAATCTGGCTCAATTTTCAGTAGAAAATGAAAGAATAACATGACTGTTATTTTTATTATATTGTTCTGTATAGTTGCAACATCAAATGTTCCATTAGAATTATAGTGGCATCTTTATTCATTTACAACTTTGTCATTCTCATTATTTAATTTACATCTACCTTCATCCATCATAGGGTAAGTGCTCTTTCTTCACAACTAGGAAAGTGGTATTCCATGCTGATTTATGTTAATTGGCATAGCTCTGTCATTTTAGACTATCAACATAGTTCTGTTAATTGGCATTCCATGCTGACATTTTTGTCTCTATATAAAAGCAAATACTGATATAATATGGACAATTTTCAAGTAAACTCTATTCAGTTAGCTTCTTGCAATATGAGCACTGACTGGCAACATTTGGCAGCTTATGCTGCAAAATTTAACCGTTGTGATGGTACATTATGGTAATTGATACTAAGTTTTTTTTAATTTATTTGGATTTATAGAAGAAGAAGGTGCAACAGAAGAAGAGGGAAGATAGCAAGAAGGTGATTAAGAAGGGCAAGAAGGTGATTAAGAAGGGCAAGAAGCTCATTAAGATGAGTTAACACAAAATAGAATTGTGTGATATGCAAAACACAAAATTTTCCCACAAATGCATAAATATCTCCACAAAATTTTCCCACTATTTCAATCTCTGTTTTCCTACCAAAATTTTAAAAACCCACCAATATTCAAATCCCCATCATTCTGTGCAAAATCAAATACCCAACAAACAAACAAAACCCCATCATTCTATTTGCCAAATTAAAAACACACACCAACAATTTTACAGCAAAACTCACCAAGACCATCATTCTCTTTGATTTCTTCCTTTGAAAACTGCACCAAGGCCAACATTCTCTTTGATGCATTTTTTTGTTTTTGTATAGCTCTGGTCCAATGATTCGGGATGCAAGCAGTCCGTTAACAAAGTACTGGTTCAGATCTCGGTCAACAAGAAGACGATGGAGTAGTTTAGGTTATGGACATGGGAAGGATGGGGATGGCTACAAGGTGTTTGATGATTTTTTTCTGAGGAGGAAGAAACCAAAGCCCATTTGAGGATAGCCAGAAGGATAGCTAGAATCATTGGAAGCAGCTGCAGTAACATCATCTTATAGGGTTTCTGAGCATTATTGCAACGAATTTGATGATTCCTCGAAGTCACCTCAGGTTTGTTCTTTCTCTTCAATCAGTGATCAGTGTAAAATTTGATTTTGTTGGTATGTTACCCGCTTAGTTCCTCGAAATCTCCGAAATTAATGTTTTTGTTGGAATCCGGTTTTTATTGTTAAAACAAAAGAAAATGAACTCAATTTAGTACTACAACTATTGCAACTAACCAAAAACCAAATATTAAGGAAAACAAAATGAATTCAACTTAGCACTACAACTGTAGGAAAGAACCAAAACCAAATATTGGCAACGAACAAACCTTACATTTTGAAAGTGGTCTACTGCAAGAGATAGTCAAAAGAAGAAATAATGTAAATTCTTAAGGTGGAATTAATAGACGGAGTGCAAATATGCAATTCATTCATTCATCTAAAAAAGGCAACTAATAAAGAGAGGAACATTTCAATTACTCTAAGTCTTTACTCAAGTCTAATCCTCAGATTTATTAAGCCTCAAGCATTAAACCAAAGAAATGGTCAACTGTCATGTAATAGTCATATTCCACTTTTATTTGTGAGACTCACATACCCCTCACGAAGTTTACTTCCATTGTCTATGCATATGTACATTAGAGTTGAATTCCACCTTCGCAAGATAAAAATGCATACGAAAGTCCTCACAGAACTACTTTCTCGGAATCTAAATGATCATGTGATTCCCTACATAATTAATTTTGACATCATTATAAATTGTTGCGGTTTAATGTATGATAACATGCATTTACATGCCTAAGAGTTTTCTCTATTATACCCATACTTCTCATCAGAAAAACAACCCACCACCTGACACATCTTACGAAGGAAGCAAGGTATATGCAATACATACTTAAGTGAATTTTTAAATCCTATGAAGACGAGAAGGTTATCAAATATTTAGATAAAATTATCAGCTATTCATGGGTCATAAAATTACCAGCTATTTATTGTCAAACCAAAACTAGATGAACTCAACTTAAGCTCGATTAATCTCTCAAAAACCCAAGCTCGGTTAATCTCTCAATGAGTGAGATCGGTTAATCTCTAAAGGAGTGAGCACCTTACTCTCAAGCCAAAATAGTCTGCATATGTTTTTTCACTTAGATTGACAGTTATTATGGATACTATTTTGTTCAAGTTGTAATTTAATTAGTGCGTTCTGCCTACTTACATGATTTATTTTGGCATTATATTTTGATATCTAATTGCAAAATTCCGATGTATCAATGCATGAATGCTAATATATTTCAATTTGATATATGCACACAAGGTGGTCGCTTATATTTCATGTTCTCTTTGCAATTAACAAAGATTTCGACTCGGTAAAATGCTTCCTCCAGCGTATATGAGGAATATAAATTGGCTGGAGATCAACATGATTGTAAATTTCTCCTCCAGCGTACTGAGAGAACAACATGTTTATCTCAGTATTATTGCATTAAAAAGTTGTCTTTTATGCAATTATTTCCTATTGTTCTACTAACCTTTTCGCGTACTCATTAAACAAAAGTTGGAACCGGCTTTTGGCGTTTTTGGTAGTTTTTTCATGAGAAAATCATGTTGTTCCCTCAGTATTGAGATAATCCTGATGTTCTATCAATAGGCCAAAAGTAGTGCTCCTTTGGAGGAATTCAAAACAAATTTCAAATTTTTAAATTTATAATCCTGTTCTCAGTACGTTGTTGTTCTCAGTACTCATTAAACAAAATTTGCAATCTCATTACTGATAAATTCAAACCAAATTTCAAATTTACAAATTTATAATCATGTTGTTCTCAGTACTCATTGAACCAAATTTGTAATCTCATTACCAAGGTTGTAAAAAACGCTAGGCGCTAGGCGTTCGGATTGCTAGCGCCTAGCGCCCAGAGCATTAATCGGGGATTAATCGGGGATTAATCGGCCTAGGCGGATTTGCATTTTTTTAATTATTTTATTTATTTTAATATAATATATTTATGTTTATATATAAATATAAATATATATTATTTAAAATACATCAAATATTTAATACATACTAAATCAAATCCGGTTTACCTACTTTAGAGTATTTGTGTGCAACAAAATAAAATTTAAAAGATACTCTTGTGCAATTAAGCCATTTACCAAAACGCCCAGATACCGCCCAGGAACCGCCTAGGAACCGCCCAGGAACCGCCTAGGAACCGCCTAGGAACCGCACAGAGCGCCCAGACACCGCCTAGAACGCTTAGGCGGCCGATTAATCCCAAAAACGCCCAGATTGACCGCCCAGGCCATACTCGGAGCGTTTACTGGCCGCCTAGCGCCTAGGCGCCGCCTAGGCGGCCACCCAGGCCGATTTTTAGAACACTGCTCATTACTGAGATAATCCTGTTATTCTCCCCGTAAGCCAAAAGTTGGCTTCTATGCAATTATTTACTGTTGTTCCATGCAATTTAATCATGTTGTTCTTAGTGTATCTCATTAAACAAAAGTTGGAACTACCATATTTATAAATCAAATGCATAGCAGCCAATTTATAATCATATTGTTCTTTGTGTATCTCATAAAATAGGATTATAAATTTAAAATTCGTTCCTCCAGTGTACTGAGAACAACAGCGTATATAGAAGCCAATTTCTCAGTGTATCTCATTAATCATGTTGTTCTCAGTTTATCTCATTAAACAAAAGTTGGAACTGCCATATTTATAATTCAAATGCATATAAGCACATCAGGATGAAGCAAGAGAGTACAAAAGTTTTGATTTTTTGTTGAGTCGGGTTATGAAATCTTGCAGTGACATTTGGAATTTTGTAAAATTTTGTAGGTAGGCGGAGCGATGTTAGAGGTCAAGCTCAAGAGTAAGCAGTAGCAAATTTATTTAGTAAATATTAATGTGGCAAACAAATTATAAATTGGTTTTCAAGTTTGTTTAGTAGCTTTTGGTGTGTGAATTTGTTTTGCTTCAGTGGTTAAATGCTTACAAACAAAAAGAAAGAAGTCATTCCCAACACATTAATTCTTCTTCTAGCACCCGCATATTAACTGCTCATCGTCGCAATTATCTAGGAATGTGGGATTATGTGTTACCTAATTATACAATTGTGTTTTGTTTTGGTGTTAATCGTCAGCTTCTATGTGCATCGTGATTGCTAGCTAGCCAGATATTAATTAGTTTGTTCCTTTAAGTGTTGTCTTATAGGAAGAATTTAAGTTTTAAGTTTGATGGTATAGTAATGTATCTTCTAGCGCTCTTGATGATGATGTGATGATCAAATGTCAAAGCAGGGGAAGGCGTTTTTATTGCTACTTGATGTTTAATTACCTTTGACTTGGTTTGTCAACTGAACTAATTAATCATTGGACGATGAATAAGGCAAGATATTGTTTCATGAGGAAGGAGAAGGGAGATGCTTTTGTTAAGGCACAACACTACAAGTGGGTGGTATATTTGAGAGCGGATAGCGTGAGGGAGAGACATCAGTACAAGCTAACATGAGACTTACAAAATATTAGAAAACAAGCAAGAAGAGATGTGGAGGGATTGAGTCGGAGGGATTATCATAAGCGTGGTGGACTGACCGACCGACTACTCCAACAACAAAAATTTCCAGTAGTGCATCACTATAACAACAGAAATTCCAAAACGAAGTTTCCCTTACATCCATGAAGTTACGAGTTAATAAAAAAACTGAAACAATAACCTAAAGGAATAATAAAGTTATGTGTTAATCAACAATTTATGAATCATATCATCCATATTCCTAAATCATACAGATTTCACAATAGACATTTGATCATACAAATTTCACATGATATAGATTTCATAATAGATTTCACATCATACAGAATCTGATCATACAGATTTGACCTCTTCCTTGAGCCTCTTAAAGAAAGTTGACAATGTCCTTCAACATATTTTTTATTTTTGGCAAGAAATTTGTTGTGTCCCATGCTGGGGTTTAAGCAATAATAAGCCGATCAATTTCAGGATCTTTTTGAAGACTACATGATGAAGCAAAATCCCTGGCCATAAACTATGTATTACATTCATTTTGGAACCAGTATAGAAAACATCAGCCTCTCAAAATATTTGCATGAAAAAAATTAAACATTTGCAAGATTTGCAAGTTAAACATTTGTAAGAAAAATTATGATTCTTCGAAAACAAGTTGCACTTCATCGAAAAACATGATTCTCCAGATTATATACAGTTTACAGATTATATATAGTTTCCCTCACAGGCAATCAACTGACATCACATATTAAGCAAACAACAAGGTTATTTTATTTTTTTTGTCAACGCAACTGAAGTTTGACGAGAAGCCTACAAATCCATGCCAAATGTCATGGTGGTTAAAGTAAGCTGTAAATTGGATAATGTATGGACAATGTTCTTCATGTCCAAAGTTAGAGTTAGATGACACAATTAATTATTGTTTTCATCATAGAATATTTGTCTAAACAATGTGGGGGGAAAGCAACTAAATTTACAAAAAAAAATTTGAATCGAACTAAATATTGGGGGACTAAAATATTTGTCGTGGACTAACATTTTTGTGGGGAATTAAATAAACAATGTTGGAACTTAATTCTCTGGAGGGGATCTAAATTTTGGGGAACTAAGATTTTGATGGGGTCCTAATAATTATTGCTCTTTAAATTGGGGTGTCTAATATTTTGATGAGGTGATATTTAAATCATCTGTGCCCTTGGGCATGTGTTATGACTTATATATATATATATATATATATGGAAAAAGGGGATCTAAGGTGCCTCCTTAGATGGAAATCTAAGCAGGCGCCCCCATTTCCCCCCATCTCCTACAAGTTTTTTGGAAATGTTTTTTCATAGGGTTGTTGTTCACATCATGGATGTTCAACATACCAAATTTCAAGCGATTCCAATACTTTTTGAGCCCCCATCTACCCATTACAACTTAAACGGTCTGAAAACGTGCTGAAAAACCCACGAAGTTGCAAGGAGTAGATGGAGGCTCAAAAAGTATTGGAATCCCTTGAAATTTGGTATGTTGATCATCCATGAGGTGATCAACAAACCCATGAAAAAACATTTCAAAAAAAATGTGCGAGATGTGGGAAAATGGGGGCGCCTCCTTAGATTGAATCTAAGGAGGCACCTTAGGATCCCTTTACCCTATATATATATATTTTTTTAAAAATTAAAGAAATCTATATTAATAACCAAATATGTTACAACAGGCATATCAGATCATAGTCACCACTAGAGAGAGGATAGGGCACAAGCGCCGTCACTCTCTACTAGTGGTACCTATCTCTAACAAAAACCTGCAATATTTACAAGTCCAACCCCTCTATGGGTCCAAGGATGTGAAGTCAGCCATTGTCCCGAAATGCCCAATTTGACAAAGCCTCCGTAGCCTCATCATCTGATCTATCCAGTTCATGTAAGGCAATCCTGAGCTCAGCTGCAATGTCTTCAAATAAAGTTGTTTTACATTTCCGAGCCTTGTCAAAGATACGCTTGTTCCTTTCTCTCCAAATATGCCAGACCAAACCACCCAGAGCCGATTTAGCCAGTATGCTCAAGCTCTTCTTGTTACCAAAATGATTTAAGTAGTAGGTCCCAACATCCAATAATCTAGGGCCAATTACAGTAGTTACCCCCAATTTAAGCATGCATCTGTGTAAAAGGTAGTTTGAATACTCACATTCAAAAAATATGTGTTCCGCGCTCTCCTCCTCCTTCCCATCACAAAGAACACAGTCCTTTTGGGTTAACAGCCCCCACTTGACAAGGACATCCTTTGTCAGCAATTTTTTCCTAAAAGCTCGTAGTAGGGCAATAGACCACTTGGGAACATGATATTTGAACCAGACAAGTCTATGTAAATCAAATTTACTCCCGTGATCTCTGCAGCCATCCCAGGCCTCACGGAAAATAAATTCTTTACAGCTTTTATGGGAAGCAGTAGCATCCCCATCACCGCCCAGTGAAGTTACAGGCAGGTGCCTATTTCCTGGGCCCGCATGAACACCTGGCACAGAGGATGAATGACGCCCAGGTTGATTCCCAGCATTTTGCACTCCAAGTTGAGGCACTTGGCCAGCATGCGGCCCTGCCCTGTTAATATTGCATTCTCCGTCAAGTGTGGGTACAGGGCCATCAATATTGCGAGAGTGATTTAAAATATCCTGCACAGGTTGATTCACAGGGATATTTGCATGCCACCCAGAGTCATTTGCCTGCTGCCCAGGTTGATGCACAGGGTTACTCACTCCTATTTGAGGCCCTTGGCCAACGAGCTGCCCAACCCCGTTAATAGATGAATCAGAGTGGATTTGATTTATACGCACATGATTCCACACCCAAAAATCAACCCCAGGCTTCAGTTTGTGTTGCTGCAGGCTAGCCTTGAGCTGTGCACTGACATTCATGGTATCGAACCTCCAGTGAGACCCATTCCAATAGTCGGCAACAGTTTTATTACTCTCACCATTTGGGATTTGCTGATAGTGTTTGATTGGGCCCACCGGCAGCCAGTGGTCGTGCCAGAATAAAGTTGTTTCCCCGTCCCTAACTTCCTTCTTGATAAGCCTTTCAGAGATACTTCTGCAATGTAGCATGAACTTCCATGAACCCGAGTGAATGGCTTTCCCCTTTGCTGCAAAAAAGGAATCAGGCTTCCCATAGGTATATTTCATAAGATCAGCCCACAGTCCTCTTCCTGTCAGGTAGCACCATGTTAATCTAACACCATGTGCCAGATTTAAATCAGGCAATAGGCGTAGGCTGACACCTCCTTCAGACTTTGGCGTGCACAAATCCCGCCAAGACCACAAACCCGAAAATCCCAAGATATATCGCCTGCAAGCGGATGAAATGGTGCGAATGATAGAAACTGGGATGCGAAATGCTTGCATCCAGAAGGAGACCATCCCGTAGATCACCGTTCTCACCAATTCAATCCGTCCGGAAATAGATAGAGATGATGAAGCCCAACCAAGTAGCCTTTTCTTGCATTTGTCAACCAACCTGCTAAACATTGGTGCCTTGGGATATTTTGATGACAGTGGGAGTCCCAAGTAAGTGGAAATAGTTGTTGCAAGTCTAATCCCAAGGGATCCAGCCAATCCTGCTGGATTCTTCGTCCCCGTACTGAAGATGCCTGCGCTCTTATCCCAGTTAATATGGAGGCCTGTTAGGAGGCTGAATTCCTCTAAGAGATTCTTGAGACCTTGTAGCGAGTGGGTATTAGCTCTACAAAAGACAAGCAGATCATCAGCAAACAAAAGGTGAGAAATTGCTCCAGACCGTCTCATTGGCAAGATCGTTCGTGTCGCTGCAGCCTTGGCCAACATGATGGAAAACGCCTCCATCACAATAACAAATAGATATGGTGATAATGGGTCCCCCTGACGCAATCCTCTATTCCCCCCCAAAGTAGCCAGTAGGGGAGCCATTAATCATGACAGAAAAAGTCGGGGTGGAGATGCATTCTCTAATCCAATTGATGAAAGTGCAGTTGATTCCAAGTTGGTGTAGCATGTAGTAGACAAATTCCCTATTCACACTATCAAATGCCTTCCACAAATCCAACTTGATACATGCCCTAGCTCCCATCGGATTGCTATAATCTCTTATCTGTTCATGGGCCAGTAGGTAGCAATCAGATAGAAGCCTACCCGTTAAGAAAGCTACCTGGTTTGGAGAGATAAGCTCCTGGATTACTTCTTTCAATCTGTTGCAAAGGATCTTGCTAATAATTTTGTAAAGCACATTTCAGCAGGAAATGGGTCTGTAGTCACCTAATCCCGATGCATTTGAGTTCTTGGGCACGAGGGTTAAGAAAGTATGATTTACCTGGCGGGCAAGAACTACCTTGCTAAAGAAATAAAGAACCGCATCAGTAGCCTCCTGGCCTATCAGGCCCCAGTTATTTTGATAGAAAAACCCATTGAACCCATCAGGTCCAGGGGACTTGTCAATCCCTATCTGGAATACAGCCGATTTCACCTCCTCCATAGAGACTCTTCTGCCCAACCACCTGTTTGCCTCAGGGGAGACCTGTTTCCTAGTTACCAATTTTGGAAAAATCTGCCAGTAGGAATCTTGGTTGTACAAACCTTCATAGAACAAAGGAGCTTCAGTTTTTAAATCTGCATAAGTCTCGCATTTGTTTCCGCCAGAATCAATAAGATGGTTTAGGCTATTATGGGCATGCCTAGCTTTAGTAGCAGCATAAAAGAACTTAGTATTTCTATCACCTAAACACAACCACTCCTGCCTGCTTTTCCTGCCGAAACATCTCTTCCTCCAAACCTAAGAGGGTAGAGAAATCCCTTGCCAGTTTCTGTTCTTTGATCTGCAAGTC